>LPNX011190688.1:195931-228600 GCA_001517045.1 Pseudotsuga menziesii | reverse complement strand
ATTAATGATAAAATTTTCAATATATTTTCTTCATTTGTTTTATTGTATATTTTATTATATATATGAAATTTTTTATATTGGCGAACCTAATGCCGAACCTCATTCCGAACTTCATAAAAAAAATCGAATTCGAATCGAATTTCAAGGTCGTCGAACTCGAATTCGAACTCGAACCATGTGACATAGGTGGAAGCTACCAGGTTAATCTGTTAGCATCTTGAATCTCTTGGGTACTCTATAATTGTTTGCTGGTATTTGTAGTGGATCTCTTTAGCTTTTTGGTTCATATTTGTGGGTAGAGTCTAAACATCCAACTCAACATTCGAAAAATGTTAGTAGTGTTCTATAATGTTAAAACCACTCAATTGGCTAATGGACTTTGTGCTTCAATTTTGTGATGTTTACTTTCAAATTGGATAAGAAGAAAATTTTACAGAACTTGCATTGAAAAATTGTGTATATTCATATCCTAGAAAATAAAGTCGATTGGATTAACTGCATAAATAGACAACTGTTACAAAATAAAAAATGCAAGGAGCGAGCCACCAGACAACGATTAAATAACTTATCCTTATTTGTCTGATTTTGTGCAATGCAATAGTTCTGTAACATCATCGATGCTAATGCCATTCTCATTGTTGCTTTTAGATCATTTGGCTTTTGAAGGATGTTGAGAAGAATCCTAGTCAAATATGTGCAACTCTGCATCCTCACAATTTACCTATGTGGTCTCTTATGGTTAGACATCTTGTTTTGTCAGTAGAGACATTGTCATTGTTCCTGTTAGACTCATAGGCTCATGAAATATGTTGAGGGGCACCCCAGTCAAATCCTAATGCACTTTGCACCCTCATAGGTTGCTTATGTGGCCTCTTTTAGTTAGACATCTTGCCCTATTGGTAGACTCTTTAGATACTCAAGTATTGTCTAATATTAAAGACCTAAGTCTCTATGCAGTGAAACTAGCTTCTCTCCTCTCCTAGAGGAAAGCTTATTTCTTTTGATCAAATGAACAAAGTAACAGGTGAATTGGTTCCTCTCAGCTTATATCTTGTGAGGTTGGTAAGGCTATGGCTAGTTAAGGTGATAGCTATATACTTTTATCAATTGCTATAAAGCAATTGCTTGTAGATATCAATTGTTTATAGATCATGTAGATATAATTTCAAGTGGGCATGCACATGCTTGCACATGCTTGCACATAGAAGCATGTGCATAGAGTCACAGAGACACGTGTGCCTGCATGCAAGATCTTCGTGAACAAAAATGCTTGATAAGACCCCCAGATGATTTGAGACGCAGCAGTAGAGTAACTAACAATTTGAGATAGTAGATGGACACCAAGCTAGTGGAGCTCTACCCTCATGCATCCTTTCACCACCCATTCAGGTTCTTTTGGTCTATATTACTCCCTCAGATATGGTTTGTTGAAGCAGAAACCAAGCCTTGCAAATGAAATGAATGATTGTTGAAGTACGTTGCGCTCATTAACAATGAACATCTTATCAATAACATCTCAACACCCCTCTTTTACCTCTCACTTGTAAATGAGAAGCTTTCTCCCAGGCATTTCCACATCATTTAGGATGGAACACATGGGCTGCTATAGTAATGGTGTCTTCATACAATCTAACATTTGTTGAAATTTCCCATCAATTTGATATTCCACAACCTTTGTTTCGCACTTTTCCTCTCATTTTTCTTTGAGTACTCTACCTAGAACAAGCATTGAATATTAAATTTGGTAATGATTAAAGTCCCTAAATTATGCAAATGTTTACCTACAACCATACTCCTTAGGTATTTAAAGGTCTAAAGCAATGGAGGAATCTTCAAGGCCACAGATACCATTGACCTGATAAATCTCAGGTACGACCTTTCAGGGCCTTACACAAGCAGAGGTTCAATAAGTCTAGGACCTTACCTGAGAAAAAATCTTGGATCATAATACCATCACATATTCTTCATTATATATCCTTGGACTAGATACAACATTTAATATGCATTTGATAGTGTTATCATGAAGCACTCAATTTGGAATTTAAAAGGCAGAGAACTCTTTGTTGTTGAACACTAAACTTGTTCTTCGAAGACTGACTACATATTGGAGTATGCTTGAGAGGACGTTGGGAAATGGGATCCAACTAAAATTGGTATTAATTATAAATATATCTAAAGTTCCTTTACTTTAGGATCTGAAGGTTGAGATCAAAATCCACCTTGACAATTTGGGCAAGGAGAGAATATGAAATTGCTGGTGTTTATGCACAGACAATAGGTTTCAAAAGATGTTGCTTTCTCACTAGTGTTGAAACCAACAACAAAGCAACATATCATTATTTTTTCTCTAAAATGTCCATCCAATAGAAGTAGGTTTGCTAGACAATTTGGGCAAGGAGAGAATCTGAAATTGCTGGTGTTTATGCACAGACAATAGGTTTCAAAAAATGTTGCTTTCTCACTAGTGTTGAAGTTGACAACAAAGCAATATATCCTTATTTTGTCTCCAAAATGTCCATCTAATACAAGTAGGTTTGCAAGACTAAAACCCTGAGATTTGGCCTAATCAGCAGAACCATCCACCCATGGCATGTTACCAATAGGGAAGCCATAGGTCACAAATTCAAATCTGGTTTTGTCCTTCAAGGTTAGAAGCCATTATTGTCAGGATTTTATTGATAGCTTGGCTTTGCCAGCTTTTATTACATACTGTCGAGTTTTACCTATATTAGCTATCAAGGGATAGTAAATTATGTCATATCACCACCCATACTTGTCAAGATGTACATCAATTCTTCAAATTCCATCTCTCTTTAACTCCAACAATTTATTACGATCGTTGTTACAAAGGAAAAATAAAAATCGAGAATTGTTCCACATGAATCCATGCAGATGGGTGTGTGTATCTGTTTGCCATGTTAATGAGTCGTTCTAGTTTTAATTGTTGGAGAAAACTCTATTGGCAACATTAATTATGTACAGCTTGCACAATTAAACTCTCAAATTGAAACTAAACATATAGCATCTTCAAACACATTTTGTAAACGTTTTGAATTGTTTTTTCCACAAAAATATTTTAGTATCTATATTTGTAAGCACAAAAACTACTTTCAGTTTGAAAGTTGTATTATTTCAAATTTAGAAGCAGGGTCTTTGAAATAACGAAAGGTGTTTTCTTACATAAAGAAATATAGTATGCATATCATGCAGAAAAAAACGTCTCATTTTATGAGGAATAGTATGTATGCTTGGGAATAATGTTTTATCTATCTTCATGCTTCTATTAGGTTAGAATTATATGTTTTTTCTCTGTTTTTCGTGCTTCTAGGATCATATATGATGCACATAGTAGGAATCTTCTTTTAGTAACCTTTCTTGAGTCCTTCTCTTACCATCCCATTGCTTAACAAAATCACATCATCAATGAATAGCAACATTTATGTAGCAACACACATCCTCAATTGGATTCTACAACTATTTCTTAAACAAATCCCCTATTCTTTGTCTTTCTCAGCTTTCGGTTATTAGGTATGCATCAATACATTATCTTGTTTTCTAAGACCCTTTTGCGGACCACTTTAATAGATTGTGTAATTGTTTAGGATATTTTGTTACTTGATCACGGTAGATTTGTGTTTATTAGTGTGTTTGGAAAATTTTAATTGGATTTTAAGCATGATTGTCTTTGGATCTTATTGTCTTTTATTAGAATTACAAATGTTGAAGTCTATGTGTTAATATTTCTCCTCTTCCCGATTTTTAAAGGGTTCTAGCTTAATGGAAGAGCGCCTGCCTTACAAGCAGGAGGTTGGTGGTTCGATTCCTCCATGCCCTAATGATATTGCAATGTATTTCTAAAGGTAAAAAATGTAGTAGTGCAATATGGATGCAATATTACACGCAACACTAAATCCAAAACAAGATGTGAAAGTGGACATCACAACAAACACAAAAGTGGATGCAAATGTGGACACAAAAATGGATGTCACACTCAACACAAATTAGATGCAAAATGAGACTCAACACTAGACACAATTAATGACTCAAAACTAGGTGCAATACTATGCCTAAAACTAGATGCAACGATAGATGCAAAAGTGGACTCCTAACTAGACGTAAAATTGGACATTAAATTGAGCACAAAATATGGTGTATCGATGGACATAAAACCAGGTGTAACACCAGGGACAAAACTGGAAGCAACACTTGGCACAAACAAAAAGATGAAACATTGGATGTAAGAATAGACATAATATTGAATGCAAGATGGGATGCAACATTGGACACAAAATTGGATGCAATATTAGATACAAACATGGGCACAACACTGGGTGCAACATTGGGCTCAAACATAGATGCAAAAAAAGATATCAACTAGGATGCAACACTAGGTGCAAACCTAGATTCAAAATACGATGTAAAACGAGATGAAACATTAGGCACAAACATGGATACAAAAAAAGACTACAAACAAGATGCAAAATTAGATGCAAAAGAGGTTGCAACAATATAAGTAAAATTGGATGCAAAGGCTAGATGCAATATTGGGCCCAAAATTGGATGCAAACCTAGATGCAACGCTAGATGCAGAATCGAACACATAATTTGATGCAAAACATGGTGCAAAATTGGGTGCAAGACTCTATGAAAAACTATGAGCAAAATAAGATGCAACATCGGATGCAAAACTAAGCATCAAACTGGGTGCAAACAAAGATGTAACTAATGAAGCAAAAAAAGATGCAATACAAGATGCAAAATTGGGTGTAACAAAAGATGCAAAAAAATGGGCGCAAAAATAGACACAAAAATGGATGTTAAAAAGGATGAAAAAAAAGATGCAATAGACGACGCTTTACGAAATTGTACAATAGCGCCAGGTTTAGCGTCGGAATGTTCACCATAATTAGGAAAAAATTACACTAAAATCTGACGCTAAATCCAATTTTTGTTGCAGTGACACCTACTTGTAGTCCTTCTTGCATTTCTAGGCCACCTTACTAGGGGTGTAGTGACCCAAGGACTGAAGTGGCGGATTTACCTTTTGGGATGTGCCATGAATAGGGTAGCCTAGTTTCCATTTCTCTAGGCATCTTGTACCAAGGATCCCCCTTTATAGGGGGATATCCCTTAGCCACTTTCATCTTCCAGGACGTATTGTCTGACTATGGATTTCATTACCCTACAGAGGATGCAGTTTGTGAGGGATTCCAACTATTTAGTTATGTGTTTGCATGCTCTCATACCTCATAGTTTAGTTAGTCTTTTTGTTTTTAGATAGTGTTAATTGTTGGATTTCTAGCCTTTTTTTGACATTCACCTGCTGTGACACGCGATCATAGTAGATTTTTAGAGTTTGTTGTTGGCTTGTGTGTCGCTTTTTTTGAGAGATTTCCTTATGCACACACAAATATAGTTCGATTGTTTAGCATTTTTAGAACCCCCTGTGCACTTACATCACTTTTCCACCAGTGATACTCTAAGGTGCTCTCGTAGGATTTGGTGGTAGTCACCGTAGTTTGGTTCTTTGGACTATTTTCGTTGCACCCCTCATTGGCATCGTCCATTCTCTCTGATCCTATTTTTTGACAAAGTCACATTTGAGACTAATCATTACCACTCAAATCCATCACCCACACACAACCCCATGTCTAGTCACATCGCTCCAACCAATAGTGGCAGCCATGACCCCTTCGCCAGACATAGTCAGAGGAGGTTCAGGGGGAGATCCTACCCTTCCTATAGGGAGAATTTCTACCAACCACACTACATGGAAATCCCCTCCCATGGGAAACATACCTATCATCTATACTATGATAGATAATCCACCCTCTAGGAATAATCCCCTAAGAAACCCCCCTTCCAGGAACTTGCCACTTGGGAACCTACCCACTGGAAACCTACCCTTAAGGAATCCAGCTTCTGGGCACGTTGGAATGGGGAACCCATACACTAAATATTTATCAATGGGAAACCCCTCCTCAAGCAACCCCCCTGTGGAGAATCCACATGTTGGGAACCCTTCCCTAGGGAATCCCTACTAGCTTTACCCCCACATGGAGCCTCTAGGTCCGCGAGCATTCCATTCATGGCTAGCCTTAACCTTCTCGATCTGGTATGATTGACCAATGATACAATTCATCACAATGCTACATGGCCTCGGATGCCCACAAAATTTCCCTCGAATATCCCTAAATTCGACGGGAAGGGCAGAGACGATCCCCAAAACCACATCATGTCCTTCCACCTATGGTGTTCATTGAACTCCATAGTCGATGACTTTGTTAGACTATGCCTCCTTCAAAGGACTTTTACTAGCATTTTGGCCAAGTGATAAATTGACCAACCTCATAGCACTCATTCCACCTTCACATCACTAGCCTCCACTTTTTTGCAATTCTTCCAGCTGCCAGTGAGATATGACATCGGTGTAGAGATCCTTTTGTCTTGTCAGTAGAATAATACTACCCATATCATGGACTACATCCATGAATGGTGTAGATGATGTAGTCTGTGCAAAATCAAGCTAGACGATACGATATTCCTCTATTGGTTTTTAAAGTCTTTGACCCCCACTATTTCCAAGGTTTTTTGCCTCTAAACGCCCATAGATGAAAAAGGAGGCTATCCTTAAATACCATCAATTTGACTTGATTTATTGCCAGTCAGGTTATCTATACACCATTTTGTCGAATGCCCCTCCCAGTGATTCTGCACGAAAAATACCCACTGGGGACATCACACGCTGCAAATAGTGTCATTGGTTCTGTCACATATGTCATTCAACCTTATTCACATATCCCTCCCATGGTGATTCCCATTTACAATAACCCCTCTAGTATCGCACCACCTTTAATGGGGTCCTTTCCCATCCCAGGTTATGGCCTCGACCTCTCTCAGGAAACCTCACATTTTAGCGCAACACCCTCCTATGTTCCTTCGGCCCCAACTCTTCAAGTTCATTGCCCACTTATCCAACACCCACCTATGGGATCCCTCCTTAAGGATACACACCACATCTCGCATCCAACCCTTGCTATCCTTTTCCAAACCCCCCACCAGCTACCACTATGACAACCCCCCTTCAAACTCCCCTTGCACCATAGCGATAGGTGCATGCTCAACAAAACCAGCCACCAAACCAACCCACCCCCAACAACCAGCAAGGACAACCCAACAAAATAGGAGGGAAGAATCATGAAAATTACCAACACCAGGGAGGGGACGAACTACCTCCTAACCCCCAGGTAATAATGGTGCTAATCTCATGAATCAAGATCATAATCAATCCCCACGACAGAGAAATAAATCACAGTTGCAAACTAACCATCTGTGTCCCTCATACAACGTTTATGGACACTACACCCACCATTTCCCCCACTTAGCTAGATCTTTCCAGTTTGGGATTAAGCTAATCAACAAGATACTACTATTTCCCCTCACTTGCAACCCCCTCCACCTCAGTCGACCTATCCTCCTATGGTGTTGCAAAACCCTTTTCCTACTTAATGGATGGTCACAACCCAACTGATGACACGGTATGTCACATCTTCAAGCCAACCCCCTGATTCTAGAATTCAATATTTATTTACCTTTTCTTCTAACCTCAACCTACAAACTAGGTGAATCCAGTACGGGTCGACCCCAAAGGCCTCTTCCATTGTTTATCCTGGTGACCCTTCCCCTATTGACCCAGCCTTATAGTTAACTTGACCCCTTGTGGATGCAAACCCGAAGGCTCCAAATTTTCCTTTACGACACTTCATGGGCAATGCTAAAGCTCGTGCCACACCTAACTATAGTATTATCGATGACTTGTCCTAGTTTCTAACTGCAATGTCCACTTTGGAAGTCCTTAAGAATTGTCATATACAGTGTAAAGTACTAATATCTACACTAGGCATTATCGACCCCACAAATGCGTGTTTGATGACCTTTGATCTCGATCGATCTAAGAAATGGATGCCATCATTTATGGCTATTAAAATACACGTTACTATCTGAAATTTGGTCATTCACCGTTGTATCATCGACAAGGGTGCATCCACATGTGTCATGTCCACTTTTGTCTGGAAAAAACTATTAAAATTTTAAAAGTTGTTATAGCAAAACAAAAGGGTCTCTGAAAGAATAACAGGCACAACAAAACAAAAAGAGAACACAAAGGTTTATCCTGGGAAACCCTCATGGGGAAGAAAACCCACCAAAACTTCCTCTATATAGACTTCAACCAAGTACAGTGTAAGACCCAAAGAATAAGACTATACAACTTCCTCCTCCTCATATGGACCGTTTCTCCTCTCTATATAAAACTTGCTTGAGTGCTCTTCTTATCCATATGAGGAAGGCATCTCTCCTATTTATACTAATCAATTGAGAGTCTTAATATCCCAACAGGTTCAACTTATCTTGGAAGACTCAAAAATACATTTAAATAATACTTTTTTGGGTACTACCTACCCAACTTACAACAGAGGTTTTACCTCAAGACTTTACATGAGCAAATACATCAATGACATCCCTAATCGGAGGAACAACATCTCTGGAAGGGGTAATAATAATAATAATACAAAATAGCCTCTTAGCAAGGAAGGTATTCTACAACAATACATTTATACAACTGACTGGTGAATCTATATTTCATAGGAAGTTTTCTCGATTATATCAACATCATAATCATCCATGGAACATCATCATCACATACATCTATGGCATCATCTTGAGCATCATCATATCTGGAATCATCTCAAGTAGCATCATCTCTAGCATCTTATCGAGCATCATCATCTTTGGCATCATCTCGAGCACCATCATCTCTGGCATCACCTGCACTATCAACAATATAAATACTGAGCTAAATCACCCACAACATAAACAAATGTTGGAACATCATCATCTGCAACTGAAAGAAGGAACTCATCCACAAGTGAATGTAGGAATACTCTCCATATGAGAGTATTATCCTCTACAGTAGCATCCTCATCCGACAAGTGCTAGGACTACTCTCGACAAGAGAGTGTTCTTGTCTGCAGGACCATCCTCAACTAGGATAGTGTCGTCCACAAATGAATGCAGAATCTCATCCGCAAATGAATGAAGGACCACTCTCCATATGAAAGTACTATCATCCGCAAGACCATCCTCAATCAAAAAGTTCTAGGACCACTCTCAACAAGAGAGTGTTCTTGTTCTCTGGACCATCCTCAACTAGGATACTATTGTTCGCAAATGAATGCAGGATCTCATTCGCAAATGAATGCAGGACCACTCTCCATATGAGAGTACTATCATCCACAGGATAATCCTCAGCCGGAAAGTTCTAGGACCACTCTCAACAAGAGAGTGTTTTTGTTCGTGGGACCATCCTCGACTAGGATACTGTCATTTGCAAATGAATGCAAGACCACTCTCCATATAGTACTATTGTCCACAAGACCATCCTCTGCAAATGAATGCTATGATACACTCGTCCGCTAATAAATGTCAGACCTCATCAATATCTATAAGCATATTGATAAACTCAACTGGCATTCTCTGTACTGGCATACCATTACCTTGTCATTCTTAATAATAATCTTATCATCACTCCCTCTTTCCAGGGAGGTCCTTTCGGACCACACCAAGCTTGTCTTGAAAGTGCTCAAAATTTACACAAGACAAAGGCTTAGTCAACACATCATCAACTTGTTCCTCTTTAGGAACATACTGGAGCTTCATGACTCCTCTTTGCACCATATCCTAGATGTATTGATACTTTATCTCTATATTCTTTGACTTATCATGAAGCATCGGGTTCTTTGTTAGCTTGATGCAACTCTAGCTGTCACAATAAATAGAAGTTGCATCTATCTCACCATCAAACAATCATGCCAATAGTTTGTGAATCCATATTGCTTCGCTATAGGATGAACATGCTGCAATGTAATCAGCCTTGATTGTACTAAGGGAAACACTGGTTTGATTTTTTCTAAGCCATGAGATCACACCCGACCCCAAATTGAAACAACATCCTGAGGTGCCCTTTCTGTGTTCAACACTTCTTTCCCAATCCAAATCAGTATAGACGTACAATCTAAACTCACTGTCAGTTGCATATCTGAGGCCACAATCCAATGTACCTTTTAGGTATCTCATCATATGTTTTGTTGCAACTAAATGAACATGTCGGGACTCCACCATATATTGACTCAAGGTGTTCACAACAAAACATATATCTGGTCTTGTATTCGTCAAATACATCAATGAGCCAATAATCTATCTGTATAATGTGACATCTATTATTTCTAGAGAATCATCATTCAAGAGCTTCAGGTTTGTCACCATCGGAGTTTTCATTGCCCAAATCTCTTTAGGGTCTCAAATGTATATTTTCCTTGGTTTAGGAAAATATCATCTAGAAACTACCATACTTCAAGACCTAGGAAATAATTCATTGTGCCAAGGACTTTCATCTCAAATTATGCTACAAATTTCTTCTTACATTCGTTGATGAGCTTCTCCTTTCCTGTAAAAATAGATCATCTACAAACAACAGTAATATCATGATCCCATCATTTTCAACCTTATAGTAAAGGTTGGAATCAACTTTACTTTTGGTAAAGCCCAATTTCATCAGGAATCCATCAATTCTTCCATACCATGCTTTGGGTTCTTGTTTTAACCCATATAGAACTTCCTTTAATCTGCATACATGTGTCCCCTTCTCGTGAGCCTCAAATTCTAATGGTTTTTCAATATATACTTCTTCTTCTATGACACCATTTAGGAAGGTTATTTTTACATCCATTTGATGTAGCTTCCATTTCATCTTGGCTACCAAGGCAAGGATAGTTTTGATAGAAGTATATCTTGGTATTAGTGGAAATATTTCTTCATAATCAATTCCTTCTTTTTGTGAAAATCCTCATTAGACAAATCTTGCTTTAAACTTTTCAATACTGCCATCTACTGAATGCTTTGTCTTGAAAATGCATTTTGAAGAAACTACTCACTTATCCTTTGGTCTTGGCACCACATACCAAACATCATTCTTTATTATTTATTGGTATTCTTCGATAATGGCCTTCATCCATTCCTTCTTCTTTGAATCTTCTTCAAAAGATGTGGGTTCTTAATCAACAAGGTTTCCCATTAATGCCACATAGCTTGAGTAGATTCTTTGTCTCTTGCTTCCTTCTAGTGCACCATATATGTCGGGTTCTTTGATTATATAATGAGCCCAAGCTGGTATTCTTTTTGTTGATATCATCTCCTAGGGTGTTTCCATGGGTCCTTGGGGTTCTGGTAAGTCATGATATTCTGGTATAGTATCTTCTTCAATGTCTCTAACTGGTGGTCTAGTAGCTTCTATGGTTCTAGGAGCTTCCTACTATTCTTAATGATCTTCATCTGAATAAATATTTTTGGATTTGGTAAAGGTTGTATCTTCATCAAATATAACATCTCTATTGATCTCAATATGACAGAAACCTAGGATTTCGATTCTATAAGATTTTGATTGTTCATTGTATCCAACAAATATTCCCTTCTTTCCTTATGATCTTTTCTCCTTTGGAACATGTAAGTACATAGGACAACCAAATATCTTTAGGTGAATTACTTTGGGCTTTTCACAAGTGAACATTTATTCCAGAGTTTTGTTTCCAAGAGCAGTGTAAGATATTTTATTCTAGACATAGACTACGGTTCTTGTTGCTTCAGCCCATAAATGAATAGGTATATCTTGATCTTGATCATGGATTGTTGCTCTGACTGCTTCAATGATGGATATTTTTTTTTGCCACTCCATTTTGTTGGGGATTATAGGGTGTGGTAAGCTCCCTCTTAATCCCAAATTCCTTACAGAAGTCCTTGAATTCATTTGAAGTGAATTCTCCTCCATTATCTCATCTTAAATTCTTGATCTTCTTTTCAGATATATTTTCCACAAGAGCCTTAAATTCCTTGATTTTCAAAATACTTCATATTTTCCTTTAAAGAAATATATCCAAGTCTTACGAGAGTAGTCATCAATAAAAGAGACATAGTACACATACCCGCTTAAGGAAGTGGTTGACATCGTTCTGCACACATATGAGTGTACAATATCCAATATCCCTTTTTCTTTATTGTTACTATTGGGGAATGGGTTCTTGATGTTCTTTCCTTGAGAACATCCTTTACATACTCCTTCATGATTGATTTGGATCTCTGGTGGACCTGTCACTACCTTGCTCACAATTGGAAATGCTTTGTAGTTCACATGAGTGATTCTTCTATTCCAAAGCTCACATGGGATGATGGTACTGTATGTAAGGGCTGAATTTGTGTGCCCTTTCAATTTGTATATTTATCCTTCTTCAACACCAATTACAATAGCATCATCTATTGTCTTTCCTTTTGGCCACATAAGAACTTCACCATCTACAAAGGCAACTCTAAAACCTTTCTTATCTAGAGCTGAGATAGAAAGAAGGTTCTTCTTAAATACTGGAACATATAATACTTCTTTCATCTTCAAGAACTTTCCGGACTTTAATTTGTAATAGGATTCTCCCATTCCTTTGATAGGGTACTAATAGTCATCTCCAAGTTTTAGCTTGTGTGAATAGTATATTTGGGTAAGACAAGAGAGTGAATCTTTGTGACTTGTCATATGTTTGGAAGCACCACTGTCTATAAGCCCAGTGTTACTTCCATGAGAGATTGATCCTGTGAGAGCTGAAATAGGATATACTCTTCACTAGAGTCTTCATTTTCAATGGCCCTCTCCTTATCTGATTCATTTTCTTTAGTTGCATGGGCATGTTACTTTTGATTCTTCTTCTTGAACTGATATTAATTAAGAGGAAAATTTCTAGCAATGTGTGCCATCTTATGACATGAATAACATTCAAAGGATGAGTAATCCTTTCTAGGTCTCTTACTCCTTTTGAAGTCTGGTTGTTTTCTGGTAGGTTATCCTTGATTCTTCCTTTCGTTTCTTTCATTCTTGGTGTGAGTAGCTAGATCTTAATCTTCATTATCATTTAACTTCTCTTATGTATTGGTTATACTTCCTTCTTCTTGTACACATTCTTCCCATACTTTGATGAACTTGGTTAACCTTCTTCTAGCACATATTCCTCTAATGAAGGAATCCCATTCTCTCGGGAGACCATTATGGTGGTCATTGCCACTTATTCTTCTTCCACCATGTCACCAATGGGTTCTAATTATTCTTTGATATCAGATACTCTTGAGAAGTATGATTGCATAGTTTCTATCTTTTGTATCTTCACACCCTTGATTTGGTTTCTCATGTTCATTCTTCTGTTGATGTTCTTTCCTTCAAACATACTGGTTAGTGCATCAAACATTTCCTTTGGAGTATTCTTTGAAGACACCTATAGGATAAAATGATCCTTGATGGAATTAGCTATGATCCTCTTGACTTTGATCATATCCTTCATGTGCTTGGCCTTTTCTTCCTCTCCCTCTAGTTCCTTACCCTCATGTTTGATATATCCTTCTAGTTCATGTTCTTCAAGGATGAGCATGACTATGTACTTCCATGCTTTGAAGTTCTCTACTCCCTCGATATTTTCAAAAATCTTGTTGATGTTTGTCATATTTAATGAATGAGAAATTCAAATGGAACTATATGGGATATAACTTACCAATTTGAGGACTACTTCTGAAATCTGCTTTGGGATGACTTATGGTTTGACTTGAAAACCCTTATTTTCCAATTGGAAACACTAGTAGAGATGATTGGAGGAAAAGAGGTGCCTCCCGAAGGAGAGATAGACTGTATCTTTCTTTTCTGTAATCTATGGATGGAACCTTGAGAAATTTGGTGCCCTAGTTTCTCCCAGTACTAATGGTAGGTCAGAAAATGAAAATCCCCAAAATTGAAAACTGCTTCAACATAAATATGCACCCTCCTAGGGTGAGTTGAATAGTTCTTCTTTTTCAAGTGACTTGTGGAAGGATTTGTCTGTAATAGTGAGCCCTATCTTGTTGAATTATGGGAAAATTGTTGCACAATGTCTTCTTTCAGGTTAGCTCTGATACCATGTTAATATTTTAAAAGTTGTTATACCAAAAGAAAAGGATCTCTGAAAGAATAACAAGCACAAAAGAACAAAAATAGAACACAAATATTTATCCTAGGAAACCCTTTTGGGGAAGAAAACCCAACAATTTTCCTCTATATAGACTTCAACCAAGTACAACATAAGACCCAAAGAATAAGACTAAACAACTTCCTCCTCCTCAGATGGATTGTTTCTACTCTATAGCGAACTTGCTTGAGTGCTCTTCTTATCCAAATGAGGGAGGTGCCTCTCCTATTTATACTAATAAACTAAGAGACCTAATAACCCAAAGGGGTTGACTTCTCCTTGCTACCAAGTCTGACTTGTCTTGGAAGACTCAAAAATTCATTTCAATAATAAATTTGTGGGTACTACTGATCTGACTTGCAACGAAGGTTTTACCTCAAGAATTTACATGACGAATTACATCAATGACATCCCTAATAGGAGGAACAACATCTCCGGAAGGGGTAATAATAATCACAATACAAAATAGAATATATTTGCAGTTAAATTTCTTTAACAAAAACTTGGCTCACCCAAGTTAGAGACATCCTTGACATCCTTTTGTGCTTATGATGGGTGTGCTTCTCAACCTCAAGGACTTATCCTGAATGTACCAGTTGATTTGGTTGACAAGCCTATCCTGATAGACATTCAAGTAGTCAACGATCAACTCGATTACAACCTCCTCCTGGGGCATAGTTACATGTACTCTATGAAAGTTGCCACATCGATAATTTTCTGAACTATCATGTTCCCTCACGATGGGAAGATAGTTAAAATTAGTCAACTAATGTACTACGACCCCAAGGGTCCCACCACCTAGGAAAACATTATCCCCATGGTGGATAATTCCATAAACAATGCTTATATTCCCTCATTATAAGTCGTCCCCCCAGGTGTTTTTTGACAGAGCCCCATGACTGCCACCTTTCCATCCTTGTCACCCCCTCCAACAACAGTCAATATATCTGACCTTTATACCCTGTCATCCAATGTTCTTGTCACCCAATAACCACCCCAGTCATAGCCACAACCACAACCAATGCTACCCCTATACCTAATCGGTTACCTATTAATCAATGGGGATCATGCCCATTCAACAAATACCCTTTTGGTTTCCACCATATGACATCATGAGCACACCTGTCATGGTAACCCTCAAATTGTTGGGTGTAACTTTAGGACTTCCAGTTTGGCACCTAACACCTCCAAACCCTCCCCTAACCCTACAAGTCATTTTGACACTAGTCCAACCTATTAATATCACCAATCGACCACCCCCCGATGTGCCCTCAGTTTTATTATCTCCTCATACTACATCCCAGATAACCCCTATAAACCCCTCATCTCCTCCCAACAAGAAGTCAAGGGGAATCACGTCAAACACCAACCAGATCAAGGCCATGAGTACAACTTCATCTGCCTCGACTCGAACACCACCATCTTGCACATTGTGTGACGTCATTAGTCTTCCTACCCAGAACTATTCGTAGTTTCCTATTCTATGAACATACATGCAAACACTCAATGATGAAAAGAACATTCTTGTGGTCCAGGTCCCTAACCCCAGCCAACCCAAAAACAAGTCTCTTTGAACTAACCACCCATGTGCGATCTGTAGTCTCTATGGCCACTATTGTCATCATTGCACCAAATTAGCCGAATACTGCTATGTCTTGGCTAACTTACATAATCTCTCTCTTGAATTAGAAAATATTGTTGTAGAAGAGATCCACCCCCAACATCCTCTTCGAACAAAGTTAATATCATTTATGTTATCTCAACTAATTAGCCTCCTTTTATGCCACTAGTAACTACAGACCCTTCCGATCTTACTACCTGATTATTCCACATCGATGAAGAAATCCTCAAGGCCTTAACAAATCTGGACTTTCCTTGGGTTGACATACACAACCATGCATACTTTATTCCTGACAAGCTGCTCACACCCATGTCGTACCAATTTAGCATGGATTCAAAATACTTCCTCACTCATTGTAATGTCGATTGGTTCAAGCATCCAATCCTTGCACTAGATTCCTTTGAGGAAGGTAACATGGGTAACATATAACCTTCCATTCATGTTGATATTTTCGTCAAACCTGGAGTCATGGAACACATCACAATGGTAGCATGGTGTACCTCAGAAGGGTTTGTTGCATACAAATCCATTCTCCAATAAGTTTGAGACATCTTTGATTGGTATTATACTGAGTTTCTTGGTCTCAACCCATCTATTGTTGAGCATAAAATCGACACATGGTCGGACTCTATACCACTGCACCAGAAAAAAATGACCAATCTACCTGTTGAAAGCACTAGAAGTTAAAGATAAGATTGAAAAAATGTGCCAAGCCAACTTCATTTACCCAATCACATACATAACATGAGTTTCTAACCCTATCCTGGCGAACAAGAATCAAGGAACCATCCACGTCTGTATCGATTTCCAGGAATTGAATTTGGCATGTCCCAAGGACAATTTTACAACACATTTTATCGACCAACTCATCGATGCATGTGAAGGCCATGAATTCCTATCATTCATAGACGGATTTTATGGATACAATCAAATTCAGATCTAAAGAAAATATCAATATAAAAATTATTTTACGACCCCATGGGGTACATTTGCATATCAAGTCATGCATTTTGGTTTGAAGAAGGTTGACACCACCTTCCAATGAGCTATGACATTTTATTTTCATGACTTCAGACACATCATCCTCATCTACTTGGATGATCTCATGGTTTGATCCAAGAAGTGTTCCCAACATTTAGAAGACCTTCGACAAGTCTTGCTTTGATTTTAGAAGTATAACATTCGCCCGACACTCTTAAGTGTGTGTTCTATGTACCCAGCGATTGATTGATGGGATTCATTGTATCTGAGAAAGGTATCATTGTTGAGCGTTTGAAGGTGCAATCCATACTCAAAATTCACCCACCACCCACCTTGAGCCAATTGCAAAGCCTTTAGGGCAGGGCCAATTTCTTATGTTGCTTCATTGGGCCAGATTATGCCACCAAAGTCCATGGCTTCTTGCACCTGCTTCATACCTGTTGGAGGTTTTGCAATCATCTAGAAACAAATCATAGTGTGATTTATTTGTCATTGATGGAAACATAGTTCCAAGCATATGATCCAGAGAAGTAGAGGAATCAAGAGCAAACCCGTAAATAAATCAACAGTCGGGAGCAAATCTGAAAAGGTTGAAAGATCAACATATCCAATGGTCAGGAGTGAACCTACACAATAAATCAACGGTCAAGAGAAAATCCACAAAGTTTGAAGGTAATACGATGAGCAGATCCAACAGTCAGGAGTGAACCCACACAAGAAATTAATGGTCAAGAGCAAATCCACAAAGTTTGAAAGGTAATCTAATGAACAGATCCGACGGTCAGGAGTGAACCCGCACAAGAAACCAACGGTCAAGAGAAAATCCATGAAGTTTGAAAGATAATTTAATGAACAGATCCAACGGTTAGGAGTGAACCCGCACAAGAAATTGACGACATAAAAGGATTTTTGCAAATGGAATTCGAAAAGCAAAAAGTCTAGAAGTTGTTCAAACAAATGTTGAAAACCCAAGATCCGCATCCTGCACCAGATCTAAGATCAGCGGTTGGGAAAGGGCGCACAAGAAATCAATGGCACAAAAGGAGTTTTGCAAGTGGAAGGTGGAAAGAGGGAAAGCCTGTATTTTTTTCAAATAGATGTTGGAATCCTGAGATCCACATCACGCACCCTAAGATCGATGGTCGGGAAAGGGTGCACAAGCAATCGACGGTGCGGGAGGAGTTTTGCAAGCGGAAGGCGAAAAGCAAAAAAGTATGGAAGACGATTAACAAAATGTTGAAGACCTAGGATCCTCATCCTGCACCAGATCTAAGATCGATGATAGTGAAATGTTGCACAAGAAATAGACGACATAGATTGATTATGCAGAAAAGGATGTGAGGAAGCCAGAAAGCGGAAATCGTGGAATGATATCTTGAAAGATCACATATCCAATATCTAATTTTCTTCACAGATCAACGGTCACGAAGAGCTTGAAGAAGATCAATGGTACGGAATGATTGGTGTGGAACCAGTGCTATAGAACTAGAACTACGAAATGAGGAGTGTGGAAACTTTGATTTGTTGAAGAAAGAAAATTGCAGAAGAGGAGAGTTGCATAAAATGACAAGTGTGGAAGAATCCAAATGGTGAAGATGTGTTGCAGAAACTCATGATTACTCAGCCATTGAACTTCTTGTCTATCATAAAGCATCGAACGGTTTGATCAGTTATGGAAATGGACCGTTAGGAATACGAACAGGTAAAGGGTTAAAGGATATATATGTATAAAATAATGTGCACGATGAATGGATAAGCGTGTGTTCTCTGTAGACAGAGAGTTGGTGCATGTATCGTCGTCAAAGTGGATATTATAGCATGACAGAATACTCTGAGCTCTTTCAAGAATATCCATAACAAATAGAATGAGAGGAACCAAGATGCATAATAAAATCCAGGAGCAGATTAGAACAGAGTTGGTTTGCATTGTTATATCTGTTTTTCTAAATATTGTACTGAACATGTTTTAAGTCTGAGAAACAAGGGTGGTAGGGTGGTCCTAGGAAAAATATGTTTTCTTCTCTGTACAAGTTGTAGCCTGTACAAGTGGAAGTTGATGCTTTCACTCAGTTGTAACTGGAGAATGTTATTTTAGTAGGTGCTAGAAAAACATGAGGGTTGGTACTCTCTACAAGAAGGATTTTGTAAACAAGAGATTGCAGCCTCTTTTGAGTAGGTGCTCAAATAAAAATCAATATTTGTCTGTCTCTATCATGTGTGTGTTATTGATAATCTTCATCTCTTATGTTATACTTGTTGCATTATCAAAACTATAAATCTGTAATCAGTAATAACAGTTTAATTATTGAAAAATGGTTTTTATGGTTTGGAAATAACTGATTCCCCCCCCCCCCCACTCTCAGCTATTTGAGTAATTTCAACAATTGGTATCAGATAAGGTTCCTTTTGTCTAAAGGTAGATCTATAAGCTTAAACATGACAAGTTATGAAATGATTTCATCCAATAAGGTTCCTCTATTTGATGGAACAAACTTTGCCTTTTGGAAGGTTAGAATGAGAACCTATATAATGTCCTTGGGAGATGATGTTTGGGATGTAGTAGAGACTGCCTATGTAAAGCCAGTTGTGCTAGCCTCCAGAGATGACAAGTTGGAATTTAGTTTTAATGCAAAGGAAATGAACGCTATTATGAGTGTTCTTGCAAAAGCTAATTTTGTTAAAGTAACGCATCTTGATTCTGCGAAAGAAATGTGGGATAAGCTTGTAAACAATTATGAAGGAAATGAAAAAGTAAAGGATGCCAAACTATAGACATATAGACTAAAATTTGAACAGCTAGAGATGAATGAGGATGAGACAGTCAGTAAATATTTCCTAATAATAGAAGAGACTGTGAATTCCATGAAGGGTCTTGGTGAAAAGTTTAATGAATCATTCTTAGTCCAGAAAATTTTAAGATCTCTCTAAGATATTTAATCCCAAAGTCTCAGCAATAGAATAATTGAGTGATCTAAAAACTCTGCCTATTGACCAACTCCTAGGTATTCTGATAGCTTATGAAATGAGGATTGGTAAAGACAAATACACCACTATAGAAGGATGAAGCTTCCTTTAAAGTAGATAAAAACACTGATTCTGAAATGGATGTGGCTGAGGCAAACTTTGTAAGGAGGCTGAAGAAAGGTTCAGGTAAATACAAAGGCAAGATTCCCTTTAAATGTTTCAAATGCGGTAAAATAGGTCATTTTGCATCTAAATGTCTCCACAAGCACAAGAGGCAAACTTTTGATGATGATGAAAAGTATACATTCAATAAATACAATAAAGAGGCTAAACACAAAAAGAAAATCATGTGTGTAAATGATGTTGATTCTTCAGAAGAGATAGACATCGATTCATCTAATGAAGATGAAGTGAATAACTTCATGCTTATGGCCATAGACGATTTTGGAAATGAATATACAGGGAGTGACCTGAATGAGGAGGAATCCATGGTTGATATGGAAGGTGAACTAATCAGTGCTCTAGAGGAGATTGAAAGACTCTGATTAAAGAAAAGGAAACATAAACAACTATTGTTGCAGTATAAAAATAATGGCAAAGAACCAAGTGAATATATTTCCCTATTAAAATTGGAAGTAGAAGCAGAAAAGAAAATAGAATATCTTATTAAACAATAATTTACATAAGGGAAAAAGAGATGGGAAGCTTTGGAAGAAGAAGAAGTGACAGCTAGGAAGAAATTGGAGAAATTTCAAGCTCTGTACCACCAGAACCTGTCAAGTATCAAAGCCTTAGAAGAATTGAAAACCATTCTCAGCAAGCAAAGGTCCCCATGGTTAAAAACAGGTCTTGGCTATGAAGAAGGTTAATGCAGCAATCAGTCAGAATACGAACATACTGTGCAAAGAAAAGGAAATGAAGAAAGTACTAGAATCATAAATTCAGATTATAATTATAAACCAAGGATAGCTCAAAAACATAGTCAACAAAAGGGAAGACCTCCAACATTCAGGTACCAAATTTTTTTCCATGGTTACTGTTATTGTTGCTCTAATTTTGGTCACAAAGCTGCAAACTGTGCATTTAATTTTAGAAATATACAATCAAAGAACAATCAATTGCTGCAACATAGAACAAGACAGACAACAAGCAAACAAGAGTAGCATACAACTCAGTTCACAACTAAGAGAATAACTCATGATAGAAATAACAATTATTTTGATCTACTGTACAATGAGCCAGAATGTTATGTTTGTCATAACTTTGGACACAAGGCTTCAAACTGTCATATGAAGGATTACAAAACAGACCCAAGAATGAATTACTCTACTTAAAGTAATAAAGTTTGGAAGAAGAAAGAAAATAACAAATGTGGCCTAGTCCTTTATGTTTAAAAGCAAAAAGGCCCCTGGTATATTGACACTGGATGTTCCAAACACATGAGTGGTGATAAAAGTAAGTTTCTGTCTCTAAGTGAAAATAATTCAGGAAATGTAACTTTTGGAAATGATGCTCCGGGGAAGATCAAAGGAAAAGGAATGGTCAATTTGAGTAATGGCAAAGGGAAAGCCCAAGATGTGCTATTTGTAGATGGACTAAAACATAATCTTCTTAGTGTCAGTCAGGTTTGTGACAAAGGATGTGAAGTTGCTTTCACTTCTAAAGATTGCAAGATAAAGTATGTACCCTCAAGACAGATGGTTGCAAAAGGTATAAGAACTGAAAACAATGTCTATGTCTTGAAAGAAGAAAAAGAAGAATGTCGTCTAAGCAAGTATGATGAAAGCTAGTTTTGGCATAGGAGACTTGGAAATTTAAGCTTTGATCATATAATCAAACTTGTGAACAATGGGGCAATAAAAGATATTCCAAATATATCAAAGCCATATGACTTTGTTTGTAAACCTTGTCAAATGGGAAAACTGACTCGCACACAGTTTAAATCCAAGAAGTTCACATCAATAGACAAACCACTTCAGTTAGTACATATGGATCTATGTGGACCATAAATAAAATAAGGAACAAGGGGAGAAAAATATTTTATTTTGGTCATTGATGACTATTCTATACTTACATGGGTTGCTTTTCTGAAAGAAATATATGAGGCACTTGAAAAGTTCAAAATTTTTAAGGCCCTGACTAAGAATCAAATAGGAAAAAGACTGAAGACAGTAAGATCTGATAGAGGAGGAGAGTTTTGTTCAGGAGACTTCAAGGAGTTTTGTAATAAACATGGAATTAAGAGAGAATACACTATTCCAGGGACTCCACAGCAGAATGGAGTTGTTGAGAGACAAAATAGGTCAGTACAACAAATGGCAAGATCAATGATGAATGAAGGGAATATTTCTCAGACATACTGGGTAGAGGAAATTCACACAAATTTCCATATTCTTAATGAAGCTCATGTAAAGTCGAACAGTGATAAGACTCCCTATGAACTATGGTTTGGAAGACATGCTTCTATAAAACACTTTACAGTCTTTGGAAGTAAATTTTATATCAAAAATAACGATGAACTTCTTGGGAAATATGATGACAGGGCTGATGAAGGGGTAAAGCTCAATTGGTCTATAAGGGGTATGCCCAAGTTGAGGGACAATATTTTGATGAAACGTTTGCACCAGTAGCAATATTGGAAGCTATCAGAATGTTTCTTACCTATTCCACTCATAAGAAATTCAAACTGTATCAGATAGATGTTAAGTCAGCTTTTCTCAATGGAGATCTAGAAAAAGAATTCTATACAGAGCAACCTGAAGGGTTCCAACTGACATAAAATCCTGACAATGTCTATAAAATGAAGAAGGCTCTGTATGGATTGAAACAAGCATGAAGGGCCTGGTATCATAGACTAGATAAATATTTATAGGACAAAGGTTTCAAGATAGGTACTGTTGACAATAACTTGTATATCAAATCTGAAGCTGATAATCTATTAGTAGTTTTGGTGTATGTGGATGACATTATATTTGGATGCACTAATGATTCTTTTGTGCAGTGGTTTTCTAATTCCATGCAATCTGAGTTTGAGATGTCAATGATAGGAGAACTGTCATTCTTTCTTGGTCTTCACATTATCCAAAGTCCTGAAGGCTTATTCTCTCCCAGGAGAAGTATTTGAAGGAGATGTTGAAGAAATTTCAGATGGAAGATTCATCACATGTGAGTACACCTATTGTTGTTGGTTGTAAACTTAGAAAGGATGATCCCTCACCTGATGTTGATCAGAGAACATATCAATCAATGATAGGAAGTCTCTTATACATCACAACATCTCGTCCTGGTATAATGCAAGCTGTTGGAATGGTAGGTAGATTTCGGTCTTCTCCAAAGCAAAGTCATTTGATGGTTGTTAAGAGGATATTTAAATATTTGAAGGGCACAATGACTTATGGTCTATGCCATATCCTAGAAATAAAAATCTTCAGTTAACTGCATATTTAGATGTTGATTGAGAAAACTGTTTGGATGAAAGAAAGAGCATAAGTGGAGGTGCATTCTTCTTAGGTGATTCTTTAGTTGCATGGTTGAGTAAGAAGCAAGGTTGAATATCTTTATCCACTACATAAGCTGATTACATTGTTGCTACCACCTGCTGTACACAAATTATTTGGATGATTCAGACACTGGAAGACCTAGAGGTAAAATATGTTGATCCCATTCCTCTCCATTGTGATAATACTAGCACCATTCGCATGTCCAAAAATCCAGTCCTCCATTCCAAGACTAAGCACATACCTATTAAGTATCACTTATTAAGGGAGCAGGTTACAAACAGAGTAGTTCAATTGAATTTTATTCCTTCTACAGAACAGATTGTTGATATCTTCACTAAACCCTTACCAAAGACACAGTTTGAGTACCTACGCCAAAAGCTAGGTATCATATCTTCTTCCAAATAACTTGTTCACCTTGATAAGGGGAGTTGTTCTATAGAGTCTTCTTTGACATTGATGTCAAAGGGGGAGAAGTTGTTTGTTACAGATGATAAATATATTGATGATTACTGGTACAACATGCATCCAAAAGTTGAATATTTCCATCAATTCCAAGGGGGGATATTGTTGGAGGTTTTGCGGTCATGTGGAAATAGATCAAAGTGTGATTTGGTTGTCATTGATGGCAACATAGTTCCAAGAATATGATACAGATAAGTAGAGGAATTAGGAGAGAACCCATAAAGAAATCAATAGTCATGAGCAAATCCGCAAAGGTTGAAAGATGAAAAGATCTAATGGTTAGGAGTGAACTTGCACAAGAAATCAGCAGTCAAGAGCGAATACGCAAAGTTTGAAAGGTAATTTGATGAATAGATCTGACTGTCGGGAGTGAACTCGCAGAATAAACCAACGCTCAAGAGAAAATCCACAAAGTTTGAAAGGTAATCTGATGAATAGATCTGACGGTCAGGAGTGAACCCATACAAGAAACCAATGATCAAGAGAAAATACACAAAGTTTTAAAGGTAATCTGATGAACAGATCCGACGGCCAGCAGTGAACCTGCAGAAGAAATCGACGACGCGGAAGGAGTTTTGCAAATGGAATTCGGAAAGTAAAGGTCTGGAAGTTGTTCAAACAAATGTTGAAAACTAGAGATCCACATCTCGCACCAAATCTAAGATCAATGGTCGGGAAAGGGCGCACAAGAAATCGACGACACGGAAGGCGAAAAGCGAAAAATATGGAAGTTGTTCAAACAGATGTTGGAAACCCGAGATACGCATCTCCCATCGGATCTAATATCGACGGTCAGGAAAGGGTGCATAAGAAATCGACGGCACAGAAGGAGTTTTGCAAGTGGAAGGCAGAAAGTGGAAAAGCATGGAAGCTGATTAACAAAATGTTGAAGACCCAGGATCCGCATCCCGCACTAGATTTTAGATCGACGATAGGGAAAAGTTGCATAAGAAATCGACGACGCAGATTGATTATGCAGAAAAGGATGTGAGGAAGGTGGAAAGAGAAAATCATGGAATGATATCTTGAAATATCACATATCCGATATCTTATTTTCTTCTCAAATCAATGGTCACGAAGAGCTCGAAGAATATCAATGGTGCGAAATGATTGGTGTGGAACTAATACTACGGAACCAGAACTACAGAACCAGGAGTGCAGAAACTTTGATTTGTTGGAGAAAGAAAATTATGGAAGAGCTGAGTTGCAGAAAATGAAAAGTGTGGAAGAAACAAAATGGGGAAGATGTGTTGTAGAAAATCATGATTACTCGGCCATTGGACTTCTTGTCTTTCATAAGGCATCGAATGGTTTGATCAGTTATGGAAATGGATCCTTAGACATACGAACAGGTAAAGGCTTTAAGGACATATATGTATAAAAGGATGTGCATGATGAATGGATAAGCATGTGTTCTCTGCAGACAGAGAGTTGGTGCATGGATCGTTGTCGAAGTGGAGATTGCAGAATGATAGAAGACTCTGATCTCTTTCAAGAATATCCAGAACAGAGACAATGAGGGGAACCAAGATGCATATGAAAATCCAGGAGGAGATCAAAACAAATTTGGTTTGCATTATTATATATGTTTTTCTAAATATTGTGTTGAACATGTTTTAAGTCTGAGAAACAAGGGGGGTAGGGTGGTGCTAGGAAAATATGTTGTCTTCTCTGTACAATTTGAAGCCTATACAAGTGGAAGTTGATGCTTTCACTCAGTTGTAGCTGGAGAATGTTATTTTAGTAGGTGCTATAAAAACATGAGGGTTGGTGCTCTCTACAAGAAGGATTTTGTAAAACAGAGGTTGTAGCCTCTTTTGAGTAGGTGCTCAAATAGAAATGAATATTTTTCTGTCTCTATCATGTGTGTGTGATTGATAATCTTCATCTCTTCTATTATACTTGCTACATTATCATAACTATAAATCTGTAATCAGTAATAAGGGTTTAATTATTGAAAAATGGTTTAAGCTTTGAAATAACTGATTCACCCCCCCTCTCAGTTATTTGAGTAATTTCAACAATACCAACGTCCCCTTTGTCTAGGATGACAAATCACAAGAAATTTTCAATGATTTAAAGGAATCCCCGACATCTGCTCCCATGATCTTTCCACTTGATTTCACGAGGGATTTTATCATTTAATTTTCAACATTTGATCATGCCATCATAAGCATTTTAGTGCAAGAAGATGATGCTTGTCATGAGCATGTTATCTACTACGTGATTCAAACACTCTATGGTCCCTTGTTGTGATACCCACATGAAGAAAATATGACCCTTGTTGTTGTTTTTTCAGTTTAGAAGTTGCACCACTACATCCTAATGACTCATGAGTTGAACCATAGTCGTAGAAGATTCCCACCCAATGGTATACCTTTTGAGCCATAACCTCATCTAGGGCCTCTTATCCAAATGGATCATCATCCTTTAAGGTATGACTTGGAATTTGTTACACTAAAAAGAAACAAGGCACTGGCTTTGGCAAAATCATTGACTGATCTTACATCCCCGTCCATGTCACCCCTTCCTCTCGTCACTTTTACCGATGAACACTTGTTCATTATCTCTTCATATGACCCATGGTATGGGGATATCCTTGTTTAATTACGAACCCAGAAAATTGGTCTTTATCTCATTCAGGATGATAGGCATTGCATTCAATAGCAAGCCACTCGATATATCCTCATTGGTGATGTCCTCTATCGACCCGACATTGACAACATCCTGACGCAATGCCTTACTCACAACGAGGTTGAGTGGGTCATGAATGACTGCCATAGTGGAGCTTGTGGTGGCCCCCTCTATTATATGGAAACTGCACAAAAAGTCATCCACGTCGGTTATTTCTATCCAACGTTGTTCATCGATTATATTATGACAGTAAAGTACAGCCGCAACTACCAACTATTTGCCCCAAAGGGAAGAAACCCTCCCACAGCACTCCATCCCATCGTCTCAATAGGTCCTTTATGAAAATGTTCCATTGACTCCATGGAGTGCAATACCACCTTAGCTGGTGACCATAAGTACATCATTGTTTCCATTGATTATTTTACCAAATGGGTTGAGGCCATCCTCACATTCAATTACAAAGATGACAGTGCAACCCACTTCTTTTTTAACCACATTATCACTCGTTTTGGAGTCCCTCTCCAACTCATCTCTGACCACGGTAGACACTTCGAAGATATTGTTTGGAAAGATATTTTGACCTTTTTGAAGTTCGAGCATTAGTATAATTTAGCTTATTATCCCCAAGGCAATGTCCAAGTTGAGGCAGTCAACAAAATACTCAAAACCATGCTACAACAGACAATTGACAAACACAAATCCAATTGGTACCACATGATGTTTCCAACTTTATGGACTTGCCATAGCTCAACTAAGACCACCACTAGCTTCACACGATCCCACTTGAATATGTCTTTCCCATCGAATGTTAGATTCCCATGCTACACATAACTGTCGAGTTCCTTCCCAATACCTCACCCTTAGAGTAGTGTTTGTTCACCCTTGAGCAAGCAAACAAATATCTTTGTGCCGCTATCCAGATGATTGAAGTTAGAAAGCATCGATCAAAATCCCATTATGATGTGCATGTTCATCCCCACATTTTTAAAGAAGGCGGCCTTGTTCTCGTTTACGACCAAGTCAATGACGACCACAAGAAAGGGATGTTTGAGTGCATGTGGCTAGGTCCATACGGTGTGCACAAATTCCTCAAAAAGGGGGAATACCTACTCATCGAATCTTAAGGATGCTTATTGTGCAACCCTCAAAATCGGTTGTATCTCAAGTGGTTCTATCCTTAGCAGGACCAGACCCATTGTTTGGTGTGTATAGTTTTACCTTTTCTCCACCTCGAGCCTCATAGTTTGTTGCTTTGATTGACCTCAAAAATGATCTTGTTCCCCCCATTCATATTGGTTTTGTTTATGATGCAAGTATATGGTCCCCAAATCTCGCCTTGACTGCTTGGGTCATATACTCCCCTTCGCATCAATTGCTTCACCTCGAAAAAGTATGTCTAGGTGTAGACACCAATAACCAGGATGAGTATGATGCAGTGATCGATATTATAACTACCACCCTCCATTTGGGTATCCTACACCTCAATGTTTTTCTAGACTATCAGTTGCTCGTTTCCTAGTTTAACAAATTATGTTGAGTACGTGATCCTTCCCTCTTTTAAATGTTCCTACACTCTAAACAATTGGTTAGACAATTTGATTTTATTTCATTCACACATGTCCCAAGAAGTTTCAACAGTGTCACAGATTAGATGTCCAATGAAATCCTAGAGTGACATATCAATCATCGAATTTAATATATAAACCATTCACATGCATTTTCCATAGTTGCATCCACATGTATATAACGCATAAGCATAAATATAATCACAATATATAAGGCTCACAAAATATAAAAAAACATAAAAAGTGCATCTACATGCACATATATATTATCATGTCATAAACACCCAAAAGTAATATGCCCATGTTTGTTGAGAGGAGCCCCAACAATTCCCTCGTAAAAGTGTCATATATATATCAATACAAAAATCCCTATGCTCATCGCATTAAGGGTCAACTCCATAAGATGCTAAGTGTTTAGTCACCATAATCATCATTGTCAATCTCCTCATCGGAGATCTCCTCATCATAGGGGTTCATCCCCTTGGGATCCATCTCGTGCATTCTCTGCTACCATGTTTATGCACCGCATATTGGCTCACCACTCTGGTGGACCTTCACAACATATGGAAATTAGATCATCATCCAGATCCTTGCAACCATCATTCAAGACTCCCTCCAGCAGATAGTCGATCCCTATACGCAATGAGTCTAGTACCTCATCAGTATCTATGTGATGTCGTCATTGCTCTATTGTCGAGTCAACCTCGACAACCCTCCCACATCGTTGGAGGTACCCTTATGGTGACCTTTTCCCCATATATGCACACACACCAAAAGAAGAGTCCGTAAGTATATATCATGTATCACAAAAAATTTGCTACCATATAAGTTTGTATAATAAATGCAATGATAATTAAATCCATGTATACATACCCTTTGGTCCCCAAACTTGGCTAGGTGGTCAAGGAATCTCTTGATCCCCTATGTATTCCATATCTGCATATGGGTAATCCTTGATTAGTATAGGAAGTTGGAACCACTACGTAAAGAGGTCCCTTGTGAAGAAACGACCCCCTATTTCCCCTCCCTCTCAGATTAGTAGATCACACCATCTCCTCATCTTGGGATCCCTCAACCCATTGTCATCTACCCAATGATGTGTCTGTAGTGTTGGTACATGCTAAAAAATAACAAGAATAGAAAATATGAGAAGCAAAAGTTGTTATAGCGCGATTTTCCACACCTAATACATCATGCTTTGAAGGCCTTTTCCTGTCGGCCCTATGCAAAATTATTTTATCCCATTTGCACACCATTGCCGTGATGCTCCAGTGGAACCCCTAAAAGCACATTTTTTAATATATACGCAAGTCACAAGTTTAAAACCCACATATACACAGGTTGCACCACTATAACCCGTGTACATCGAGATTTATGATAAAAAAAATATTCGTAGTTTCCCCCATCAACTAACGAATTACTTAATACTTGGCCTTCCATATGTCAAGAAACGCTTTGATTCGACCCTTCATTTCCCATTGGGGGACTATATATTGAGATATTATGAAGCATTAAAGGAACAAAACTTTGGACAACAAAGATATTATAGAGAAATTGTGCCCCATTCTTATATTCTTGAGTCTTCATCCCTTTGTCATTGAAGCATCCATTGGTTCTCTTTCCCAAGCTTTCCTTTGTCTTTGTGAGCTTTCCATTGTATGGAGGATCAAAGTGGTGGAGGCCCATGTGGAGGGACTCAGTTTCTCGATTTCAACAAGGTGTCGACATAGGTTGTCATATGTATCTATGTTTATATTAATAGAAATATCTATTTCTCGTCCATTACATGTGTAATTATGAATATTTGTTTCCATGAAAGCAATTACTTTGCTTACATGTTGGAATTAAATATGCTAGATTAGACTCTAACACTTTTTATATATCATGCTTGTATATCTTGTTGTTTTTTAGGACAATGTTTATTGACAAGTTTGATTGAAATCTTAATGAGGATCTTCTCTGAACACCCGAAATAAGGTACGATTCTCATCCCTTAGTGTTAGTTTCATTCATATATCTAGCATGATTTGAAATGGATTGATTTCTAGTGTCATCCAATCTGTTGTGGTCAACCCCAAGCCATAGGAATTTTTTTCCGTAACATAATTGGCGACCATATTGGGGAATTTACTTTTTTGTTGGGGTTTGGGTGCATGTTTTGCTTGATTTTCTTTCTGCTTCTATGTGTTTTTGTGTCGGGTTTAGTAGTTTTTTTATTCATTGGCAGCCCCTTGAAGTGATTTTAACCTTAGCTTACTTTTTACCACTCTTTCCTTTGTATACGTGGGCCATAGAACTCATAGTCACATGTATACGCGGGCTATAGTACATATAGTCGCGTACATACGTTGTTGTTCCTTGAATAATCACATACATATCTCTTTTCGCTTGGGATTTTGATGTGTGAAGGTGTTGGGTAGGTTGTGAGAGTAGCTGAGTCTTCCTGGGTTCCAATGCTGCCTGTTGACTGCTTCTATTGTGACCAGAGACCTCTTTTTCATTGATTTTTCTTTTAAGTTTGTTCTTGTCATTTATATCCTTTTTGTTTTATTATTAGTGCATTGTCCTTCTTAGTCTCGGTATCTTGCTTGGCTTGTTTTTTCTACTTGTTGCGGGGTCTGAGAGTTTTTAGGGTCTTTTATTGCATTTTCATTGCATTTATAGTGAAAATACAAAAGCCCGGTGGGTTAGCTCAAGTGGTTGAGAGTTGTTTATGCTAGCAAAAGGTATCAGGGTCAAATCCTCAGGTGCATATGCAGGGGCCTCACTCGATGTCCCAATCAGGTTAGGCCCCGTAATCAGGGCCGACGGTTTACCTCGGGTACCATGCTAAAACAAATGGGGAAGTACTTGAGGGTTTCCTGAGTGATGTTCCATCATAAAAAAAATTGTGAAAATAAACAAATATTTTTATCATTTCATGTTTATTGCATTGTGCATATGCATTGATTTGGTACTTTCATTAGGTTTTCTTAGATGAAATTAGTGTTCAGGCTTTCATATTGTAAGGATTGCATTGGCATTTGAAAAGGAAAGAATATTGTGTGTTACATTTATTGGCATACCGTTTTTCATGATTAAAAACAAAGTTGCACTTGGCATTGTTTTTAGGTGTGCATATTTACTTTATTTTTGAGTCGTAACACCGTCGGTTGCATGTTCATTACCCTTGAGTAATCACATCCACTAAAATCGACGCTTAAATTAAAATTTATTACATGATTTTATTTGATAGAGGTGTGCCAACAAGCTTAGTTTATAGAGTCTTGGAATAGGGTGTCATGAGTAAATTTTTCCAAGACTATGAAAGAAAACAATTAGGTGTCTGTCCAAGTGAAGTGAAATCCTACAGTATAATTAGTGTTCTCAAGAGAATCCTCTTACATGGGATTTAAGCACGAGGAAACGCACATGTTAGTGCTAGGGATATCCCCTACTACTTTATGTTGAGCGCCAAAGATATTTCTAGGATCTTATTTGTATCTCGGGGCTTTTGAGGTACCTTTGGTACTTTCGAGCTTTGGCCTTTGTTACCCTACCCATACGATAGATTCCTCCAGCAACTGTTTGCTTAAGGATTGACCATATTGGGGTGACCTTAGTTTCCTTACCTATGTATCCCAAAGGGTACTTTCAGATGTTATTATGTGAGTGTCTTGTCCAGGTATGGGTCAGACAACATAGTCTCTATATGCATTGAAGCTGAGGGCCACTATAATTGGTTACACACCTCCATGTGTAGTGTATGGGAGTCTTAGGCATCTTCTAGGAAAAACATACCTGTTGCATTCAGGAGCTCATTTATCCTCCCTCTTTGCTTGTTTGTATATGACCTAGTTTTACTTAGGGGTGTGCTCTTTGTGCACTACTTGGATTTATGGGTTGTAACTAGTTGAGTCTTTTTTATTTTGTATAGTCATTGTAGATCAATTTCCGGCACTCTGCTAATCTTGCCATTTAGTAGGAATATTTCCTTGTGAACCTCCTCCTCCTCGTTGGAAGAGGATCAGGCATTCTAGGAAACCTTTTTCACATTGTAATTCCCACACGGTTCTCACCATAAGTACTAAATCAAATTCTCTGGATACCTGGAACTCCGGTTTATACTGACCCTCGTGCGTCTGGTACTTCCCATACTACACGAACCCAATTATAAGACTTTACAACTATCCATAGGAATTTTGCCTCATGAAGGTCGAGTGTCGAGACTCAACCTACTCCCTCTAGCACAGTTCCTTTTACGTTCGGCATGCCAGACATCACTACTATTATTTCGTCACCCGCTCCAGGTCCTAGTGCAGACCTAGGTGTTGGAATGGGGGGCACGATATCCCCTTACCTTGCACATCAATTTAGGAGTGATCATATTCCACCCTCTACTCAATTTGTGAGAGGATTTTCACTCCCCTCATCCAGTATTAACACCAGTGTTCACTCTCTTGAGGGTGATAGTGGATACGTGAATGTTGGGGTTATGACATACACTCTCTCTTATGCCCCATCATCCATCGTGTCGATTCCTTTGGATGTTTTCTTTTGACGCACCCTCCCTATGTCTCGCACAATCCCTCAGGAAGTGTGGCTCCATTTAACTATGTTGTCCCCTCATCAGCTGGTGTTGTTGTCTCTGGAAGCTACATACCTCACCAAATTTCTGGGGTTCAACCGATCTATCAGTCTTATAACTATGGTTATTATTATAGCTAATTTTACCACTCCAAGTGAATCACACTTTGTATGGCCTTCCCCTATCCTGCTGCAGACTCCTTAGACCCCTTGGACCATTTTTTTTCCTTTGATGTTTCCTTGATCATCCCTAAAAACATGTGAAAAATGATACACGCAACTTTTAAACCTC
>LPNX011190688.1:181464-195878 GCA_001517045.1 Pseudotsuga menziesii | reverse complement strand
GTACATCGGGATGTGTACAAAATCCAAATCCTTTTGGAGTTTTCCTTGACATGGATCCAACTCACTTGACTCCTAGCCTTCCCTATGCCTTGAGATCGCTCAGATTTGACCTTTCATTACCCCTTTAAAAAGCTATATAAGGAACTCTATGGTACATTGAATGCATATGAGAGAATTGAGAGCAAAGAAACTATAGTCCATTGTTGCTAGAAATTATGCTTGAGTCTGCATCCTTTTGTCCCTTGGAGCACTTTTGTGTTCTTCCCAAGCTTGCCTTTTTCTTGCGAGCTTGCTATCGAGAGATGGAGGATTGAGGTGGTGGAGGCCCAAGTGGGGGATTCAGTTTCTCCGGTTCGCAGACGTGCCATCAAAGGTTGTATCTATTGTAATCTCTGATTTATATTAATAGAAATATCTTTTCCTTTCCAATAATGTGTGTTTGAATGAATATTTTATCCATGGTATTATGTCAAATGCTTATACATTATTGATTATATATGCTAGAATAGATCTAACACCATGATATATAGTATGTGTGTCTTGTTTACTTGTTGTTGAGGAAGTAATCTATCAATTCAAGCTAAAGTTGGAAAGCTCAACGAGGATCTACTTCAACCGTCCGGAATAAGGTACGAAGTCTTATCCTTTAGTGTTAGACATTTACTTTCTATTGCATATTGGAAAGGATTAATTTTTAGAGTCAAGTTGTCTGTTGTGGTACCCCAAGCCATAGGAATTTCTCTCCGTAATAGAATTGGCGATTCCACTGGGGAGTTCCTAGTAGTTGGCCTTTGGGAATTGTTCTATCGGCATTCAATGAATTTGAATTGCTCTTTCTCTCTTGTTTCTGTGTCGGGTCTGGGGGCATGTATGCCTGGTAGTGTCTGATTGGTGTGAAGTTTGTCTCAGCCTATCTGTTTGCCTATATTTTATGCACCTTTCTTCCTGTACGCGATTTTTTAACTCAAAGTCGAGTATACAAGCGGGTTTCTCTGCGATTTCTGCATATACACGTGGGTTTACTGCGAACAGTCGTGTATGCCCTTAGTTTTGCTTTTTTGTAGAAGTTAAATGGTTGCTGGGTGAAGTTTGATGATTGTTGAGTCTCCTTTGGCACTACCTGAGTCTGTTTATACCTCTGTTTCCGACCAGAGATGTTTTTTTAGGCTAATTTTTTTTTAAGAAGGTTCTTGTCATGGCATTTTCGATTTTTTGTTTGGGATTAGTGCATTAGATTTCTTTTACCTTAGTGCTTTGCTTGAGTGTTGTTTGAGTGTGCTTGCAGAGTCTGGGGGTTGTAGAATCATTCTTTTGTTTTTTCTATCTCATTTTATTTCAAAAAATCCAAAAACATTTGCTTATCATCATGCATTGCATTTTGCATTTTGCATTGTACTTGCACTAGATTTGCTTTGGAGTATTAGTTAGGATTTCATATAGGAAAGGTTGCATTCATCATTTGAAGAAAAATTGTGCATTTCACGTAGTAGCATACCCTGTTTTCATGGACACAATGCATTTGCATTTATTGTTAGGTGTGCATTTTACTTCATGTTGTGTCATAACACCATTAGTTGCATGATCATATCCCTATTTTGAGTAATAAAGCCAATTAAAATCAACGCTTAAATTAAAATGAATTACACTCTTTTCTTTTCCAGGGTGCACCAACAAGCTTAGGTTTTAGGGTCTTGGAATAGTTCATTGCGAGTAAATTCTCCAAGACCACTAAACAACAACATCTACGTGTATGTCCAGGTGAGTGTGTGAAATCCTTGGTATAACCAATGTTTCTCAGGATCCTCCTCTCAAAAGGGAGTTAAGCATGAGGCAGTGTGAACGGTTATTAATTGGGATGACCCCTAGTCATAACTGAGTAGCACCGAATATATTTCCAGGATTGTATTCATATCTGGGGGCTCTTTCGAAAGTTTCGGGCTTTGCTACCCTGCCCATACGGTCAATCCCGCCTGCAACTGTCCGCCTGAGCATTGATTATATTGAGATGAACTTAGTGACCTTACCTAGGATATCGAGGGGGTACTTTGTAGGGGTTATTCTGTGGGTGTCCCAGCCAGTTTGGGGTCGGACAGCACAATCGTTTTACGCATTGAAGCTGAGGGCCACAGTAATTGGTTACGTACCTCTTCTTGTTGTGTATGGGAGTCTCAAGCCTCTCCTAGATGAGACATACCTGCTTCATTTGGGAGCTCACTTATCCAGCCATTGTTTGCTTGCATTTGGCTTTAGATTTTATTAGTGATTGCTCTGTGCACGATAGCTTGCCTAGGTTTTGCGTAAATAGAGAGTCTTTTCTATTTTTTGAGTCATTGTGGATTCGGGTGCAGCCCCTCGCTGTTCTCATCATTTAGCAGGACTTCCACCTTCTACTTCTCCTCCTCCTTTGGGAGAGAGACCTAGACAGTCTAGGCAGACTATTTCACACATTGATTCACACACCATGGGAGACCATATAGAGGATATTCCTGAACCACCTTCTCCCATTCATGTAGACGATGGGGAGTTTACTCCTACCTATGATCCTTCACCCGACTTGGCTGAGTTAGGTCCCATGATATATGAGATATAAACCTTTCATGATAGACCTACTCACTCTAGGGTTGATTCCCCATTGACGCATTACCGGTATGGAATGCTGGAGGATGCAGAGACTCACTTTGAACCCGCCAGCACTAGCTATGGTAGTTATGCTATGTCTAGTTTTCCCACACATGATTTGCCATTTCATGTCGAATCTGAGTTTGAGCCTAACACTATGCCTGGGGGCACTCTCATTCCTTACCATGCAGAGAGGTTTGGGAGCACTAGTCACATTGCACCTTCCATCCCGGTGGTGGAAGTCACATCACATATTCCTCCTAGGTCTAGGGTTAGTGATCCTATTAGGATACCAGACCCCAATATGAGTGACTATAGGGAAGAGTACGTACATTATTACTCAAGTCCCTCCATCCTCTGTCCCTACTTCTTCAAATTTTCACCCTCCACCTTATTCACGTGGTCCTTCGGGCCGAAACGTTGCTACGAGTCATGTCCGTACTATGGTTACTAGACCAGTTGTGTCTCAGCTTCATGTACCACCCGTTGTTTCGGGAGGTCATGCTCATACTTCTAGAGGTCACATTCCTACTTCCGAAATGTATATTCCTACTTTCGAAATGTATGTTCCTACTTACGGAGTGTCTCATGGGACATCTCATGCGATGACTTATGGGCCCTATTACGGGACGTAGTATGGACAAGGTTCTTCACCGTATGGGGGTGGATATCAACAACCTGCTTACTCTCCTAACTACGGCTTCATAGCTCCTACTAGTCTAGGTCCACCACACTATGGTGCTTCCATGCCACCCTACACGGGTCATAAGGGAGGAGGGCACTATGGCCAAGGCCATGGTGGTAATCAGACCTATATGAATCAAACCTATCAGGGAGCGGTCCATCGACCTCATCATCCTAGGCTCCCTTTCCTCGCGACAATGAATCTTCCTGAATTATCGAGATTAACAAATGATCATGTATCTCATGACTCAGCTTGGCCGACTGTCCCTACTAAGCTTCCCTCGGACATACCTAAGTTCGAGGGAAAACCAGGTGAGGATCCGAGCGAGCACGTTACTACATTTCACCTATGGTGTTCTTCAAATTCCTTACATCAGGACTCCATCCGTTTAAGGCTATTTCAACGCACCCTTACAGGGCCTACCGTGAAATGGTATATAGAGCTACCTAGGGGAGGTTTCGCTTTGTTAGACGACCTTGCGATGACTTTTCTTAACCACTTCCATCTACCAATGCGTTATGACATTGGTACTAAACTCTTGTCAACATTTCGGCAAGATAAAGCCACACATATCTCTGATCATATTCAAGAGTGGCATAGACGGAAGAGGTTAATTAAAGCCTTTATACCGCCGGAGTTCCTCCTCGAATGCTTCCTCAAGTCGTTATTGCCATATATAGCGAAGGATGTTTCTATATTCGGAGTGCAGAATGAGGAACAAGCGATTTTTAGGGCATAGGAACTGGACTTGATTTATGCTCAGTCCAGTTTGTTATATGAGATTATTCCCAATGCTCTACGTTCTAGTTTCGATCCCAAAGTCAAACCTGGACCACATGTCGATGCCATTATGGGTTGTGCAAGTCCAAAACCCACAAATTCGGTTGCAAAGCAAGTTATTCAATTGTCAATCAACCAATCTACTTCAGGATAGGCTACGGCTTCATCTCAACCCGCCCAAACGGCGAGAGTACTTGCAATGCAATCGTCGGACCAGAAGGGTAACCAGCAGCCCGGATGGAATAGAAAAAAGGGTAAAAATAATCGTAAGGGTGGGAATAAGAATGAGAATGCTAATAGTAATGACAAGAACGGCTGGAATGCTGGGGGGGACAAGCAAGCTAAACATAAGGTTAAGTTCCCTTGCAAGTTATGTAAGGACAATCACCTCACTTACTTGTGCCCTCGTATTGATGAAGCCTCGAGGTTCTTGCCATAGGGCCCAGCTGTGCTAACTAACCCTTTATCGCACAATCAGAATATGAACTCGAGGTCCCATGACCAGTCTGGTGGTGATTAGGATCCGCCGGAGGGTAGTGGCTGCGGTTGCATTAACATGGTACATGCTACGAAAGTTGTGACCCATGCGAAAGATTATGGTTCGTCACAACCCATCCTAGGAAAAGAGCCTGATCCACCAGGGTCCCCTTTGCGTATTGAGAAACCTATGGATAAACCTAAAACTGCACCTCGGATTCCTAAGGGAGTCCTTAAGCGTTCGGGGAACAATCCAAATGCCCGAGTCACCCAAAACTATTCAGTTGTCAAGGATTTGGGCCATACTCCTTGTGCGATGTCTGCATTGGAAGTGCTTCAGAGTTGTCCTTCGCAAAGGAAGGCGTTGTTTTCTGCCCTTGGTGTGAATGATGATGATTCTTCCTCTGTGATTAAATTTGAAACCGCGGGAATTCAGCCTCGCTTGCCTTACTATGTGTCTCTTTTGATTCACGTAGAGTGTCTTAATATGACCGTCAAGCGCACTATGATTGACGAAGGCGCTACCACTTCTATGATGTCTTTATCGTGTTGGAAGGGTCTGGGATCCCCTGAGCTGTCTAAATCAGCGACCATGTTAACTGCGTTCAATGGGAGATCTTTTAGGCTGCACGACATCCTTCCTTCCCTTAAAGTCCGTTTGGGAGGGAAGACCGTTGCGATAGAGGTCGAGGTGGTTCATGTGCCCCTCGACTACAATCTCTTGCTCGGTAGGAATTGGATGTACAGTATGCAAGCCGTTGCTTCTTCCTTGTTCCGCATTGTAGGATTTCTACATAATGGGAATATCATAACAATTGATCAAACGACATTCAAGAATCCGTCTGTTACTGCATCTTCGGGAGCTTCGATCCGGATCGTTGAGCACTCTCAGCCGGCAACTCGGAGTGTGGGTATAGGCATGTATCCATCCCTCATGGGAAGCTTTAGTTGTCCTGCACCGATTCTTATGATAGGATCTAGTTCTGGTGAGGCTTCGACATCTACGATATCGGTGTCTTTTCGCACGAGTCATATGGAAGATCCTTGGATCCTTCCTACACCGAGTACTCCGAGTGAGCCCATCGTGACAGACGTGCCGTTGCCTGCAACTATGATAGCTTATCAAGCTAATCTCAAGTGTGTTGCAGAGCCTAGTCCTTCCTCTTTACAGACAGAGGAGGAGGACCCTTATGTGCTGCCGACATGGGCAGTACAGTCTTCTCACGTGCATGACTGCCTTGATACGGTTTTCCCTTCAAATGAAGCGATTATTGAGGCTATGTCGGGAGTTGAGCCACCATGGGAGGAACTCCATCATAGATCGTACTTTCTTCCCGAGCTTGACCGCTTGGAACATGAGGATTTTAGGGTGGTTCTTAGTCAAAGAGTTGGTAGTCCTATGGTTCCGTTAAGCTCTCCTGGTCAGATGGCTGACGAAAACATGGCGAACATATCTTCAATGATTCCTATCAACATCTATCGCGATCCTGGCAGGATAGAGAATGTCTATATTGGGGCAGAATGTTCCCATGCTGAGATTCTCAAATACACCGAGCTATTTAAATAATTCCATGATATTTTTGCTTGGTCATACGACGAAATTCCAGGTATCGACCCTCGTATTGTCTAACACGAGATTAAGACTTACCCCAACGCTAAGCCTGTTCGACAACGCTTGCGTGTGGTGAATTCTAGGAAAGCACCCGCAATTAAGGCATAGATAGAGAAGCTGTTGAAAGTCAATTTCATCTATCCCGTTCCCTTGATGGAGTGGGTTTCAAACCCCGTTCCGGTGGATAAGAATCAGGGAGCGATACGCATATGTACTGATTTCCGCGATTTGAATCATGCATGTCCTAAGGACAAATTTCCCACACCATTTATTGATAAGATTTTGGATGAGTGTGCGGTTAGTGAGGTTTTTTCCTTTATGGACGAATTTTTTGGGTATAATCAGATACAAATTAAACCTGAGGACCAACATAAGACTGCATTTATTTGTCCTTGGGGAACTTTCACATATTGGAAAATGCCTTTTGGCCTTAAAAGCGTCAGAGCTACATTTCAGCGGGCGATGACCTTGATCTTCCACGATCGCAAGTCAATTATCGAAGTATTTTTGGATGACCTTGCTGCTCATTCTCGTATGAGAATGCGTCATCCCTATCACTTGATATTGGTATTTGAAAGATGTCGGCATTATTTGGTTAGATTAAATCAGCATAAGTGCATTTTTTGTGTGAATTCAAGTCGTTTGTTAGGATTGATCGTTTCTAAAGAGGGTATAAGAATCGACCCTTTGAAGGTTGAGGCAATACTTCAGTTGTCTCCCCTGTAGAATATTCGTCATCTTCAATTTTTGCAAGGCATGGCAAACTTCTTACGAATATTTGTTGTCAACTTTTCTAATTTGACTAGAGACTTCATGCGTCTACTGAAGAAGGACACCCCTTTTTGTTGGGATGAACAAGCCCAGGAGTCCTCTGATGCACTCAAGCGAGCCCTAGCATCGGCCCCGGTGATTAGTCCCCTGGACTATAGCCATGATTTTCTATTATATGTGGCTGCATCCATGGAGAAGATTGGTATGGTTTTGGTTCAAGAGGATGAGGAGCTCCAAGAGCATGTCATATACTATCTGAGCCGGAACCTTATTGACACAAAGATTCGTTATTCTCATGTCAAGAAGCTTGCTTTAGCTACCGTACATGCGGTTCAGCAGTTGAGACATTATATTCTCCTTCGCCAGACCTTGGTTGTAGCCCATGTCAATCCGTTTCAATTCATCCTCACTCGAAGGATGATTGGGGGAAAATATAATAAATGGATTTTCATTCTGCAAGAATTCGATCTCGAATTTGTTTTGGCAAAATCGAAGAAGTCTTTAATTTTTGCAGAGCTTATATCAGATTTCCTGAGCGAGGCCGAGGATTTGGTTTGTGAAGATACCTTTATCGATGAACACATCTTCTTAATCTCAACTTTAGACCCATGGTATGGGGATATAATAATATATTTACAAACATTGAAAACCCCTACTCACCTCTCACGAGATGAACGATGACGATTACGTCACATCTCTAAGAACTACCTCATAGTGGATAACACTTTGTATCACCATGGGGTAGATTCCATTTTATGACATTGTTTAACTCATGAAGAGGCTGAGGTAGTGCTGAATGATTGCCACGGAGAGGCGTGTGGTGGTCATTTATCTGGACTTTCTACAACTCAAAAGATATTGAGAGCGGGTTATTTCTGGCCCTCGATCTTTAAAGATTGTGTTGATGCGGTCAAGAAGTGCCACCCTTTCCAGGTGTTCACACATAATATGCACTTGAAACCTGCCCCGTTACATCCCATTATCACCGCCGGTCCCTTCACTAAGTGGGGGCTTTATTTTATGGATTGCAACCCAGCTTCGGCTAGGGGCACCATCATATTATTGTGGCTATTGATTACTTCATGAAATGGGCTGAGGCTATGCCTATAGTAAAATCCAACGGTGAGATAGCCACCCACTTCGTATTCAATGAAATTATTACTCAGTTTAGGATTCCAAAAGAGCTTGTCACTGACCATGGATCACACTTTCAGAACCGTATGATGGAAGAGTTGGCATCATGTTATATCCTGCTTTGTGGGCATATAGAACCGATGTTAAGACTGCCACTAGTTTTTCTCCATATCAACTTGTACATGGAGTGGAGTCGATATTGCTGTTTGAATGCAAGATTCCTTCTTTGAAGCTAGTTGTAGAACTCTTACCAGACACTTCACCATTGGAGGAGCGTTTGGTCCACCTTGAGCAACTTGATGAGCAACGTCGGGATGCCTTGGTAGCTCTAGAAGTCAATAAACGTCACGTAAAGGTCCAGTACGATAAGTCTGTCCATCCAAGGAGGTTTAGTGAGGGAGACTTGGTCCTTTTGTGGGATCAATCGAAAGGACCCTTGGGGGTAGGAAATTTTAATCCCATGTGGAGTGGTCCTTACGTGGTCAAACGTGTGTTAGAGAAGGGTGCTTATGAGCTAGTGGATTACGAGGGAACGGCCTTGGCAAAGCCTAGAAATGGGCTCTATCTCAAGAAGTACTATGCATGATTTTCAGCCAAGGATGGTTATTGTATATTAGTGTACAGTTTTGCATAGTTAGGTCTTTTTATTATCATGATCGGGTTTGTGATTAGTTTTCATTTCTTTTGGCATATGTCAATGGAATCTTCCACCTACATAGGATTCATGGATGGTGCGAGCCGTCACACTCAACACTCAGCCTCTGCTGCTTGGGTGATTTATACTCCTATGGGCCAGGTACTCTCTTCAGGAGGTGTATGTCTGCGACCATCTTCCAACAATGTTTCTGAATATAGTGCCATTATTGAGCTTCTATGGGATGCCATTTCACATGGTGTTCTCTCTCTTGAGGTACGTCTTGATTCGAAGTTAGTAGTGTCACAGCTTAATGGTTTGTACCATGTTAGAGATTCGACGTTATTAAGAAGATTCTTACGTGTGAGATTATTAGAATGGAAATTTGACAATATAACATATATACACATTCCAAGAATTAATAATCAAGTTGCTGACTCATATGCTAACTACATGTTAGATTGGCATTTGTTTCATTCACAGTAAATTCATCACAAACTCATTTTTTACACATGTAAATAAATAAACTGATCACCATAAAAAAAATTATAACATCCAAAATGTGATAGTACATAGTGTCATAATACAAAATTGGGGCTCTCGAGCCACCAACATATAATACACGATAATACAAAATGTATAGACTCCCAGGTATCTAATCCTGTGGAGGAGGAGGAGGGTTGTGATCATGGAAGGTCACTACGGCTCTAGCTAGCCGTCGGAATAATCGCAACCATGCGCGTGCTACACCCACCACCTGCCGTTGCATAGTCTCAGGCAAGTCCTCAACTTGCGCCATGGGAACCCTATGTGTCAGTCTCACAAAATTGGTATGAATGCTTTGGAGCGTCCGCTTTGCATCCACACCCATGATATCATCTCCTCTTCCCCTCCGTCTATAACGAGGGAAGCCTTCTGGCCGTCGTGGTCCCACATCTGCACACAAATGGTAGATGTCACTATGTATTGTCACGCAAAAATATGTCTTTTGATTCCATATAATCAGAAAACACAAAAAAAATTAAAAGAGAGAGTCGAGATTCGTTACCTATATCGCCATATGCCGATCCTGGTGGTAGCGGCATGTCCGGGTCCCCCCGGAAATCTATCCCCGAATAGGGGTAGTCATCGATGGAAACTATCTATCGTCGCCACCATAGAGAGAAGTCAGCTGGATAGGGGTGGGCCACCCTACCACTCCCCAGTCTGCGCATCACATCTGCCCAACGTCGTTGGGCCGAATCTCGAACCCCGTGAAGAGGAACGTCCACTCTGGGGTTCAATATTGGAACACGCTTGAAGAAAAATGTGCTCAGTATACTGTTGAACCTGAATTTCCGCACTCTGCCTGCCTTACACTCACTGAGCTGATGTTTCATGTTTCTCAGTAGTGTAGTACTCCAGTCATAAATCATGGGTCTCATGCCTTCCACTGCATAGAACATCAGAGGCTGCGAAGCCTGGTGGAGTGATGCCAAGCCTGCTATCCTGCCCAATGTCAAGAGTATGGCCTTTAGGCCCAGCACCTGTATAGCGTTGGTAGGGACTTGACTCCCCACATTCTCTGTATCTGGATAGCAGTACACTGCAATGTACTCATCGATAGTCAGGCCACCTCCTGGCCCACCACGAGAACGAAGATTCACTACTTCCCCTCATCTAGAAAGCCCAGTAATGAAGTATATGTCCTCCACCTCTATAGTGAGGGACATCCCATCTATCTGGAAGGACTCTGAGTTTGGATCCCAGTAATCCACCAGCATCTGTAATAGTCTTGGTTTGGCCCTCAAACCACCAAGACACCAAAACTTGTAGAGTCCGCATGCATGTAGAGCTTGTTGAGGCATTAGATCGGCCCTTACTACTTCCTCTACTTCACCATGTTCACGCTCTCTCCACTCTAGGACCATCATGCACAATGAATTGCCAATTTACTCATTAGATTATTGAAAAAACCTTATGCGCAACCTCATACGCGACTGTTTTCAAAACAGCCGCGTATGTACGCAGGTTTGGGGGCATTTTCCGCGTATATCCAACCTTATACGCAGAAAAACCCTCGATTTTCGCATGGGCCATAGCGCTCATTTCAGTTTGGCCTAGAAAGATTAATTGACCATATAATTTGATAAAAATTGCATCAAAATGAAAGAGAAGAGCATGGGTAAATACCTGGAAGAAACGGTAGTGGATTCCACCGGCTGGATCTTCTGGAATTCGCTATTGAAAATCTGACCTCAAATGGGTAAAAGTTTCAAATGTTTTATAATATTTTGAATTGTTTACTATTTATAGAAAAAATTTACCCCCTTTCCTATAGTTTCGACATTTTCTAACCATTTTGGACCGTTTTTGACATAATTCATGATGTAGAGGACCTTTTTCAGTGCCGTTTCAGCCATTGGATTGACCCGTTCGTGCCGATCTCAGGTATCATGTCTAAATTGACAAATAGGTTAGGTTTCATAACCATTTTCATTTTTCATGACCTTATGACCATCTCATCATGACCTTAGGTACGAACCCACTCTAGTATGTCACGGAACCTTCTTGATGTTTTAGAAGTGGCATGATATGAGTGGTAGAGCTTCACCTTACATGGGTACCCTAGTTAGCGCCTTATTTGCATTTGGTTCCCATGCTGATGTTTTCTCCTTTAGGGTGTGGGAGTCCATTGTATAGTACTGCCATGACATTTCGCAAGAGCCTCAAACTCCTCTTGATATTTTGTTGGCCTTTTTCCCTCAGGACTCCCTCATGTCAAGTTGTGAATGCATTATCATGAGCTTTGCCTGATCTCGCTTCTATTAATGGTATACATTAATGACCGGTAATCAGACGATGGACTACTATGTTCGACATCGACACCTCTATTAACATAGTAGGACATGTACTCGTAGCGGTTTGTGTAGAAGACTTTCTAGATTGGTGGCATCTTTTATATGCTGCCTCCTTGATCGTGCCATTGTTCATGAGATTTCAGCTCTCGTGACTTGATTCCAGTATATGTCAGATATTTCCAGCCACTATGGAGATCTTGATCTGTCATATATCTTCAGCCATTATGGAGATTATGGTCATTTGTATATCTTCATCATGGAGATTCTGATCTATATATATTGTACGTGGCGATGACCACTTATGTGATATCTTGTATCATGCCTATTCATGGCCATTGTACTCTTATGTATTTGGGACTGCTATATGTATTTGTATTTATTTGCAGAGTTGTATTATTGTACTATGTTGATTGGGTGGCTGGTCTTCCATTTGGGATCCTTCATCACTCCACTTCTGGGATGGACTTATAATGTATTTTGGCCATCGTATGACCCCTTCGACCTCACACATTAAGGGGCATCTGTTATAGCTGATTTTACCACTCTAGGTGAATCACACTTTGTATGGCCTTCCCCTGTCCCACTGTAGACTCCTTAGACTCCTTGGACCATTTTTTGTCCTTTGATGTTTCCTTGATCATCCCTAAAAACATGTGAAAAATGATACACGTGACTTTTAAACCTCTAATCACATATATACGCGGGTTTGACCACTAAAACTGCGTACATCAGGATGTGTACAAAATCCAAATCATTTTGGATTTTTCCTTGACATGGATCCAACTCACTTGACTCCTGGCCTTCCCTATGCCTTGAGATTGCTCAGATTCGACCTTTCATTACCCCTTTGAAAAGCTATATAAGGAACTCTATGGTACATTGAAGGCATATGAGAGAATTGAGAGCAAAGAAAGTATAGTCCATTGTTGCCAGAACTTATGCTTGAGTCTGCACCCCTTTGTCCGTTGGAGCACTTTTGTGTTCTTCCCAATCTTGCCTTTTGCTTGTGACCTTGCTATCGAGAGATGGAGGATTGAGGTGGTGGAGGTCCAAGTGGGGGATTCAGTTTCTCCGGTTCGCAGATGTGCAGTCAGAGGTTGTATCTATTGTAATCTCTGATTTATATTAATAGAAATATCTTTTCCTGTCCAATAATGTGTGTTTGAATGAATATTTTATCCATGGGATTATGTCAAATGCTTATACATGTTGATGTATTTGTAACTTCGGAATGTATTCATCTATGTATCTTATGTATTGTAACCCGATGTTTATTCTGGGATGTATCTATTATGTATTTGAGTCATGTTGTCATACCTCGATGTTCCGATCGGGAGGATCAATAATGTAAATAAGTCATGTCAAGTCATTTTTAAAGTCCCCACAGTTTTGGGGCACTAGGGTTATTAGACACTCCTAGAGATGTCTGCTCTAGTAAGTAATTGTTAAGTAAGGCCGACATGATTGAGTGCACTTCAAGTGAATGAAAGAATATAAATAGAGAGTGAGTCTCTCTATTTATAACACACACGTCACTCACTCACTCAAGTGTGGCGCATTAGTGAGGAAGGAAATACACTGGGACTAGACAAGAAGCAGACTACTGTTGTCGGAGTGCATCTTACTGTTTTGGGGATTTTACTATTTTGATGTTGATTCTATCTTTGAGGAAGTTGCGGGGTTTTCTCCTTTATGGTTTCCCCAAGGAAAAATATTTGTGTCTCTTGTCTCTTGTGATGTGCTTGTGCTTTATTGTTGTACTTGTTATTCTCTCAGTAAAGATCCTAACATATTTCTACCTTAATGTTGAAAAACTAACATGGTATCAGAGCTAACGTGAGAAGAAGACACTGTGCAGCTGCGGGAACTAGGGCTTCCTAGTTTGTGGACCTTCCTCCACATATTTTCATCAAAAGTAAGGTGGAACAACTCTCCTCCTTAGGGCCCATCTTTCTGTCGAAGCAGAATCCAATTCTGAGGTTTTTCAGTTTTGGACCTGTCACTACGGTCGAAAATTAGGGCTTTTTATAGAAGAGGAATTTTTCAGTGAGCCCAGGCCTAGATTGATCTCCTCCCCAAAATCAAAGTTAGGGACAAATTTCAAGGCATTTGGGTGGTCAGAACTCCGGAAAAGAAAAACCCTAATTTGCTCCTGAACCAGCTCTGCAGGATTTCAGCTCAAGTTTTCGATCCGACATCTTGAACCTGGTAAGATCTAAAATCTTTGTATTTCCATTTGAAGTTCTCATTTAAGATGTCTCATCATACCAAGCTTGATGAAAAGCTTGAGGGAGCTGATAACTTCCGAGCCTGGAAGTATAGGATCTCCCTGGTCTTGCAAGAGAATGAATTAGACTCCTACATTCATGAGGAGGTTCCAGTTCCAGAGGGAGATGAGGAAAAGGCCTTACATAAGAAGAATATGGTTATGGCAAAGAGGATCATTGCTGATTCTATCAAGGATCACCTTATTCCACAGGTTTCCTCTCTCAAGACACCTAAAGCTATGTTTGATGCCCTAACCAAACTGTTTGAAGGAAAGAACATCAATCGAAAGATGAACCTGAGGAACCAACTGAAGAATGTGAAGATTCATAATGCAGAAACTATCCAGTCTTACTTCACAAGGGTTTCTCAGATCAAGGAACAATTAGAACCTGTTGATGAAGAAGTGGAAAATGCAGAGATTGTGATCACTACCTTGAATGGCCTTCCTAGGTCATGGGATGCTTTCATCCAAGGAATCTATGCTAGAAAGAAGTTAGTCAAATTCAGTAGACTATGGGAAGAATGCTCTCAAGAAGAATCTCGGATAGCAGCTCAAGAAGAAAATATGGGTAGTGAAGATCAAGCCGTCACAGT
>LPNX011190688.1:0-181123 GCA_001517045.1 Pseudotsuga menziesii | reverse complement strand
GAAACTAGGAGATGACTACCAATATCCAATAAAAGGTAGTGGGGAATCTTCATATAAACTAGACTCTGGTAAGTCTCTAACAATGAAAGAATTATTGTTTGTTCCAGGACTCAAGAAGAATATTCTTTCCATTTCAGCATTGGATGCAAAAGGAATGCGGGTTGCATTCATAGATGGTCAAGTCATTATGTGGCCAAAAGGAAATACTATCGATGATGCGGTAGTGATTGGAGAACAAGAAGGAGGCTTGTACAAATTGAAGGGTCATCCAGAACAAGCCTTGATCCATGACACAGTAGAGACAAATGAGCTTTGGCATAGAAGGCTTGCACATGTGCATTACAGAGCACTACCTATTGCAAGCAAAGATGTTGAAGGTCTTCCGGAATTTCAAGCAAAACATGATGGAGTTTGCAAAGGATGTGCGAAAGGTAAGAATACAAAGAAGAAATTTCCCAGCAGTGAAAGAAAAGCCAAAGGCATACTAGAAATAATCCACTCAGATGTATGCGGTCCGATGTCATCAAAATCACTAAGCGGGTATGCATACTATGTTTCTTTTATTGATGATTTTTCTAGAAAGACATGGATTTACTTTATGAAGAACAAAGATGAAGTATTCAGTAAGTTCAAAGAATTCAAAGCCTTGATCGAGAACCATACTAAAAAGAATATCAAGACTCTTCGATCAGATAATGGTGGAGAATTCACTTCGAATGAATTCAAAGAGCTATGTAAAGAATCAGAGATTAAGAGGGAGTTGTCTACTCCTTATAATCCACAACAGAATGGGATTGCGGAATGGAAGAATAGGACCATCATGGAAGCTGCAAGAGCAATGCTTCATGATCAAGACCTTCCTATGCATCTTTGGGTTGAACCTGCCAGAACAGTGGTGTATGTACAGAACCGTACTCCACATAGAGTACTCGAGAACAAGACTCCTGAAGAAGTCTTCTCTGGCAAGAAACCAGAAGTCAGCCATCTCAGAATATTCGACTGTCCCGTGTACATACACATTCCAAAAGAGAAGAGAACAAAATTAGATCCTTCAGGAAAGAAGGGCATATTTGTGGGATACTTTGAAAGCTCGAAGGCTTACAGAATCTACTTCCCAGGATACAAGAAGATTGACATCAGCAGGGATGTGACATTTGATGAAGGCACAGCTTACAGCAAATCCAGAAAGAGACCTGTTGAAGAACCTGAAGAAGCAGAAGTAGAAGTACCCAGGATTCATGATACAATCATGGACGAAGAAGCTCAAGAAGAAGATTGAGAGTTCGAGGAACCACAAATACTTGTAGATCCACCTCTGGAGAAGAATTCTCATAAGAGGAAACCTGCTTGGGTACGTGAAATTATCCAAGGTGCGGAAAGATATGGGGCTCCAGAAGAGAATCACAGAGAAAGAAAGAGAACCAGATCCAATTCCGGGTATGTAGCTTTACTATGTGATTTCATTAACAAAGAACCTTCTAGTTATGAAGAAGTAGTAAAACAGAAAGAATGGAAGGATGCTATGATCGAATAATATCAATCGATCATGAAGAATGATGTTTGGGATGTTGTCCCAAGACCAAAAGGGAAGTCAGTTGTAACTTCCAAATGGATCTACAAGATCAAGCATGTTGTAGACAGTAGCATTGAAAAATATAAGGAAAGATTTGTAGCTCAGGGTTTCTCTCAGAAAGAAGGAATAGACTATGAAGAAACCTTTGCACCTGTAGCTAGATACACTTCCATCAGATCAGTACTTGCTCTGGCTGCAGTGATGAAATGGAAGATACACCAGATGGATGTCAAGACTGCCTTCTTGAATGGTGTAGTAGAAGAGGAAGTGTATGTAGAACAGCCACTCGGTTTTGAGACACATGACAGAGATTCTCATGTATGTAGATTGAAGAAAGCCCTGTATGGTTTGAAACAGGCACCCAGGACCTGGTATGGCAGAATTGACAGCTTTCTATCCAGCGTGGGCTTTACCAAGAGTAAAGCAGATTCCAATCTTTACTACAAGGTTGAAGATGGCAACCCAGTGATGCTCCTACTGTATGTAGATGATCTATTTGTGACAGGTACAGATGGGTTGATTGCTGATACGAAGAGAAATCTTGCTGCTGAGTTCAAAATGAAGGACTTGGGGATGATGCATTACTTTCTAGGTATGGAGGTGTGGTAGAGTACAGATGGAATCTTCCTTGGACAAGGGAAGTATGCAATCGAGATCCTGAAGAGGTTTGGGATGATGGACTGCAAAGCTATGGTCACACCTATGGCATCGAACTTGAAGCTATTGAGTGATGCCTCATCAGAGTCGGTTGATGCTACGATGTATCGTCAGATGATTGGGTCATTGATGTACATAACAAACACGAGACCAGACATTTGCTTTGTTGTGAACACCTTGAGCCAGTACTTGACAGATCCAAGAAGTGTTCACTTGATTGCTGCAAAGCATGTTCTAAGGTACCTAAAGGGTACAATTGATTATGGGCTCAAGTACGATGTGAATCAAAAGATTAACCTAGAGGGTTATGTTGATTTAGATTTGGCAGGCAGTGCCATCGACAGAAAGAGTACTTCAAGATGTTGCTTCAGTATGGGATCAGGTGTGATCTCTTGGTTTAGTAGGAAGCAATCCTGTGTGGCACTGAGTACAACTGAAGTAGAGTATGTCGCAACTTTTTCAGCTAGTTGTGAGGTAGTATGGCTACAGAAGCTACTATATGATATATTTGATCTCCAATTGGATGCTACTTGTATACATTGTGACAACCAGAGTTGTGTGAAGTTGTCAGAGAATCCAGTGTTCCATGACAAGTCGAAGCATATCGAGATCAAGTATCACTATATCAGGGATATGGTGCAGAGAGGAGCAGTGAAGCTCCAGTATGTTGCGACAGAGGAACAGATAGTTGATGTATTGACGAAGCCATTGGCTAGGCTGAAGTTCGAGTACTTTAGGGAGAGACTTGGTGTTCTCCAGATCGAGGTTCCCTCCAAGAGAAAGTGATGAGACCCATAGCCATTCTGACATGGTGAGAGGATTGGTTCCTTCCATGGTCAGATGTAAGGGCTGAGCCATTCTATCATAGTGATAGGGTTGCTCCCTTCCATGTAAGATATGAGTGCTGGCCATTCTGTCGAGTAGGACAGATGTAAGGGCAATTTCCATTCTAGGAATGGAGGCACCTGGTCAGTTACCAGGAACACTCAGTGTAAGAACTGAGTAGCCATTTTGATGTGATAGAGGGATGTGTTCCCACTTGATCAGATGTAAGGGCTGAACCATTCTATCATGGTTAAAGGATTAAGTTCCTTCCATGTCAGATGTGAGTGTTAGCCATTCCGACGAGCAGGTCGGATGTAAGGGCAATTGCCATTCTCTAGGAGAATGGAGGCTCCTGGTCAGTTACCAGGTAGCTCAGTCGAGGACTGGGGACCATTCTGATATGATTGATGGGATGTGTTCTCGTATGATTAGATGTGAGTACAAGCCCTTCCATCACTGTGAGCAGGATGTGTTCCCGCCTGGATGGATTTAAGTGCAGAGCCTTTTCATCACTGTGAGCAGGATGTGTTCCTGCCTGGATGAATGTAAGTGCTGAAATCTCTCATCACTGTGAATAGGATGTGTTCCAGCTTGGATGGGAGTCTTTCATCATTGTGAGCAGGATGTGTTCCAGCCTGGATGAAAGTGGGAAAATCTTCCATCACTGTGAGTAGGATGTGTTCCAGCCTGGATGGAAGTACAGAACTCTTCCATAATTGTGAGTAGGATGTGTTCCATCCTGGATGGATGTGAGTTCTGTGCCTTTCTGATGAGTAGGTCAGATGTAAGTGCAAAGCCATTTCACAGATGGTAGTAGATGTGCCTACCATGCTGGTGAATGTGAGTGTTGGGCCTTTCTGATGTGATTATAGGATTGGTTCCTATATGATCAGATGTGAGTGTTGGGCATGCCTTTCTGACGAGTAGGTCAGATGTAAGTGATGGGCGTGCCTTTCTGATGAGTAGGTCAGATGTAAGTGTTGGGCGAAGACCTACATGATGGCTAGGCCTACAACCAGCATGAAAAAGGGCTGGATCTGTAGAACTTCCTATGACGAGAAGAATCATGAGATAGCACCAGTGATGATCCAGATCCAGTGATGACAGCCAGTGATGATCCAGATCCAGTCATGATGATCCAGCAGTGATGATCCAGATCGAGTGATGATCTAGATCCAGTGATGATAGCCAGTGATGATCCAGATCCAGTGATGATGTCCCATGATGATCCAGATCGAGAGATGATCCAGATCCAATGATGAAGATGACTTGAAGATGAAGATGACTTGAAGATGAATATGACTTGAAGACGAGATGATCCAGCTGATACAGAGAAGAAGACCAGTGCTGAAAATTGTGTCGAAAGAATACCTTCCTAGTTAAGAGGGAGTGTTTATGTATTTTTAACTTCGAAATGTATTCATCTATGTATCTTATGTATTGTAACCCAATATTTATTCCAGGATGTATCTATTATGTATTTGATTCATGTTGTCATACCCCGATGTTCCGATCGGGAGGATCAATAATGTAAATAAGTCATGTCAAGTCATTGTTAAAGTCCCCACAGTTTCGGGGCACTAGGGTTATTAGACACTCCTAGAGATGTCGGCTCTAGTAAGTAATTGTTAAGTAAGGCCGACATGATTGAGTGCACTTCAAGTGAACGAAAGAATATAAATAGAGAGTGAGTCTCTCTATTTATAACACACACATCACTCACTCACTCAAGTGTGGTGCATTAGTGAGGAAGGAAATACACTGGGACTAGACAAGAAGAAGACTACTACTGTCGGAGTGCATCTTACTATTTTGGGGCTTTTACTGTTTTGATGTTGATTCTATCTCTGAGGAAGTTGCGGGGTTTTCTCCTTTATGGTTTCCCCGAGGAAAACTCTTTGTGTCGCTTGTCTCTTGTGATGTGCTTGTGCTTTATTGTTGTACTTGTTATTCTCTCAGTAAAGATCCTAACATAATGCTAGCTTAATGTTGAAAAACTAACAATACATTATTGATTATATATGCTAGAATAGATCTAACACCATGATATATAGTATGCTTGTCTTGTTTACTTGTTGTTGAGGAAGTAATCTATCAATTCAAGCTGAAGTTGGAAAGCTCAACGAGGATCTACTTCAACCATTCGGAATAAGGTACGAAGTCTGATCCTTTAGTGTTAGACATTTACTTTCTATTTCATATTGGAAAGGATTAATTTCTGGAGTCAAGATGTCTGTTGTGGTACCCCAAGCCATAGGAATTTCTCTCCATAACAGTTATATGGCACCTCCTTCTCAGGGAGTACCTCATTACTAGATTCTCATGCAACCTTATATGGTCCACATGGGAGGTGGTTATTATCCGACTAGTCAATGCCACGACCTTCATTATAATCACCCCTATGTGAACCAATCCTATCATGGGGAATGGAATTTGATGGCACGACCTAGGCTCCCCTTTTTGGCTAACTTGAATTTGCTTGACCTTTCGAAGTTGACCAATGATTTGGTATCTCATGATCTGATGTGGCCGGTGGTTCATCCCAAACTTCCTTTGGACATTCTGAAGTTTGAGGGAAAGAATGGAGAGGAACTTGGAGAGCATGTGACTAATTTCCCTCTGTGGTTCTCTTTGAATTCATTGAATCATGACTATGTTTGTTTAAGACTATTTCAATACAACCTCATGAGTCCTACCACGAAACGGTATATAGAGATTCCTAGGGGCACATATAAGACTTTTAACAATTTAGCGTTAACCTTTCTCAGCCACTTTTAGTTGTTGGTACATTATGATGTTGGCACAAAACTCTTGTCGACATTTCAATAAGATAAGGCCACCCATCTCTGATAATATTCAAGAGTGGTGTAGACAGAAGAGGTTGATTAAGGCTAGCATTCCACCTGAGTTTTTATTGGAATGGTTCCTGAAGTCTTTATTGTCGTACATCGTGAAGGATATCTCAACATCTGAAATCACTAATGAGGAACATGCTATCTTTAGGGCCCAGCAGTTGGATTTGATTTACACTCGGTCTAGGATTCGATATGAGATTATCTCTGATGCGTTGTAATTGAACTTTGATCCTAAGTTCAAACCGGGGTAGCATGTCGATGGCATTGTTGGATCCACAAGTACCAAATTCCTAGACCATGTTACAACTAAAATGGAAATTTTGTCTATTAACTAGTCTGCGACCGAACATTATACGGCCTCCTCCGCTCCCACTTAGTTGTCGGATGTACTATTTGTACATTCGTCGGACCATAAGGGTGACCAGCAGTCCAAAAGGAATAGAAGAAAGGGAAGAAATAATAAACGGGGTGGGAATAGGAAGGAGGATCACAATGATGACAAGAATGTAGATAATGTTGGGAGGGAGAAGAAGCCTAAGAGGAAGGTAAAATTCCCTTGCAAGCTTTGTGGGGGAGACCATCTCACATATTTGTCCCCTTGTATTGAATATGCCTCAATGTTCATCACATAGAGCCCAATTGTGTTAATTAACCCATTGCCTCATAATCAGAATATGGCTTCGAGGACTGCAGACACTAGACGCAGTTCTAGTGGGCATCAAAACTCGTCGACTATGGAAGGTGGTCACGATTGCATCAACATGATTCCAGTTGCTAACGTTGTGACTCATTCATGACACTATAGTCCGTCACAACCCAACTTGGGAAAGGATCCTGCACCTACTGAAATTTCTTTGCATATTGATAAGCTTGAATCTATACCACGTGTACCTAAAGGTGTCCTAAAGCATTCAGGGCACAATCCTAATTCTCGAGTCACCCAACATTATTACATTGTTGAGGATTTGGGCCAGACTCCTTATGTGATGTCAGCTCTTGAAATTATTCATACTTGTCCTTGGCAAAGGAGAGCATTATTGTCAGCTCTTGGAGTGGTTGACCCTGATGCATCCACTGTGGTTATATTTGAAACTCGCGAGGTCTAACCTTGCATGTCTTACCATGTGTATTTCCAAGTTCATGTGGAGTGTTTAAATAACACTATTAAATGCACGGTTGTTGATGAATATGTTGTGACCTATGTGATGTATTTGACTTGTTGGAAAGGCCTTGTCTCACCTGTGTGGTCCAAATATATGACTATGTTGACCACATTTGATGGGCGTTCCCTCAGGATGCATGGAATTATTCACTCCCTTCAAGTCCAGTTTGGAGGGATGACTATGTCATTCGAAGTTGAGGTGGTTGATGCACCGCTCAACTTAAATTGTTTATTGGGATGAAACTGGATTTATGCTATGAAAGCGATTGTATCATCCGTATTTCGAGTCATGTACTTCCCTTTTAAGGATCATATTGTGATGATCGATCAATTGTCGTTCGATAATTCTAGTTCGTCTGCATCGTTGGGACCTACTATCCCTGCCATTGATAATTCTTAGTCGACAACCGAGAATGTTGGCATCAAAATGTATCCATAATTGATGGGAACTTTTCATATTTCGACACCAATTTTAGTTATTAGTTCTACTCCTGGTAGTGCTTCCTCACCTTAGAGTTTGATCCCATTTCACACAATGTATTTGGATGACCCTTGGACTCTTCCTTCTCCAAGCACTTCAGATGAAGATATTAGACTTAACAGGATAGAGACATTCTTGTCTGCAACAGAGGTTTCTTATCAAGCCATCCTTAATCCTAATGTAGACCCTGGTCCTTCCTTTTCATGAATAGAAGAGGACGATATTATTGCACTACCTCCTTGGGTAGTTGCGTATTCATGCTCACATGATTTCCTTGACAGTATTTTTCCTTCAGATGAAGCGATTCTTGAGGCAAAGATTGGTCCATAACAGCCTTGGGAGGAGATGCATCATCGATCTTACTTCCTCCTAAAGCTCAAACGGATCAAGCATGTTGACTTCAGGATGACCTTAAGCTTCAATGTTGGTCATCCCATAATCCCATTAGGTAGTCGTGGCATATATACTGAAGGGAACATGGAAAATTTATCTCCAACTATTCCTATCAACATTTCTTGTATTCCTAGTAAAGTTGAGAATTTTTACATCAGTGTTGATTGTTCACCCAATGAAATCAAAATATACATTGATATATTTAAAGAATATCATGATGTCTTTGCTTGTTCGTATGATTCCAAGGAATTAACCCCACATTGTTGAACATGAAATCAATACATATACAAATGCTAAACATGTTCGACAACGCCTATGTGCAATGAACCCTCGTAAAGCACCTGCCATTAATGCTGAGATAGAGAAGTTGCCTAAAGCTGGATTCATCTATTTGGTTCCCTTAACTGAATGGGTATCCAATCATGTTCCTATTGATAAAAAGCAGGGGGCCATCCATGTATGCACCGGCTTTAGAGACCTTAATAGTTCTTATCTGAAAGGTAATTTCCCCACACCATTCATTAATCAGATTTTGGATGAGTGTGATGGGAATGAGGTTTTCTCATTGATGGATGGATTTTCAAGGTATAACCAAATCAAGATTAAACTTGAGGATCAACATAAGACTGCATTTATATGTCCTTAGGGTACTTTTGCGTAATGGAAGATGTCTTTCGGCCTTAAAAACTTCGGAGCTACTTTTTAGAAAGCCATGACCTTTGCATTCCACAGCCTTAAATGTATTATTGAGGTTTATATGGATGATTTAACTGTTCACTCTTGTTTGAGAGTGGACTGCCCAGATCATCTGCGTTTGGTCTTTAAAAATGTCATCGTTATCAAATTTAGTTAAGTCCTCAAAAGTGCATCTTTGTGTGAAGGTTGTTCGTTTATTGGGGGTTATCGCATCTAAGGAGGGGATTAAGGTTGAGACAATATTACGATTGTCTCCACAACACACAATTAGACACCTTCAGAGTCTCTAAGGGATGGCTAACTTCTTATGTAGATTTGTGGTTAATTGTGCCAATTTGACCAAGGGATTTATGTGCTTTTTGAAGAAGGATACTTCGTTCATATGGGATGAGAAAGCCTAGGAATCCTTCAACACTCTTAAGAAATCCTTAGCATCGGCCCTCGTTCTTAGTCCACTTGATTATAGCGGTTATTTCTTGTTATATGTGGTTGCATCTCAAGAGATGATTGGTATGGTTTTGGTTCAAGAGGATGATGAGCTTTAGGAGCACGTTATTTACTATCTTAGTCAGAATCTTATTGATGTGGAGCTCTGCTATATTCACATTAAGAAATTGGCCTTAGTGACTATTCATGTAGTCCAATGGTTGAGACATTATATCTTACTTCGACATACTACAATTATATCCCATATCAATCTATTTCAATTTGTCTTGAATATACAAATTATAGGGGAAATATAATAAATGGATTGTTATTTTGCAAGAGTTTGACCTCAAATTTGTTTCAGCGAAATCGAAGAAGTCATTATCCTTTGCTGAGAAATAGTAAGCTTATGCTAGATCTCCCTAGTCTAGATTAAAATGAGATTCGTGAGGATTCATTTGTGGATGGACACATCTTTCTCATTTCATCTACGGACCCTTGGTATGGTGACATTATTGTCTATCTTCATACTTTGAAGGTTCCCCCTCACCTCTCAAGGGATGAACGTCGACATTTACATCATAACTCTAAGAGCTACCTCATTATCGATGACAATTTGTATCGTCCTGGGGTGGATTCTATTTTGCATCGTTATTTGACTCACAATGAGGATGAGGTTATGATGAATGATTGCCATGATGGGGTGTGTGGTGTTCATTTATTTGGGCTTTCTACAACCCAAAAAATCCTTAGAGCGGGTTATTATTGGTCATCGATCTTTAAATATTGTGTTAATGTGATCAAGCGATGTCACCCTTGTCAGGTGTTTGCACAAAAAATGTGCACGCATCCCGCCCTGTCACATATGATTATCATCATCGATCCCTTCACCAAGTGGGGAGTGGATTTTATGGACTACAACCCAGCTTCGGCTGGGGGGCACCATCACATTATAGTGCTCATAGATTACTTCATGAAATGGGTAGAGGCTATTCCCATGATTAAATCTGATGGTTAGACGACCGCTCATTTTGTTTTGAATCAGATTATCACTCAGTTCAGGATCCCGAAGGAGCTTGTCACTAACCATGGCACGCACTTTCAAAACAAATTGATGGAAGAATTAGCCTTGAAACTAGGGTATAAGAAAGAAAATTCTTCTCCTTATTACCCCCAAGAGAATGGTCAGGTTGAAGTTGTTAATAAATACCTAAAGGTCATTCTACATAAGACCATCACACAAAGAAAAACAAACTAGCATATTATGCTTTACCCTACTTTATGGGCTTACCAAACCGCAGTTAAGACTGCCATCGGATTTCCTCCATATCAACTAGTACATGGGGTGGAGTCGGTTTTACTAGTTGAGTGTGAAATCCCTTCATTGAAGCTAGCCATAAAGCTTTTTCTTGACACTTCAGAGTCAAAAAAGTGTTTAATCCACTTACAGCACCTGGATGAGCAACATCAGGATGTTGTAGTGGCTCTAGAGATAAATAAGTGTCGTGTTAAGGCTTAGTATGATAATTATGTCCGTCCCTGTCAATATAGTGAAGGTGACTTCGTCCTCTTCTATGATCAAGCTAGTGAACCATTAGGGGTGGGTAAGTTTAACCCCATGTGGCATGTGTCTTACATGGTGAAACGTGTCCTAGAGAAAGATTCCTAGGAGAAACAAGACTATGAAGGAGATGCCTTGGCGGAGCCTAGAAATGGGCTCTATCTTAATAAATGCTATGGTTAACCTTCAGTCATGGCTGACATCTTGTATATTGTTGTACAGTTTGCATAGTTTATTTTTTATTTCCTTGTAGTGTTATCAGTTTGTTGACATGATTCTTATTCTATGGAAGATGTCGATGAATTATTCGATATACTTAGAATTTACTGATGGTGCCAGTCACCACACCTAGAACCTAGATTTGGTTTTTTGGGTTATCTATGCACCTGAGTGTCATTTGGTGTCTTCGGGAGGTGTGTATCTTCGACCATCATCCAACAATGTTGTTGAGTATAGTGTCATGATTGAACTATTACGTGATGCCATTTCCCATGGTGTTCGATCTCTCAAAGCCTTGACTCATAGTTAGTTGTGTCACAATTAAATGGCTTGTATTGTATGAGGGATCCTACTTTGTTGCAAATTTTCTTAAGCATGATATTGTTGGAGTGGCAATTTGATTACATTACATACATTCACGTACCTAGAATTTATAATCATGTTGTCAATTCATATGCAAATTATGTTTTATATTGGCAATTTTCACATCAATGAAGAAGTATGTACATTAATATCATTCATATTCAAACACATGTAAATATATCAAACTGATCACTATAAGTTATTATTTTTGAGTCGAGTTAAAAAATGGTGTCATAGTACAAAAAATGGGGCTTAAGCCACCAAAATATATATGGTCGATACAAATTGTCTATCTTGACATCTATGCCCATGGGCCTGGGTGATGATCATGATAACACACTACTGCATTGGCCAACCACCTCAATAGCCTAACCCACGGATGGGGCACCCCAACTGCATGCCTCTAGATCGCCTCAGAAAAGTCCTCGACTTGCACCATGGGTATAATGTGTGTCAATCGAGAAATGTTTCCATGTATGTTATGCAACGTCCGCTCAACATCAGTGCTGATCATCTCATCTCCTCATCCCCTACATCGATGTTGGGGGAAACCATCTGGTCATCGTGGACCTACGTCTGCACACATAAAGTTAATGTGAGTACATGATGCCACCAAAAACATGTTTTTGATTTCTACATTTATATAAATAAATAAATAACAAATAATTAAAAAATACAAATGGTATTTTATCGATATATATGTATGCAGGCCCTAGTGGTAGTGGCATATTTGGATCTCCATGGAAGTCGATCCCTACATAGGGATATTCATTTGTGGCAATGATATGTCGCCTCCACCAATGGAAGAAGCCAGGTGGGAAAGGAGTGGGTGCTCAATCTCCCCCTAACCTCTGCATCACCTTCGCTTAGCGTGTCTAGGTTGGATCCTGTAGAGTGTGAGGAGGGACCTTAACTCTAGGGATGAGACTTGGTACCCTCTCAAAAAATAAAGTGCTCAGAATGCTTGCATAACCAAATTTTTTTATCTGACTCAACTTGCGGTCAGTCAACTGTTGTTTCATGGTGCTCAACAGTGATGTGCTCCAGTCATATACAATAGGTCTCATGCACTCTACCACGTATAACATGATATGTCGTGATTCTTGGTGCAACGATGCCAACCCCGCTATTCTATCCAATACTATAATTATCACTTTGAGACTTAGGCTTTGGATAGCGTTCAATAGTACTTTACTTCCTATCTTTTCTATGTCAAGAATGCAGTATACAACTATGTACTTGTCAATATTAATCCCTTCACCTACTATGACAAGTTTGTAGGTTCACTACCTCACCTCGGCGAGATATCCTTGTAGTAAAATAGATATCATTTACCTCTAGTCTCAATGGCATTCCATCTATTATCAAGGCCTCTGTGTTTGGATCCAATAATCTACAAACATCTGTAAGAGTATTGGTTGGGATCTCAAGCCCCTAAGGTAGCAAAATTCGTATAGACCACACCTCCTTAAAGCTTGTTGGCCGTTGATGTCACTGTGAACTGCCCTATCAACATATTCATGCTAATGTTCTCTCCATTCTAGAACCATTTTCGAAGAGAAGCCAAGAAATTGTGATTTTCCCCATTAAATTGGACATCCACGGCCCTATATGTGGCTGTTTATTGTGATAAGTGTGTATATACATGGGCAGGCTTTATTTTTCCTACGTATATCCAACCCTATACATGGCCCGATGATATGTGACCCACATCGGCCGAGGATCCCATCTTTGGGAGCTTAAAACTTGAAAAATCACCACTGAAAACAAAAATTAAAACATTGAATGCATAAAGAATGTGATTGTGAGTTACCTAGTCCTAACGGATGTGGATTTCATGGCCCGTAGCTCCTAGAATATTCATTTGAAATTTTGAGGTCCAACTAGCTCCAAATGCACTATTGTGTGTAAAAAATCAGCTGGTATGGTAAAAACTTCATTTTTTACAATTTATTATATATTTTTACCCACTTCTCCTATCGTTTGGCTTTCTTATTGACTCTTTCTAGCTGTTTGGGATAATATTGTTGTGTAGGGTCTCCTTTTGGTGCACTTTCTTCGAGACTTTGGATCATTCATGCCTATGGCAGGTATAACACTAAACTAGCATATAGGATAAGACTACTCTTTGCATGCATTTTGCATTATACTATGACTATGTCACCTTAACCATAGGTACGAACCCACTTCTTAGAGTCACAGAACTATCATATTGCTACTAGAAGTGGCATTACGTAAGTGGTAGAACTTTCCTAATCATGGGTGCCCTAGTTATATCCCACTTTGTCATTTGGTACCCATGTTGAGCGCCCCCCCTTAGGTCTGGGAGTCCCTTGTAGTCTTTCCATACCTTTGAGCAAGAGCATCATACTCTTTCTTAAATTTTATACTAGCCCTTTCCTATAGGGATTCCCGTCTTTTATAAAGTTCTAATTACATTGCATGTGTCTGCTTGTTGTATTGAGCTTTACACTGGCTCCCTACTTCAGTTTCATAATCCATATAACGTAATCTTGTCTCAATTCCAGCAAAGGAGAGCCTCTCATATATATTTTGTAGCTTGATTATTCCATATCTAGAGGAGACCTCCCCCAAAGTGTCCTTATCTTGCATATGCTTCCTTGCATTGAGTATAGGTCACAACAAAATTTGAACCCAAAATTCGACAAGAAAATCCGACAAAATTGACTGTGTCGTCGGATTTCACCTTTAAAATTGTGAATTTTGATTAATTGTTTTTAATTTATACATGGCATTGTCGGATATCCGACGACTCCCGCAAGTTATTTGACGACATTCGTCGGATATCCGACATATCCATAATTATGGTAACTATGGTAATATCGTTGGATATCTGACAAACTCTAAATTTTAAAAAACTTTAAATTATGGTAACATTCCGACATGTTTGCTATACAAGCGACAATATGCGGAAATTACATTCTTCGCACAGACTGTTTTCCGTAAAAGGATAAACAATTATTTCAATCGGTTTTGTGATTAAAAAAAGTGAAGTGTGGAGCTTGATTTTTTAAGATCGATAATCTTCATTCAAGCTCTTTATGATAAAATGTCAAATAACAATATTTATAATCCAGATGAACAAAATCGACAATTGCTTGCTAGATTGTGGGATGGACTGAAAAGAAAGGGTGACGGGAAATGTTATTGTCCATGTAGTCATTGCATGGGCTTTAAAAGGAGAAGAATACAGATCACGACAACAAGAAAACATTGTAGGTAACATGAACACGCTGAGAGGGGACATGAAAATCGTCCATTTGTAAGTTTTTCATTATATATGTTTTTATATTGATTGCTTTTGTAAATATATGTATTATTCTAATATTTCTTATATTAACTAATATCTATTTATGGTTTCATGTAATTATAAAGGTTATCACTGTTCGTCTAGTAAAATTATTGTTAATTCATAAGTCAAATTAATATGGATGAAATGTGTTTCATTAATATTATTTATATACTATATTAACTGAATTTTTATTTTTATTTTTTGTAGCTTGATAGCATAATTTTTGTTATCGCCGTCAAATATTTTACCTCATACATATCGAGATTTATCTTCCATCATGAAATAAATTGGAATGCAGTATGAAGCAATTCATGCATGCCCTGATGGCCATGTTATATATTATAACTAGCATGATTTTGAAATTGAATGTCTAGAATGTCATATCAGTAGATATCAGACATATCAAGTAACAAAAAGGTGCCTTGCAAGGTTCTTCGTTATATTCCCATTATTCCACATTTGCAACGAGTGTTCAGGTGCAAAAACATAGCGCAATTTATGGATTACCATGCATAGAACATAAGTAAAGATGACATTATTCGAATGCCTGCAAATGGTTATGCATTTAGAGATATGGAGGAAAAATGGCATCACTTTAAAGAAGAACCTCGTAATATTAGGATTTTTTTGGCAGCAGATGGTGTCAATCCATTTGAAGAGATGAGATCCATTTACTTGGTGTGGCCTATTTTTGTTATCAACAATAGCAATCCTCCATGGTTGTCAATAAAGAGGGAACATATAATGTTGTCGATGATTATTCCAGGTATTTATCTACAATTTTTTTTTAATGTAGTGGCATCTCATTTGTCGTATTTTGTTGCATAATGTCAGATATATATATATATATATATTCTTTTGTGCATGGTTTATATATCTAAATGGTTGTAATAATTATATATGTGTATTTCAAAATCAATCAGTCAAGTACCAAGTTAAAGATATGAATGTATTTATCAAACCTCTTATTGACGAGCTACTAAAGTTATGGAATGGTATCACTATGTATGACGTATCTAGACCAATAGGACAAAGGTAATTTCAATTCCATACAATGCTTGATGGGCAATACACGATGCCCTAGGGTTAACCCATTTTTGTAGTTTGTAATTATAAGCTCCACTTTAATTGCATTTATTTTTATGAACTAGTTAATATATTATGCACACGTGTTTTTTTAAATAATCCATTCATTTTATATATAATTATAATTGACATAGATAATCCATCTCTTTATGTAGGTCTTCAGACAAAGGGAAAATTTGCATGTCCAGTTTGTGGTCCTAAGATCAAATCTCGTCATTCCAAAAGTTTAGGAAAGGAGATGTTTGATGAGTATAGGCACTTCCTCTCTAAGAATCATAGGTATCAAGCTACCAAAAAACATTTGTTAAATAGGAAGAAAGAGACTACATTAACACCGCAGAGAATGACACCTCACCTATGGAAGTTGCAGTATAATAGAAATCGTTAAGGTACGTATGAATCATCGTATATGAAATGTTATAAAAAAAATTATTGTGTGTTGTTTACTGTAATTGACATTGATTTCGATATTTCTTTATAAACTACGATTCATGATGGTCGTTGTGATCATGAAGGCATTAATGGGCTTCCACGAGGAATGAAAATTTATCCTAAACAATTCAATAGATTTCCCTACTATGAGCACCTACAAATTGCTCATATGTTTGATACAATGCATATCGGAAAGAACGTGGTTGAAACATTATGGCGAATATTGGATGGAAGGAGTGAGAAATAAAAAATTGTCAAAATTTGCAATGACATTCAAGAAGCCAACCATGCAATGAAAGACACCATTCAATTTCATAGCAACGGAGACCAAATTAGCATAAACTCACTTCCATGGATGTTAACGGAGCAACAAAGTAATGTTGTAAAATAAGTCATGTGAAAAATTAAATTTCCCACCGGATTTTGTTCGAACATGAAGAATATCATAACAAAGAAAGGTGATTTTGCGGGGGTAAAAAGGCATGATTGGCATATCTTCATGAAGGTAACTATTATGGTATGCATATAATTATTACTATATTTTTTTATTCTAGTGCATATTGTTGGTATTTTTTGTCTACTTTTTGTAAAAAAATGAAACCATTTGTATATTGTTACAATATGTTCTATCTCTCTCTCTCTCTCCCAGACAACTTCGACAACAATGTCAAACAAGTTATATATAATCTTGGGAAGTACATGAGGTAAGTAGCGATTTTTTTCATGCGCTTAGTGTTTGTTTAATTAATTGTAGAACTTATATTTGATTTTTGTGCACTAATTCATGTTATGTAATATAATGTTTTTTTTGTTAAATCTCGTGATTGGTTTGCATCACTTGTAGATGGTCGTCATCTAAAGACATCCATAAATAAGATATAAAGTATTGGAGGAGAGAAATTCTTCATCTCAGGTGTGAAATGTAGAAGCATATACCTTCGTCATTTTTCAATCCACAAGAACACTGCCTCATACACCAAGTTGAAGAGATTGAATTTTGTGGACATGTACACTCAAGGTCCATGTGAATGGTTGAGAGGCACTTGAAATATTTGAAGGGTTTGGTTAGACAATGAGCACGTCCTGAGGGTTCTATGGTGGAGGGATATATGGTATACCAAAACATGATGTATGTTAGTGAATATATTCCTAAATTATCGTCAAAGCTCAATTTAGGTTGTATTTGTGATCCGGACTCCAATAACAATTTCGAAGGGGAGTACCCGAAGGGAAAAGGTAGATCGAGGAAGGTGAAAGGTAATTATTAGCTAGTGGAGATTAATTAATATAATACATTTGACTTTTGATTTTTATGTATATATCATACATATTCTATTTTTAATATTCAATATGCATCAATTAAAAGTGTGTACTTTGTTAAGTGAATATACATTTGTATTGAATTTTAATTTAATTTTCATCAAATAGTTGGTCGAGAGTGGGATGCACTTCATTTATACATCGCAAACAATATTGACTAGATGAAGGTATGGATTGAACGATGTGAAAAAGTTGGCCATGGAATATTATGGGAAGGTGTAGCTTCATTGGTTAAAGCAACACATCATAATGGAGATACCAATCTTACACAAATGGAAATCGATTTAGCATATGGTTTAAAAGATAAGAAGGAAAGCATATTAATCAACCACTCTATTTATTTTTTTGCAAACATATTGATGTACACGTTGATTTTTTCCCTGTAGGGAATAAACATGCACTTAATCATAAATGGATCATGGTGTAATATTTATGTGTATGGCTTGTTGTAGGAAAAACACCATAAGGCTATGTGGTTCAATGGTTGTAAATATCGCATCAAAAAGTTGGATGAAAAGAAGAAAACATCATATTGTGGGATATCTGCAGTCTTTGAGGTGATCAATGTTTCCTCTAGAAGCGACAGACATCCAGAAGTCTCAAAAAATCGATACTATGGGTATTTGGAAGATATTCTTCAGTGTGGCTTTTAGTCCTTCGAGGTAGTTTTGTTCATTGTCAAAGGGTACAAGTTACGATTAAATCAATGTGATCTTGACAAAGCTATTATTGAACACGATAATGGATTTACCATGGTTAACACAAGATTGTTTGAGCCTGGAACAGAGCCCTATGTTCTTCCAATCCAATGTGGACATGTATTTTACTCTAAGGATCCAGATAGAGGAGGTTGGTCATTTGTTGTGAGACACGATCCAAGGGGAAGGTCAGTAAAGTATAACGTAGAGGAAGGCAATGAAGAGGGTCTCGAAGAAAAAGACGATGTTGAAGATGATCAACATGAATTAGATGATCATGTTCCAGAAGAATATGTTGAAGAATTAGTTGAATCAGATGATGTGGTAGACAATGTCCATGAAGATGATATCGACAATGACATGATGATCGTAACTGACATCAATGAAGATTATGATATGGCCAATCCTTACAATGTCGACTATGGATCGGATGATACAGATGATGACTTGGATGAAGAAGATGATGAAGTCCATTGAAGTGTATGAGGTATGCCTTAATATATCTACTCTATATATTTTGATTTAATATTGCGATAGAATTATTGAATTTTATTGGTACGTATAAATTAACTATTCCTTAGTGTATTTTCCATTTTCCTGTATGCTGGCATATTTTATAATTAAAGACATTGCTTCTTAAGTAAGACAAAAAACACTTTAATTTTTACATAGATTTTGTCGAGTTATGGGGAGTTGAGAGTGATGTGAGGGGGGGAGGGTCCCTAAGAGCTTCCACCTTCACGTGGTTGGCCCTGTTCATTAGAGAATATTAAATTATTCTCGAAACAAGTAGACTCTTAGTAAGGCAATGCACAATTATCATGCTAACCCAAATAGCATGCTTTATCATGTACTGCACGGGACCAACATTAAAAAAATTTAAATTTGTGCTTGCTTCGACTGAAATGTGGCATGGTTAGACTAGACGTGTACATTGACGATGTGGGAGGGTTTTCATACTCAAACATGACTGACACTGACAATTCGAGCATCAAAAACCATACATAAAGATTAATTAATGTGTTGCACAGGGCCAACATTGAATTTTTTAAATTTGTGCTTGCTTGGACAAAAATTTGGCATCATTAAACTACACCCATGCATTGATAGTGTGGGAGGGCTTCTATACTCAAACATGTCTAACACTAACAATTCGAGCATAAAAAACCATACCTATAGATTAATTAATGTGCTACACAGGGCCAACATTGAATTTTTTTAAATTTGTGCTTGTTTGGATTGAAATGTGTCATGGTTACACTAGAAACATGCATTGATGGTGTGGGAGGGTTTCCATACTCGAACATGACTGACACTAACAATTTGAGCATCAAAAGGAATACCTATAGATTAATTAATGTGTTGCACGGGGCCAACGTTGAATTTTTTAAATTTATGCTTGCTTGGACTGAAATTTGGCATGGTTAGACTAGACACATGCATTGATGGTGTGGGAGGGTTTATATACTCAAACATGACTGGAACTAACAATTCAAGCATAAAAAACCATACTTATATATTAATTAATGTGCTACGAGTGGCCAACGTTGAATTTTTTTAAATTTGTTCTTGTTCGGACTGAAATGTGGCATGGTTAGACTAGACGCATGCATTGATGGTGTGGTAGGGTTTTGAGACTTAAACATGACTGACACTAACAATTCAAGCATAAAAAACCATACCTATAGATTAATTAATATGCTACACGGGGCCAACGTTGAAATTTTTTTAATTTGTGCTTGTTTGGAATGAAATTTGGCATGGTTAGACTAGACGCATGAATTGACGATGTGGGAGGGTTTCTAGACTCAAACATGACTGACACTAACAATTCGAGCATAAAAAACCATACCTGTAGATTAATTAATGTGTTGCATGGGGCCAACGTTGATTTTTTTTAAATTTGTGCTTGCTTGGACTGAAATTTGGCATGGTTAGACTAGACGCATCAATTGGCGGTGTGGGAGGGTTTCCAGATTCAAACATGACTGACACTGACAATTCGAGCATAAAAAACCATACCTATAGATTAATTAATATGTTGCACGGGGCCAACATTGAATTTTTTTAAATTTGTGCTTGCTTGGACTGAAATTTGGCATGGTTATACTAGACGCTTGCATTGATGGTGTGGGAGAGTTTCCATACTCAAACATGATTGACACTAACAATTGGAGCATCAAAAAACCATACCTATAGATTAATTAATGTGTTGCATGGGGCCAATGTTGAATTTTTTTTAATTTGTGCTTGCTTGGACTAAAATTTGGCATGGTTAGACTATACGCATGCATTGACAGTGTGGGAGGGTTTCCAAACTCAAACATGACTGACACTAACAATTCAAGCATAGAATTTAGATTTGAAGTATTAGATGTTTTAGGGGTTAATGGTTAAATGGATTAATTGGTTTAGGTTCTATATGGACTAAAGGATTTAGAGGTTAGAAATTAAAGGTGTTATGGCGTATATAGCTTGGAGGTTATAAGTTTTAAGGACTGTAGTGTTAACGTTTATAGGGATTAACAATTATATGGGCCATAGGGATTAAGGGATGTTGAGGAATAAAACTTTCAACATTAAGGGCTATAATGGTTATTACTTATTAGGGGTTATAGATTTAGAGTTGAAGTATTTGATGTTATAGGGATTAAGAGTTAAATGGATTAACAAGTCTAGGTGCTATATGGACTAAAGGATATATGGGTTATCAATTATAGGTGTTATGACATACATAAATTTGGAGGTTATAATTATTAAGGGCTATATTAATGCTAAGGGTTATATGGATTAAGGGTTATGGGGATTAAGTGATTATAAGGGTTTGAACTTATCAACATTAAGGGTTATAATAGTTATTTCTTATATTAAGGGTTATAGTGATTAGGGGTGATAAAATGTAAGGGATTAGAGATTATAGGTTAGTTGTGAGGGATTGTAGTGTTTATGGGTTATAGTGTTATGGAATAATGGATTATAATGTGTAAGGGTCATATGTTAAATGTGTGAAGGCTATATGTGTATTCATTGTTAGATGTTATAAGTGTCAACAACTAAGGGTTAACATTAAAAGTTAAAGGTGGTAGGGGTTATGTATTCATGGTCATAAGTGTTAAATTTTGTAGGGATTTAAGGTTATGTTAAAGGTTAGTGGTAAGGGAATAGATGATAATGGTTGTATGGCTTAGGTGTTAGTAATTAGATAAAGAATTATTCATGATAGTGGTTATGACTATAATGGTTAGGTGTTGGGAGTGATAAGTTATAAGCAGAAAGGGTTATTCATGATAGTGATTATAGTTATGAGGATTGGGTATTGATGTTAGAGTTATAGAATTATATGTGCTAAGGTTATTCTCTTATATAGAATAAGAAGGATGTGTTATAAAGTGAAGTGATAATGTGTTTGTACTTGGAGTATATAACTCTGGGGTTATGAATAAAGGGCTATTGTGGCTCGAATATAGGGGTTTTGAGGGTTATACATTATAGGGTTGACAGGTTGTAGGAGTTATTAGTTATATTAGGGGTTATAGATGATATATGTTATTATAATTAAATACCAGTTGTTATATGGTTTATATTAGGAGTACTTGGGCTATGATCTCATGTATTAATAGTCATATGTGATAATGGTTGTAGGGTTAAGGTTTTTTATCCCATAAGTGTTACAGTTTATAGGGGTTATGCATTAAGAGTTAGAGGCTTTAAGGCTTACATATAAGTAGTGATAAGATTTAAAAGATATATATATTAGGGGTTATAGGTGTTTATAGAAGTTATATTAGAGTTTATAATTGTTAGGGGATAATATATTATTTAAAGATTAACAATTGCATGCAAACTATGTGAGTTAGGTGTTAGTGATTATAATAGTTTGATTTATAATTTTATTGTTAATTATAGTGGTTAAAGTTATAACATTAGATGTAAGGGAATGTAAATCTTAAGGGTTGATATGTGAAAGGGGTAAAGGTTATATGTGATGATGATAATGGCGATGTTCTCTATGATGACGATGATGGCCATGAAGATAAGGATGATGATATTTGTGTTGTCTATGACAACGACGATGATTTCGTTATCAACATCATCATTTAGTTTTGTATTATGAGACTTTGGACTACTTGCAAGAGTTCATTACCGTCTCTTTCTCAACCCTTGAGGTGTGTGCATCTTGAGTGGACATGATGAATCCCTTTTAATGCATCTTGAGTGGACACAATTGTCCATGAGTCTTAGCAATAAATAATATGGCTCAATACCTTAGATTTAAACCTCTACCTATAAAATGATGACATTTTTGTAAAAATCATTTAACAAAAATAATAATAAAACTAACTAAATGAATAAAAACCTAAAATAAAAATCATTCAACAAAAATAAATAAATAAACATTTTAAAAAATATTAAATATCAAAAACTAAAAATTAAAATTAAAAAAGAAACCTATTAATTAAAAAAAATGAAAAATGAAAAAACAAAAAACAAATCACGCGGACATACCTTACCTCACTCTCTCGATGTGAATTGAGTTGAAGTATGCCTCCAATCGTCACCGAGTGGACTGTGAACTCTACCTCTCGTCGATGAGCGAACTATACTGGACTCCACCTCTCATCGAGTGGACTATGAAATCTACCTCTCGTTGAGTGGACTATGAACTCTACCTCTCGTCGTTGAGCGAACTGTGGACTCCACCTCCTTTGGGTTCTGAACTGTGGAATCTGCACCCTTTGGGTAAGAATTGAAGTTGCTGCAATCTATCAAGCCAAGCACATGATTCCTCCTAAATCAGTTAGTTTATGTCATATCTAAAATATCTCTCATTTTACTCATATTCGTTCGGGGTTTAGGGGTTACAAAATAGCTTCAAGGTTTGGGTCATTGTGTTTTCGTAGGGTTTGAGTCACTCAATCTTGATTATATTTCTCCCACACTAGGGTTCAAATCTCCAAACAATACAAGATTTCTAATTCTTTCCCTGCTGGGAGGAAATTTGGAGCAAGCATCCAATAGATGTGCCAAATCGTTCACCTAGGTCGAAAGATACCAATGTTTTCATAATTCCTAGCTCTCATGCCAGGTCAAGCAACCATGGGGAAATCCCCACGTAAACCCACTATCAGGGCTTGTTGAGAAGCTATTCATTTTGCAAGTCTCTCAGCAAGAGTCATTTTAATTGTGTACAAACTCCTTGTTTTTTTTGTGTGTGTTGTCCTCTTCGTGTTCATTTGTCTCTGAAATGTCTTGGTAAGAAAACAACTAGTCAACAAGTAGCATTTCGTTGTAGGCATTCAAAGGTTAGGGCTTCAAGTGTCCACCGTGAACCTTCCTTATGTTCCTTTGGTACCAATTTTTACAAAATGTAGAGCATCCAAATAAAATATTCTCTTCATGTGGCTCTGGAGTTGCTAAGACTCCCTCTTAGACCATATTTTCTATTAACTACATTAGAAAATCCCCCTATCATTGCAGCAATTTGTGCATACATCAGACTTTTCTAAGCCTTTACTACGAGATTTCAAAATACCAATTCATTCAAACATAAACTGTGAGTATGAGTAGTCCCTTTCACTCGTTTTTTAATATTTCACTCAAACATAACGAGTAAATATTTCACTTTTTGTATAATCTCTCAAGGAATAAGGTCATGGTCGATTTCATTGTTGGATAATTCAATTTTCCCGGATTTAAGACTAGTTCCAACCTTTGCTTCTACATCTGCTTCATGATTTATATTCCCGATGACATGGAATGCTTTGAATTGAATAAAAGTGCTAAATTCATTGAACAATTATTTTTAATGCCAAATTGTTGAATTCTGTTGGTTGTGGAGAGAAGGTTGAATTAAAGGAGTACCAGATTTACTTGTCTTAGCTTCTACCGAAAAGGATTTACCACTTCCTTCAATGGTATGAAATGCTTGATGATGGATGTGTCATAAGTTTTAAATCATTGTAACTACAAGCAAAAACATAAATAAAATCTTTGAATAAATAAATAGATTCCGCTTGAATTATGCTGGAATGGAATTAGACATCTTTACTATCTTAGGTTGCTGAGGAGTTCCTAGATTCACTACGACAATTTCTTAACTTTGAAATCTAAAAACAAGCTTTACTACTGCATTATTTGAATCAAATCAATTATAAACCCATGAGACATTCCCTTTGGATGGTATCGTTAACCCTAAAATAGGATACATGCCAAATTCTAATGTTTGGGGCACTGAAGTAGGGTTTGCTCACTGTATAAAGGGTTTGGGACCAAACTTTGATGGCTTGGGTCCTAAATGAAACACTTATATGACACATAAGCCATGAACTAGGCTCCAAACCACAAGATAGACCCTCCAAGTGAAAATCATGTCTTGATAGTGGGATCTAGACCCATTCTAAAATTTGGCACACCAAAGAAAGGCCTCCTCGCCTAAGACATGTTTGAGCGCAAATTTCAATTACTTAGGCCCTAAAATAACTACTTCATATGCACATGATAGATGAATGAAGACTTGGACCACAATAGAATCTCAACATAAGGAATAACTGGCATGTGAGTAGGATGTGAGACTATTTTAGAGATTTGGTAAAATAGGGAAGGTTATCCTTTCTCCAAACATGTGTTGAGGAAAAAACTAAATAGGTTGAAACCTAAAGTGTCTATTTATAAATCATATGGGATGTGAATGGGGACCCAACTGTGGCATAGGTACATCCTTTGTATGGAATCATTGGTCCACAAGTAGGATACATGCCTAATTTTGAGGTTTGGTGCATTGAGGAAGATCTCCTCACCCAAGACATGCTTTAGGGGCATGTACATTACCCTTAACCATGATATAGGTTATTTGAAGGGAATATTTGGTCTAAGTTTGGGATAGAAGCTGATTTCATGGTTAATGACACTATGAAGGGTATCCTTAGTCAAGGCATGCTTCAAAGTTGAATTCCAATGTAATTGTCTTCTATCCCAATACATACTTCTTGGTTAATGTCCATATGCTTAGAATTTATATTATTCTTAGAGGACATCGTATGGAGTCAATACCCAAGGGATTAGGTCCTACATGTTGCTTTTAGGGCTCATGGTTTATTAATAGGGGTCTATAACACAATACATGCACTCTAGCATAAATATTTGTCCCACAAGTGGGTTGCAAACCCAATTGAAAGGTTTGTCATGTGAATAGTAATATCCTAACCCAATACATTATTCAAGGCCAAAAATAAACAAGTTCTATCCCAATTTGACCTTAGGAGCAATCTAGAGGGCCACATGATCACATCATCCATGTGGACCCTTCCTTATACAATGATGATGAACTTTCAGGTTATATGGAACACTTGTATGTTTGAGAGAGAAATAATTGGTTATACCCCACCTTGATTTATTTACTTTTTTTTGTTTATTGGTCTTATGGTACCTGTTGATGTATTTGTAACTTAGGAATGTATTCACTTGTATATCTTATGTCTTGTACCCCGATGTTTATTCCGGGAAGTGTCTATAATGTATTTGAGTCATGTCATGCCCCGATGTTCCTATCGGGAGGTTCTATAATAAGTCATGTCAAGTCATAGTGGGTAACCCTCCTATTGTTCAAGGGTTAAATTCCCCATAGTTCCGGGGCACTAGGGTTATTAGACTCTCCTAGAGAATTCGGCCCTAGTGAGTCATTGTCAAGTCGAGAATTAGTATAAATAGAGAGTGAGCCTCTCTATTTATCACACACTCATACACACTCACTCACACTCAATTGTAGCGCATAGCTAAGGAAGAAGAAGTTGTCGGGCTAGAAAGAAAGAGGCTACTGCTGTCGGGATATCATCTTAATGTTTTTGGGGCTTTGCTATTTGGTGTTGATTCTATCTCTGAGGAAGTTGCGGGGTTTTCTCCTTTATGGTTTCCCCGAGGAAAATATTTGTGTTCATTGTCTTATGTGTTTGATTGATGTGCTTGTTATTCTCTTGGTTAAGATCCTAAGTTAATGCTAGCTTAAATGATAAAAATCTAACATGGTATCAGAGCTAACCTAAGAAGAAGACATTGTGCAGCTGTGGGAAACTATGGCTTCCTACTTTTTGGATCTCTCTCCACATATTTTCAGCAAAATAAGGTTGGACTGATTCTCCTCCCTGGGGTGTATCTTTCTGTTGAAGCAGAATCTGATTCTGAGCATTTCCAGGTTTTGACCTGACACTGGTGCTCGAAATTAGGGCTTTCCACAGAAGTGGAATTTTTGAGTGAGCCCAGGCCTGGATTGATCTCCTCCTCAAAATCAAAGTTTAGAGATCAATATCAAAGCATTTGGTTGGACAGAACTCTGGGAAAGTCAAACCCTAATCTGCTCCTGAACCAACACTGCAGAAATTCAGCTCCAAATCCAAATTCTACATCTTAACCTAGTAAGATCTAAATCTTTTGTATTTCCATTTGAGGTTCTCAGTTAAGATTTCTCATCATAACAAGCTTGATGAAAATCTTTAGGGAGCTGATAACTTTCGAGCCTGGAAGTATAGGATCTTCCTGGTCCTGGAAGAAAATGAGTTGGACTCCTACATCAATGAAGAGATTCCAGTTCCAGAGGGAGATGAGGCTAAGGCCTTACACATGAAGAAGTTGGTTACGGATAAGAGGATTATTATTGATTCAATCAAGGATCACCTCATACCACATGTGTCCTCCCTAAAGACACCTAAAGCTATGTTTGATTCCCTAACCAAATTGTTTGAAGGAAAGAACATAAACCAAAAGATGACCTTGAGGAACCAATTGAAGAATGTAAAGATACAGAATGTGGAGACCATACAGTCATACTTCACAAAGGTCTCCCAGATCAAAGAACAACTTGAAGCAATAGATGAAGAAGTGGAGAATGCAGAGATTGTAATGACCACCTTGAATGGTCTCCCTAGGACATGGGACTCTTTCATTCAAGGGATCTGTGCCAAAAAGAAGTTAGTCAAGTTTAGCACACTATGGGAAGAATGCTCTCAAGAAGAAGCTCAGATAGCAGCTCGAGAAGAAAAGATGGGAAGTGAAGATCAAGCTCTCATAGTACAATCCAAGAAAGCCAAACCTAGCCACCACAAAGGTAAGTACTCTCATCAAAGGAATAACTTTAGAAATCCTAGAGATAAGTCTAAGTTCATTTGCTATACATGTGATGAAAGAGGACACTTTGCTAAAGATTGTCATAGAAACAAAATTAGCTCTCACAAGAAGAAGGGAAACAAGAGAAGACATCATGCTCATGCTGCAGAGGATGATGAACCTTCCACAAAGAGAAACAGACAAGACAATGATGATTCTTCAAGGAATCCTTGGTGAAACAATCTGAACATGAATCGTCTCACAAGGTGAAACTCGGATATGACTACCAGTATCCAATAAAAGGTAGTGGTGAATCCTCATACAAGCTAGACTCTGGAAAGTCTATCAAGATGAAAGATGTATTGTTTTTACTTGGACTAAAGAAGAACCTCCTCTCCATATCTGCATTGGATGCAAAAGGAATGAGGGTTGCATTTGTAGATGGCCAAGTCATGATGTGGCCCAAGGGAAAGTCTTTTGATAATGCAGTAGTGATTGGGGAACAAGAAGGAGGACTATACAAATTGAAGGGCTAACTAGAACAAGCTTTGATTCATGACTCGGTAGAACCAAATGAGCTTTGGCATAGAAGGCTTACACATTTGCATTACAGAGCACTACCACTTGCAAGAAAACTTGTTGAAGGTCTCCCAGAAATGCAGACAAAACATGAAGGTGTATGCAAAGGATGTGCGAAAGGGAAGAACACAAAGAAGACATTTCCATGTAGCGAGAGCAAGGCAAAAGGAATCTTGGAAATCATCCACTACGATGTATGCGGTCCAATGTCATCCAGTTCACTAAGCGGGTATGTATACTATGTTTCTTTTATTGATGATTTTTATAGAAAGGAATGGATATACTTTATGAAGAACAAAGATGAATTATTCAGCAAGTTCAAGGATTTCAAAGCCTTGATCGAGAATCACACAGAAAAGAAGATCAAGACCTTTCGATCAGATAATGGCGGAGAATTCACATCAAATGAATTCAAATAGCTATGCAAAGACTCAGGGATTAAGAGGGGTTTATCCACTCCATATAATCCACAATAGAATAGGATTGTAGAAAGAAAGAATAGAACGATCATGGAAGCAGCAAGGGCAATGCTTCATGATCAAGATCTTCCCATGCATCTATGGGAAGAAGCTGCCAAAACAGCGGTATATGTACAGAACCGTACTCCACACAAAGTACTCGAGAACAAGACCCCTGAAGAAGTCTTCTCCGACAAGAAACTAGAAATCAGCCATCTAAAAATATTCGGATGTCCTGTATACATACACATTCTGAAAGAAAATAAAACGAAGTTAGATCCTTCAAAAAAGAAGGGTATATTTGTGGGATACTCTGAAAGCTCGAAGGCTTACAGAATATACTTCCCAGGATTCAAGAATATTGACATCAGTAGAGATGTAACATTTGACGAAGATTCATCCTACATCAAATCCAGGAAGAGACCGGATGAAGAACCTGAAGAAACAGAAGCACCCAGAATTCATGATCCAACCGTGAACAAAGAAATTCAAGAAGAGGATCGAGAATTATAAGAACCTCAAGAACCTGTGGATCCACCTTAGGAAAAGAATCCTCACAAGAGGAAACCTGCTTGGGTACATGAAATTATCCAAGGTGCAGAAAGATATGGAGCTTTAGAAGAAACACACAGAGGAAGAAAGAGAACTAGGTCCTGCTCCAGTTATGTAGCCCTGGTATGTGACATTATTGATAAAGAACCTTCCAACTATGAAGAAGCGGCAGAAAGGAAATAATGGAAGGATGCTATGATCGAAGAGTATCAATTGATCATGAAGAATAATGTTTGGGATGTTGTCCCAAGACTAGAAGGGAAGTCCATTGTAACTTCCAAATGGATCTACTAGATCAACCATGTTGCAGATGGCAGCATAGAGAAATATAAAGCAAGATTTGTGGCTCGTGGTTTCTCCCAGAAAGAAGGAATAGATTATGAAGAAACTTTTTCACCTGTAGCCAGATACACTTCCATTAGATCAATACTTGCTATGGCTGCAGTGATGAAATGGAAGATACACCAGATGGATGTCAAGACTGCTTTCTTGAAGGGTGTAGTAGAAGAGGAAGTGTACGTGGAGCAGCCACTCGGTTTTGAGACACATGACAGCGAGTCTCATGTGTGTAGTTTGAAGAAAGCCCTGTACGGTTTGAAACAAGCACCCAAGACATGGTATGGCAGAATTGATGGCTTCCTATCCATTTTGGGATTTACCAAGAGTAAAGCAAATTCCAACCTTTACTACAAGGTTGAAGATGGCAACCCAATGATACTCCTACTATATGTGGATGATCTGTTTGTAACAGGTATGGATGGGTTGATTGCTAATATGAAGAGGAAACTTGCTGCCGAGTTTGAAATCAAAGACTTGGGTATGATGCACTATTTCCTAGGCATGGAGGTGTGGAAGAATGCGGATGGAATTTTCCTTGGACAAGGGAAGTATGCAGTAGAGATTCTGAAGAGGTTCAAGATGATGGACTGCAAGGCCATGACCACAACTATGGCATCAAACCTGAAGCTATTGAGTGATGCTTCATCAAAAGCAGTTGATGCTACGATGTATCGTCAAATGATTGGGTCCTTGATGTACCTGACAAACATGAGACCAGATATTTTCTTTGTTGTGAACACCTTGAGCCAGTTCCTGACAGATCCGAGACATGTTCACTTGATTGCTGCAAAGCATATTCTGAGGTACCTAAAGGGTACAGTTGATTATGGGCTCAAGTATAAGGAAAATTAGAAGATTAACCTGGAGGGTTATGTTGATTCATATTGGGCAGGCAATGCCATATATAGGAAGAGTACTTCAGGATGTTGCTTCAGTATGGGATCAGGTGTGATCTCTTGGTTTAGAAGGACGCAGTCCTGTGTGGCACTGAGTACAGCTAAAGCAGAATATGTCGCAACTTGTTCAACTAGTTGCAAGGCAGTGTGGCTGAGAAAGCTACTATCTGATTTATTTGATCTCCAATTGGATGCTACTTGTATATATTACGACAACCAGAGTTGTGTGAAGTTGTCACAGAACCCAGTGTTCCATGACAATTCAAAGCATATCGAGATCAAGTATCACTATATCAAGGATATGGTGCAGAGAGGAGGAATGAAGTTCCAGTATGTTACGACAGACGAACAGATAGCTAATGTGTTGACGAAGCCATTGGCCAGAGTGAAGTTTGAGTACTTCAAGGAGAAGCTTGGTGTTCTCCAGATCGAGGTTCCCTCCAAAGGGAAATGATGATACCTAGAGCCATTCTGACATGGTGAGAGGATTAGGTTCCTTCCATGGTCAGATGTAAGGGCTGATCCATTCTGTCATGGTGAGAGGATTTGGTTCCTTCCATGTCAGATGTGAGTGCTAGAGCCATTATGACATGGTGAGAGGATTAGGTTCCTTCCATGGTCAGATGTAAGGGCTCAGCCATTCTATCATGGTGAGAGGATTTGGTTCCTTCCATGTCAGATGTGAGTGCCGATCCATTCTGATGTGACTATAGGATTGGTTCCTACATGATCAGATATAAGTGTTGAATGCCATTCTTGGAATGGAGGCACCTGGCCAGTTACCAGGAATACTCAATCTGGGACTGAGGGCCATTCTGATATAACTGTAGGATGTAGTCTTACATGATCAGATGTGAGTGCATGGACATTCTGATGTGATTGAGGGATGTGTTCCCACTTGATTAGATATAAGGGCTGATGCCATTCTTTGGGAGAATGGAGGCACCTGGTCAGTTACCATGAATCCTCAGTCTAGGACTAAGAGCCCTTTCGATGCGATGTTTTCGAACATGATTGAATGTAAGTGCAGAGCCTTTCTGACAAGATGAGGTTGGATGTAAGTGCAGATCCTTTCTGACAATATGAGGTCGGATGTAAGTGCAGAGCCTTTTCGACAAGATGAGGTCAAATATAAGTGCTGAGCCATTCTGGCGCAATGTGTTTATACATGGTTAGATGTGAGTGTTGGGCCTTTCTGACAAGATGAGGTCAGATGTGAGTGTTGGGCATGCCTTTCTAACAAGATGAGGTCAGATGTAAGAGCTAGGCGGGCCATTCTGACTTAGGGTCAGATATAAGCACTGATGAAGACCTACATGAAGGGTAGGCCTACAACCAACATTAAAAAGGGTTGGTTCTGTAGAACTTCCTGTGACGAGAAGAATCGAGAGATAGCACCATTCTGAGATAGCACCGATGATGATGATCCAGATCAAGTGATGATCCAGATTTGATGATGATCCAGACTTGATGATGATCCAGATCAAGTGATGATCCATATTTGATGATGAAACAGTGATGATGATCCAGCAGTCGTGATGATCTAGATCCCGTGATGAAGAAGACTTGAAGAAGAAGATGACTTAGAAGAAGACTTGAAGGCGAAGGTGACTTGAAGATGAAGAAGACTTGAAGACGATGATGACTTGAAGATGAAGAAGACTTGAAGATGAAGACAACTTGAAGATGAATAAGACGAGATGATCCAGTAGATACAGAGAAGAAGACTAGTGCTGAAAATTGTGTTGAAAGAATACCTTCCTAGTTAAGAGGGAGTGTTGATGTATTTGTAACTTCGGAATGTATTCACTTGTATATATTATGTCTTGTACCCCGATGTTTATTCCGGGAAGTGTCTATAATGTATTTGAGTCATGGCATGCCCCGATGTTCCTATAGGGAGGTTCTATAATAAGTCATGTCAAGTCATTGTGGGTAACCCTCCTATTGTTCAAGGGTTAAAGCCCCCGCAATTCTGGGGCACTAGGGTTATTAGACTCTCCTAGAGAAGTCAGCCCTAGTGAGTCATTGTCAAGTCAGGAATTAGTATAAATAGAGAGTCAGACTCTCTATTTATCACACACTCATACACACTCACTCACACTCAGTTGTAGCGCATAGCTGAGGAAGAAGAAGTTACTGGGGCTAGAAAGAAAGAGGCTACTGTTGTCGGGATATCATCTTACTATTTTTGGGGCTTTTCTATTTGGTGTTGATTCTATCTCTGAGGAAGTTGTGGGGTTTTCTCCTTTATGGTTTCCCCGAGGAAAATCTTTGTGTTCATTGTCTTATGTGTTTGATTGTTGTGTTCGTTATTCTCTCAGTTAAGATCCTAAGTTAATGCTAGCTTAAATGATAAAAATCTAACAATACCTTGTGTGTGACTTGTGGTAAATAGGGTCATCTACCCACCTTCATTTTTTTTTTTTTTTTTGTACCACCTTTGATTTTTTTTTCTTATGGGTACTTTGGTAGTTTTTCCACTTTGTGTGATTCTTTTATCTTTAATTTTTATATATTTTTTATTTATTTATTTATTTATTTTTTTATTTTTTTATTTTTATTTTTTATGTGACTATTTATTTTTTCGATTTATGTTTTTCTTTTTAAAGGTGGCCACTTCCTAATTTCATGGAGACCCACCTTAATTTTTTTATTTTTTATTTTGACCTTTCTAGAAGTTCTTATTCATATATATTAAAGACTTCTTCTTTTCTTTTATCATAATCTGTCCATCTCGAATCTGACGACGTCAAGGGGTTCCAAGTTCGTTGTTGCAGCTCGCTGACCTAGGGCTTCCACCTACTCAATTTTTTTTTTATCTGATCTGAAGTTTAGTTTGTGTTGCTTGACACAACGCCACAACCTTCTAACTTTGATCTATCTAAGTCATTTGACCTACTAAGGATGTGTTAAAGTCTGATTTTTTTTATGCACCCAATATGCTCCTTCAGTGCTAGCCGTGAACCCTAGAGGATTTGACATAAGTCTTTATGCTCATATATGTTGTTTGCAAGGCTTAGTATGCCTACTTGAGTTTCGATCTGACTTCTTCAAGCTCGTTCCTTCTAAGTTGATAACTGATTTTCTATGTTTTGGGTTTGATCTTTTATTCATGAGCTCCGATCGCTTTGAATTCTGCTAGACTCTAAACCTGTGACCCTAAGACTCAATTACTTGTTGGTTGTATTTATTTTGTAGACTGTGAGGTCTAAAATACTTTTTTGGTGGAGGCTGTGAGCCCTGGGATATGATCATAAACTTATGGTGATCAACTAGTTTGTTTTAGATTTAATCTAAGTATTTCTTTAGGTCATGGTTGTTGAGATATGCTCTATGTACACTAAATCTAATCTAGTTTATTGAGGCTTGTTTTGACTTGTCTTTTTTTATAATAAGACATCATTGAGCTATGCTCCTTTGTATTAAGTCTCATCAGTTTTTTATCGATTCTCTATTTAATTATTTCTTATACTAAGTTTATTGACCAGACCTCTTGTCTTGAGTCTTGGTATTGCTTGTATGTTTTCTTACTGTCTTTGACCACTCTTGTTTGACTCATCCCAGTCATCTATATCTCTCAGGTTTGTACTAACCCTTTATTACGATCACTTGATTCCTAGTGTTGACTTACCTCTGATAGGTTCAGTCTTTTCTAGAAGTAACTTTTCTGAGTATTTTAAAGGAAGGGTTTCACACACAGGTAAGTTTCCTCACCTATCTCTTATGTTTCTAAATAAGCAATTTGCATATTTTATTTTTTGATTACATGTTACTGAAGATTAATTTAACACAATGACCTAACTGGTAGTGTTAAAGGATTGAATATTACTTTAACACAGTGACCTAATTGGTAGTGTAAAATGGGCAAGTTGAAAGAGATGAAAATTATGTTTTATTACTATTTAGTTTCAGTACGTGTTTATTAAATAAATTTTTGAGTTAAAGTAGATTGAATTTGTATTATTCTGCATAAAACCCTAACTCTATCAAAAAATTAACATATATGACTTGTGGTTCATCAATAAATCCATAGATCATGGCACATGCCCTAGGGAAGGAAATTTCCATGATTATCATATGGGATAGATGTTGATCTTTAGGTCACCAAGGATGTTCCTCTAGGACTATGGTAAGCTTCAAATCTAAAAACTAGGGTTTTAAGATAACAACGTTGTTTATATGGTTGGTTGACTATGCATAGGACCTCAGAGCATGACATAATCCTCCTAAAATATTTTTCAACCAATGAATGTCATTTGGGAACCATGGGATGCCTTTAATTCTAATTTCATTTGTTAGGGGTAGTATAAATGGTTTGTTTCTCCTTGGGGTAGTATAGATGGTTCGTTTCTCCTACATGGAAAATTGTTCGCTAATAGTTTCTCCTTGGGGTTGCTTCTCTTTTTAAAAGGTGAAGTGTCCACTTTCTACTACATTTCCAGTTCTCTGTTACATGGCTTAAGTTTATCTTTTTGCTATTGGTGGGTCCATTTGGAAAACATGCAAGTGCTGCAAATATCTCAAGTTAAGTGCTAGTGAGGGTCGATTTGCTCCTTTGTGGATGATAATAACACACAATCACAGTACCATATGCTCAGGTTACTCATTGCTTTCAAATCTGTGTGAAGAAGATAGCTCTAGAGGACATTTCTAGTAATTGTTTAGTGGTGAAGTGGTCTATTGTAGCAACACGTTGAGAATGAAAGGAAACAACACCTACAACAGTCCCATTGTTATGTTACATCAGCTACTATTTGAGAGCAGTTGTGTATCACTTGTAGACCTGATAAGTTGTCTTGCATCATTCTTCCTATTAACTGAACAGGGCATGTCACCAATTACTTCTACTCATCATTTCCAAATGTACATAATTTTCTAGTTAAATGTTCAGATTTGGTGCATTTCTTTAAAGTCTTTTCCTAGTGTTAAGTTGTTGTGCTATGAAAGTTTAATATCTTAACAAATGACGTATATTCCCACATGAAAACATGCAATGAAACCATTACACATCAAACTCCTATGTTTCCAAACCACTAAGTATCTACAACAGTTAGATAACAAAGTGTTTAAAGAATATTCAAGTATGTTTGAGAAATCAATACATTTTCTAGCCATGTGGATAGATTTGTGGAATTATCCTTAAAGAATTGTCAATTTATAAACATTAAGAGTCACCATTGGTATATCATCAAGAGGGATTCATAGATAAATTCCTACTGTATAAAAAAAATGAGTACTCAGTTTCTTGAACTTGGCCAATTTGGTTGCTTTTACCCCATGGCTTAGTTGTAGAAGATTAACTATCCCCTCTTCAAGTGAATACTAATTTTCTTATATAACTCAAATAAATATACCATGGGGAGTCTTGGGTGCTTTTGTTTTGCATTTATCCTTCTTATGTCTAAGTTATTTTAAAATCCCAACAAAAGTGCTATTGATGAGATAAAGGGCCAGCCACCACCATTGAATTGCATGAAGCATTCTTTCTTTCCAACTACCTTTTTATCAACTTAAATATCTAACACACACACACCTAACTTGTAAATATTTTGTGATGTTTGGTTTCCCTCTCCATCAAACTTGCTAGGTTGTTACTAGGTGACAACGGGGAGTGTTATTTAGTATTTTTTTTTTCTTACACTATTTTTGTCAATTTATTAAATTCCACAATAGGGTGTATGCTAAAAGCTTGGAAAATGTAAATCCCACCTAGACTTTATCCTTTATTTTACTCTATATACTATATTTCAATATTGTTTAGTTAATAGGGCATGATTCAGAAATCAATACATTTTCTAGTCGTGTGGATCGATTTGTGCAATTATCCTTCAAGAAATGACCTTACAAGGAGATATTGCATATATTTGACCTTATTTGACCTTCCATCTCTTTACCAAGTCAAATAAGAGGTAGTTACTAGGAGCTATTGCATATAAGAGGTAGTTACAACGAGCTATTCAATATATTTGACCTTATTTGATCTTCCATCTCTTTGGAAGTTCAAATAAGAGGTATTTACAAGGAGGTATTGCATATAAGAGGTAGTTACAAGGAGCTATTGCATATATTTGACCTTATTTGACCTTCCATCTCTTTGGCAGGTCAAATAAGAGGTAATTACAAGGAGCTATTGCATATAAGAAGTAGTTACAAGGAAATATTGCATATATTTGACCTTATTTGACCTTCCATCTATTTGGCATGTCAAATAAGAGGTAGTTACAAGGAGCTATTGCATATCAGAGGTAGTTACAAGGAGATATTGCATATATTTGACCTTATTTGGCCTTCCGTCTCTTTGGCAGGTCAAATAAGAGGTAGTTACAAGGAGCTATTGTATGGATGCATGGATGCATGGTTATCCCACATTGTCATGATTTTATATAAAATTGGCATCCAATATTCTAGTTTAGATGTTATATTGCTCATACTCTAGATATCGGGTGAGCTTGATAGACTCAAACCTTAATTATTTTTCAAATCGTGTGGCAACAATTATGGGCATTTCTTTACCAATTATGGGCATTAATGAATGAGATTTGTTTGTTTCGCATCAAACTCATTCCCATGGCCAATATACCCCATCACACATATACATCATCATGACCACATGAGTGTGCCAAGGATACCACTAATGCATAGTGCCATGTTGAATACCTTGGATACTTGTGGACATAAAACATGCAAATGTGTCACAAACCCATGTTTGTGTAGGTAGAATTAAATCTCCTCAAAGAAAATTTGTGCACAGATTTGTGCCTTTGTGACAACTTCTACCACCTTCGCCAAATTATGTGTACCGGTAAGGTAACAAAGCAATAAGCTTATATAGGATTTTATTGGAAGAAAATCATTTCAACATCCATAAGACCTTACATTATTGTAGATATATGTTTATTGGAGTTACATCTTTAAGAATGCCAAAAATATATAATGTTGATGTTGTTTGTGTCATTGCTAAACTAGCCAATAAAAGAAAGGAGTTTACATACCACCATTCATATCTTAACACCCAAGGGTGTCTACCTCTATGGATTTTCTAATAATATGACATGACCCATGACATAATTTTCTCATGAAAGGCAATTAATTCACCTTAGAGCACCATATCTTCATCCTCATTTAGAATTGGGATCACCTTTACTCTTTTTTTATCCAAATCTTAAAGCATATTCCATTACTTTGTGTCCACTTTTTATATCCAAATCTCAAAGTATATTCCATGATGATTTCAAACTATGTCTCACATAGTTTAACAACACATAGGCTTGAAATTTTGATGATTACTTCTTATACAAACTTGAGGCATTCAAATTATTTTGACCATTTTTTCCAATTTTGAACATGCAAGACAATTAAAGGAAAAATCCCTTACTAATCAACATATGCATTTTCAATCTTGGGGGAGAATTTCTAACTATGTATGATGATAGTGGAAAATGCATGCCTTAATACCTTGTAATTTTCTAATATGAATTACATATACCTAACAAGGTCCTATTTGATCGTTTTTCCCATGATGCAGGTATTTGTCATATCTTTCTTCCTCGAATGATGAGAGTTCAGTAAGACTAGATGAAAGTGAGACATCCAGTAGTTCTAAAAGAGTTATATCAACTAGATGTCAAAAGATCAAAAGAAAATTCCATAAACGCATGGAATTTTTTCTTGCTGAACGAGGGTCATGTTCCTATTTTGATGAGACAATTGCAACATAGAGGTGCCCTTGAGGTACAAACATCTAGTGAAACAATGGGTACCCAAAGCTATTCCTCAACTAAACACAAATTTTTGTGTGAACAGGGGGATATATCGAATTGCACCATCATCATTACATGGTTTGGGGTTGTTTTGCATGGATGGCATAAAGGTCGGTTACAGTAGGTCTAGAGAATTGATGGATTATGTTGGACCCTATTAAAACTACAAAGATTGGATGTGCCTAGTCCAATATACACGAAGTATGCATAGATATGGATTGTTAGTAAATTATTTACATCCGAAATACAAAGATCAAAATAAAAGAGCAATATTGTACATTGACGGAAGGCCAAAAGCCACAGGGAATATTGTGTGGTTTATAAATAGTACACAACCAAGGTCTACAATTAAGCAACCCAACTGCATATTTGAGGGGCATGAAGGAAACTGTGTTTTTTTATGTGTCATTAAATCAATAGTTGCAGAGGAAGAGTTGCTTATTAATTACAATTTGAATCGAGTAAATACAAACACGATTACTATGGGAGTGGTACATCTAACCATTTACCCAACCTTTTATTAATTAATTTAACATCTTAATGATTTTTCGTTAGTCAATTGTTATAATTTTATTTAAATTTTCTATATTTATATCATCGGGTAGTGATCAGGGCATCTCCCCAGTAGTTGGTCAGAGCAGTGCAACTTCCTCGCAGCAGCAGGTATACATCTTTGTAATAGTACAAATATAATTTGAAAGAAAGAGTTTTTTGTTGTGTTTATTTTATGAGTATATTCGTTTGGTTTATATAATGTTATTTGTATATTTCTTGCAGAGTGTTGATCGGGGAAACCACCTGGATGTTGATCATACTACAGCAGCCTCGGGGCAACATGTATACCTGATTGTTATTGTGCAATTTAAATACGTCAAAATGTTTTCTTATTATGTTGTTTCCGTGAGTATTTTGGTTACATTTGGATAATTTTTCTATGTTTTTGAAGAAGGGTGTTGTAAGGGGCACCTCCCTAGAAGTAGATGATACCGGACCTGCCTCAAGGCAGCATGTATACATCGATGCAATTGTAAAAATTTAATATGAACAACAACAAAAAAATTGTTGTGTTTTTTATGACTATATTCGATTCATTTAGATAATTTTATCTATATACTTGTTGAAAAGTGCTCATCAGGGAAACCACCTAGTTCTTGATCAGATGACAACAGCCTCGGGGCAACATGTATACATGATTGTAATTGTACAATTTAAATACGTCAAAATGTTTTCTTATTATGTTGTTACCGTGAGTATTTTAGTTTCATTTAGTAAAAAAATTTATGTTTTGGATGCAGGGTGTTGTAAGGGGCACATCCCTATTAGTAGTTCGGGGCATGTCCCCTATAACCATTGATCCAATGAGTAGATGATCCTCGAGGCAATTGGTATAATTCATTATAATTGTACAAATATAATATGGACCATAATGTTTTTTTAATGTCTTTTTCATGTGTGTATTGGTTTCATTATAATAATGTTTTCTACTTCTTTTTGGTAGGGGGTGATCGGGGCAAGTCACCAGCTATGGATTAGACGACACCAGCATCGAGGCATCAGGTAAACCTAATTGTAATTTTATGAATCTATCATGATCGATATGTTCTGTTAATATACTTTTTGCATCAATCTATTGCTTCGTTAGTAATGTTTTATATATTTTGTTGAGACCACTGATTCCGTGTAAGAACCGGCGCTAGAGCAATCAATAGATTTTTATGTGGATGAGTTGATGCACGATGTTGGCATTGGTTCTTATTTAGACCCAATTAAGATGGTAGAGAAGACCTTGAGAAAAATTAATGAGGATATCCTTCCTCCACTATTCATTCAGCCGCATACAGATGAGATTAGAGGCAAGGTTTATGTTTTGGTAAAGAGATCACATGCCTTGAAAGTAAGTTGTGGAATCTTGAATCATAATATAAATTCATTTATTACTTTATAATTTTTAATTGTATATGATGGTGAGCTTATAAAATATGGTTTGTATTTATAGGATTTTCTACAACCACACACTAGTGGTCAAGGCAGTGTTGGCCCCAGTGATGCTCGTGGAGAGTCGCCACATGAGCAAATGACTCCATGTACATCTCATGTGCCACTGTTGTCGACTAAACATTTATAAACACGTTCTGTGACACCTTCGAGGCCAACTGTGAGTGCACCCGTTAGTGACCAACAAACACTAGATCGTGTAGAAGAAGGGGTCAATGGAGAGCCTGCTAGTATTGATATTGTTGAAGCAACATTTCCTGGATCGTCCTGTGTCACTAGCACAGGTACAATACAAACACCAATTTTGGTGGATGAAGAGCTCATTCCAATAAAGATAGAGAAGATCCCAGGTAATTATTATGCATTATTCAAGTTAGTGTTTATAATTTGATTGTAATATATTGATAAAACATTGTCTTTCAACTAATGATGGCATGATTATTTTACAGGAGATGATATTTTTTATAAACATCTAAAATATTTGTCCTTGGAGATATTTGGGCCCACCATCCGCACAAGTTGGGATAAACAAATTAAAATTTTAAAAGATGAGCTCACTAATCGATTTGTTGTCATGTTCAGCAACGAGACCTTTAATAGAGCCACGGTCCTAAAGAAGGTTGGACAACATATGAAGATTTTCTCTTACCAATAGAGGGTTCACCTAGAAAGGAACCTGAGGTATGAGCGCCCTCCAATGATTCCAACTAGAGAGTGGAAATCCCTAGTGAAAGATGGAAAGAAGAGGGCTCTGAGAAAAGAAGGAAATCTACCACCAGGAACATGGAGGTATACAATACTTTCCATAATGTAATTCTAAACCTTATTATTAGTAATTTATATTAAAAAATTGGAACATCTAACGTATTTCAACGCTTTCATACGTTGTCTGACACATCAAAGGCCACAAAGGCAGGACAAGAAAAAATTGATTAGCACAAGCTTGGATAGAAGAATAGCTCAGGCCATACCTTCCATTCTAGTGCTCTTCAGGGTGTGCATAGAAGAATCGCCAGCCCCTTTTGATCCTTTGTGAGGTTCCTCTCTTCACTAGGTTTATCAAGCCAATTCTGGACCTCTTCCACTCCTAAGTCTTACAGACCAAAACAAGGGTGTAGATAATAACAAAATACAAATGCTTGGCATGAAGGAAAATGTTTTGGCAACCAAAAATGAAAATGAAGATGGGGAAATCAACCTGGGTGAGCAATTCGATTTTTGAACACGATTATGGGCAAAAACGACCTCTACAAACCCCCAAATCGTGAATTCAAATCCAGAAAACTTCTATGAGAATTACGGGAGCAAAAACAACCTATATAAACCCCCAAATAGTGAATCTCTTATTCTTAGCCATTGTCCAATACAAAAACAGATTTCCCAGCATGGATAGATGAGGAAAACAACAGAAAAATGTGAAGGAAAATGCCCAGCTTGCTCCAGCTGCGTGAGAAAATGAAAAACGTGAATGAGGAATGGAATGGTCATGCATTTATGGGTATTTGCTTTCCCAATAAGCAAAAACATGATTTTCAAGATCGATGGCTTGCCCCAACACGAAATTGACTGCCATACTCTTCCATTCCCAATGCATTAACTGCCTCAACCAAATTCTGGAAGAAATAAATGATTGGGTGTGTAAGACAAAATGGGTAGTTGAGAGTTTATGGGTTCTCTCATTGACATGTGGCTTAACACTATTGACTCAAGGGTATGAATAATCCCCCCCTTTTCCTTGTGAAATCATGCCCCCATCTCTTGTTGCATTGCATAGCTAGTTGTCGGTATTTTATTAAATTGCATATTTACATGATGTCTTAATTTATAATGTGTCTGGCTAGCATGAGAACCATATGCATTGATTTTAATTGCCGATACATAAAACGTTAAAACGATGGTGGGGCCTCGGCCTTGAGCTCCTCACCATGATTTAATAACGATATTTACATCATGTACATTCTTAATGCAATAGGGGTCAAAATTGGGATATTACAAGTATGCAATTCCAAACTGATTGAAAATAAGGTTTTTCCTTTTATTTTCCATTTTTTGCATTAGTGTCGTGCCCTGCACACTAGAAAAAGTGCGACAACCATAAAAAACGCACTATAGTCATTGAAAAAGTGTGGTGTTTCCCCTTCTTTCCTTAATTCAACAGCCTCTCATCACACATAAATCCAGTTTGAATGTATTCTAAAATAATGACTCACCTCAAAGAACAATATATTAACTCTAGCAAGGTCACATTAGTGTAGAAAACAAATTCAATAGTTTGTGGTGACTTGGCAGCACACCAAGAGTGGATTATCAAGTTGACTTTCTATTTTCTCGTAACAAATTCCTTCCATACTTTTTTCCATAGGGAAAAAAGCTGAAAATTCCTTCCATACTTATTACCACATAGACATATTTGAATATGCCCCCAATAATCCGTAAGACAGGTGGGAAAGGGTTGTTGTATGAGTCATTATTAATTAATCTTCTATAGAATAAATGAGTGATAGTCAAAGGTTGCAATGAGTTAGAATCATCGGGGTTTTTGACCATACTTAGCACTCTTGAGATATTTGAAAATAAATTTATTTTCTTGTTTGCGATTATTGTAGATTTGTCACAAAAATTTGGCATAAGTGAGAAGAGTCGCTATGAACACTTGAATTGATACAAAGTCTCGTACTTCCCATGTGTGCAAAATTATCATGCTTGGATAGAATCACTAATAAATGATGAACCTGAGATATCTATTTATATTGCGAATGAACAAATTATATCGACACAATAAACCATTGTTAATTCAAAATAAGAGTTAAATGAATTTGAATTGGCATTGTATTGGGACAAGATGTTAGATGCATTGAGAGAAAATCCTAGGCTTATTTGTAATAGCCTCGGTATGCATGTTATTGGAAATTCTAAACTATGATGAGAAATAAGTGACAATTGTCTGAGCTTTCTCTTCAAGTGTCAATGATCCCCAAGGGACTCCTATAGGGTCTTTAGGTAAATAAGTATAGTGGATAGTGTGCCTTCCATGCACCATATTTGTGGTGTGGATTTGCATGAAGATTGTGTGAGGCCTTCCAAACCTAAAATGATTTTGAAAAAAGATAAATAGTGGAGCGAGTTTTTTGTAAGGAAACAAAGAATAGTGTGATGGGTTATTATGGAGATTATACAATATTCTTTGGGTTGTTTTACACAAGCAAAACTCATCCTCCTCTAACCTACTAGTTTTGACAATTCACTTCCACCATTGCATACTATTAGGATTATTGCAACCTGTCGTGTGTTACCACTGTGACATAATTTAATCTCTTGAGTAACAAATTGATTTGGTTCAACTATGCCTTGAATTTGACTCTTCGAACCTTCTTTTTGTATAGTTGTTAATTGTATTGTGATGTTTCGTTATATTTAATGCACTTACTCTGATTTCTTAATAACTTAAGGCACATGTTCTCTTCATTTCACTTATTTCATTTACCAGTTTAATTGGTTTATAATTTTTTTTCTAAACAATCTTGATTTTTACCAAGAGTCTACCCTTGCTTTTGACTTCTTATAGGCATCTTGAGAGTAAATTTTGTGTGTTAATCAAATCATTGTTTATGTATACCAGTTCATTTGATAACAACATATAACCTCTCAGGACACCCCCTAGAGACTAGAAAAACACTAATATGGAAAACCAAAAATCTAGTGTTGACATGGTTTGATTACATATAATTATTAGGCGAGTCTAATGGTGCATATTTATGTGAAAACACTCATTTTTCCAACGAAACGAGAGTTTGTGGATCTTGTCCCCAACTTGAGTATATATACCATATTTTTACAAATTTGTAACCAATGCTAGACTAGTCCATGATTTAAGAAGGATGCTTTTCTTCAATCTATTGATAAAAACCAAAGATATTAATGGAGTATGTAATGTGCATGCATGTAAGGGATGTTTAAAAGCTCTTCTCCAACAATCAACATTGGAAAATGTAAAGGTTTCTTAAATAGAAGGATAAAAATTGATGTAAAAGCTTTGAATAATGGATATCTATGGGCTTCAATGATCAACCAGGATTATAACTAAGGTGCCTATGGGAACATGGTGCAAATGGCCCATGCCACAAGCAATGCATTGCTTTCTCTAAGGATAAGATTTATATGCCTTTGGATTGGAGTTATGCACGTAGCCTATATCTAACAAATCTAATAAGTTATACACAAGCAACTGATAGGAAATAATTATAACTTGAACTATACAATACATGTGACAAACATGGCTTCATCAACAAAGAGACCTTTAGGATGGTTTGGATCAACATAATTATAGTCAAAGCATGGTCATCTTGCATATTGAATCATTCATGCACGATTAATGTCATTCATACAAAAGTTGAAGAGAACAAGAAAAATGAGATGCGCAAAAGTATAAAGTACATGGTTCAAACAATGAGATATAAGTCCGTTCATCACATATTGTCATTGATAGTAGAGAATATGTTTTTTGGGGAGGGGTTAAAAATATGAAATTGCTACATATTCACTTGTATTCAATTTTGATCTAAAATATGAGGCAAAACAAAAATTTTCCAATGTGATGCTCCTCTTGCTCATACTTTTTTACTTTAAAATGCATGAGATGCTACCACATGAAAAAAAATGTATCTAAATACAATGCTATAAACATGAAATCATTTCATCACTAACATTCTCTATTAAATAGATGATAGAATCATTAATATAATCATTAGGAAATCCTATTTGAAATTGATTTGACTATAGTGGTAGTCAATTCTCCAAAATAACATGTAGGGATATTAGGGAGCTATGGAAAACAAGGAAGAGAAAAGAAAGAGGGGACTGAGGGTAAGAGAAAGAGGAGAAGGAAGAGGGGGGGAGAGGGAGAAGAAAATAAAGAGTAGCGAGAGAGAGAAAGGGGAAGGGGAAACAAGAAGAGGAGTGGAATAATGGAAGAGGGGGAGAGTGGAAGATAAAGAGGAAGAGGAAGGAGGAGTGGAAGGAGAAGAAGAGGGAAAGAATGAGAGGACAATATGAAGAGGAAGGAGATGAGGGAGAGAAACCGATGAAGAGGAAGGAGATGAGGGATAGAAATAGAGGAAAATGAAGGAGAGAGAGAGAGAGGAAGAAGAAGGAGAGCATATTAGAGGAGGAGAGGGACATGAAGAGGAAAAGGATCAAAGGACAATAATATAGGGGATAATTAGGAAGGATACAAGAAAGATGGGGCAAGTAATAATAGGGGGAGGGAAGAAAGGTGATGGTGGTGGGGAGAAGGACGGTGAAGAAAATAAAAGGGGAGAAGGGGATGATGATAAGAAGGGAAGTGATGAATTGACTACCTCCTTGACCTTATCTCTATATAAACTAAAAGGTTCCAAATATTGAGGTTGACTACATGTATTTTCAAATGGATCAATCCTTTACAACCAATGACCATCAATGTTTTAAGAACATTAGATTTTCCACTAATTTCCCAAGTATGTGATCACTTGTGTGAATAACATATAGATACAATGTTATAGGGTCTTTAAAACCATGGAAATGAGAGGGTATATTTGTCAAATTAAAGCACTTGAGTTCCAAACATGGGAGGTAGTGGATTGAAAAAATAGATATTTTTGAACATCTCCTAAACTACCTTCATGGTCATGTTCATGTGTATCTTCACCTTCATGAGTTATACTTGATAGAGTAATGTTATTATCATTGTGAAGCTTCAAGATGAATCTATTCCCTCATTGATTTGAAGTTTTTTCATAGAAGCTTTTATTTGAAAACTTGTCTAATGAAATATTAAAGCATTCAAGTAAACCAAAATGGAAGTAAAGGATGTTTTCAAATCAAGTAAACCAAAATGGAAGTAAAGGATGTTATCAAATCAAGTAAACCAAAATGGAAGTAGAGGATGTTATCAAATAAAGTAAACCAAAATGGAAGTAAAGGATGTTATCAAATGTACATATTTTTTCCTTTTCTTCATAATAGATAATATAATTAAAAAAACCATGGTAGAAATTAAGATGGAAGAAGTAAATCCAAAGGAATTGCCATATTTAAGAAATGGCATAACAATACATTGTGTCTCTCAAAGGAATCTTTGAGAGACTGTGAAAGTTGAGTAATTCCTCTAAAATACCATTGAATCTATCCCTTCCCTTTCCCATGGTCGGACACAAGCATATGTTAAATCCAAGGATAAAGGAAGTGGAATATTGCAATAGTAATGGATTAAGTTATCCAAGAAATGAAGAATATAGATACTAATGGATAACAAATTTGTTTTGGGCACCCTTGAATAATTGGGGAACCAAAAGGTTTTGATTTGAGGATACGAATATGTTTTTTTTTAACAGAAACTAAGAAAAAGATATATTAAATGGGTTGTGCACAACCATTCAAAACAAAGGTTGACCGAAGGAACATTCTAACAGAAGAGACAGAGTTGAAATAAAACAAGGCCAAATGTAAGGCCATCTAGAACAACTGGAGTAGTTCCTATTCTTTAATTTTACAGAAGTAGAATAGAATCTAATGAACTGCTTATTCAGGATTATGCAGAAGAACATGATCTAACCCGATTTAATTTAGTTTTCCTGGAAAACGCATCTCCAACTGGGTGAATGTGTCTTTCTCCATTCTCTGAACTGCTTGTGTTGGTTTGTCCTAGACCTGTTTTCCTTGGTTCAAAAGCAATGAATTTTTAAATTCTTCCTAACGATCACAAACTCCTCTAATAGTTCTCCAGGTTGAATTCATATTACCTCGCTCATTACCATCCCTAGTTGGATGAAGGTTTCTGCAGAGTCTATGTCTTCCTTCACGCTGCTGATTGAAATCCCCTATATTTCCAGGACATCCAGTATCCCACTCGGTCATGAAAACCAACCTATTATGGACGTCACAATGGCTAGGATTGCATTCGTGCTCTCCACACAAATTCAACTCCTGCAAATTATTTTCCTCTTAGGAAGAGTTCTCCAATTTTTGTTTAGACAGTGATATAATATAGTGCTGATGGCAAAAAAAAATCTCCCAATTCAGGGCCATTGCAAAAAGCAAAGGGAGGACCTGAGACGTGGTTCCATTGTTCATAATGATAACATGGAGAGGGAGCAGAAAGAAATGGAATGAGAAAGAGAGCCCATGTGTCCAACAGAGATCTGCTAGGCCTGCTAAGAGGTAGCAACAAAAACATAAACCTTATGAAATTATTTCGAATTGACAAGAATCTGCGTGACCTGCCAAGAGATCATTGAGCATGATAAACATTTTACATATATTCCGAAGAGTAAACCATGCCATGTCCTGGCGTGTTGTAAGAAATCCCATTTTGGTTCTTAGGGGATATGTTTGTAGCTTGTCTCATTATCATTTAAAATCATTGAACCTTGCGAGAGAGAGAGGCCCCCTTGTTTGCCATTATGTCTGCTTTGGCATTGTTTGCTCTTAGAATATGATAGAAGTCTATGCTCTCAGGGAGATGGAGCTGAGAAATCCTACTATGCATCCTTTTGCATTTTATGGATCCCGAAGGATAGCCAGTTTTCATTTTGAGGATCACTTGGCGAGAATCCCCCAAGGTAATTAGCCTTGTGATGGTTCTTGCATCTATCATCTCCAACCCTTGAAGGAGAGCCAGCCACTTAGCCTCATTATTAGTCTTGCTCCCCAGTCCCTCGGCAAAAGAATTAATTGTTTGTCCTCTTGGATTCACAATAAAACCCCCAGCACCTGCCTTCCCTGGATTTCCTTTTGAGGCACCATCAAAGAATAAAGAATATGAGTTATGTTCTTTAATCCACCATGAGATATCATCATAGTTTTTTTCTTATCTCCCATGGCTGCCTGCGGTTGTAGCTTTTGGACTGAGGGGAACTCCTCTGAAAGAAAATGTTGCACCACTTGGACACTTGTGCTGGGATATCCTCTGCATCTGGGAATCCCAATCCTCTTGTTGTTAACTTTTCAGCATTCATCCCAATTATCTTTGCAGCTATCCGGTTTATGATAACCTTCTCTCCCTTGAAGATTGATCTATTCCTTGCCAGCCAAATCTGCCAGCATATGTTCTTAGGAATGACATTCCACAACCTCTTTAGAATGGGATTTTTCCTGAGAGTTCCTGGAAAAATTATGTTCCAGACTATTAGAAGTTGTTCAAGGGAGTCTGGGGGTTTGAAAAGGACACAAACCTTATGCAAGATGGCCCTCCAAACTTGAAGAGCGACTTTGCATTGGAGAAAGAGGTGCGTGGCGGTTTCCGAGTCTGCATTACAAAGGGCACATAGGGAGGGGCCTTCTATAGCTATTTTGGTGAGATTATCTACTGTTAGAATTTTGTTGTGCATTAACAGCCATATAATACAGTTAACTTTTGTAATGTAATTTGGGTTCCAAACCTTCTTCCAGAGATTTGTTGAAGCAACGACTAAATTTGTTTGCAGCAGTTTATATCCTTCTTTGACTCTATGAATGCCATTACTGCCCCACCAAATGGAATATTTTGAGCTTTTACTGATGAGGGCCATACCATGGAGAAGGGGAAGCAAAATATCAATGGCTTGTTTCAGATGATCGGGTGGTTGCAACAACTTCCAACCAGTCCATTTTCCTTTCCTATCCTAGGTGGAGAGATCATATAGTGTAACTAAACCATTATCGATTGCCCAATTGGAGAGGTCCTCCATGTGGGGGAGAGAAGGCCTAGGGGGGTTACCAAGAACTCTATCACCCTAAAACTTGATATTCTTACCATGACCAGGAATCCAGTAGAAGTCGGATTGAATTAACTTTAGATAAGATTTGCAGAGCTGCCACATTGATGTTCCTTTCCCATCCCAAGGATGACAAAGAACTTTGGAACGTGGCTTCCTTATATATTTTTTTCTAATGACCTCATTCCACCAATCCCTACTTTCAAAAACTATTCTCCATACCAGCTTAGCTCCTAGCGCTTTATTCATATGCTCCAGATCTCTAATGCCCAATCCCCCATTTAATTTTGGGGCCTTAACCACATCCCATTTAACAAGATGGAATTTTTTAGATTGTACTTTGCCTCCCTGCCAAAGGAACTTTATTATTTCCATACTTATGTTTTTTGTGATCATCTTGGGGGCGAGTATCATTGAGCTGATATAAATGGGGTAGGCAGATAGAATTGACTGAATGAGAGCGATTTTCACTGCAATATTGAGCCAACACGTACCAAGAAAGAGAATCTTGTTTTTTTTATTTTTTGTATTACTGGTCTCCACATGGCCAAAGAGAAATATTTTTTTTGTGATTGGTATTCCCAGGTAGTTGAAATGTGTCCAATCGAGATTAACTTTAATGTTGAGGATTTGGGAGATATCTCTGAGGGTGTTGACATTGATGTGCCACACGTAAATTTGGCATTTATCCATATTTGCCTTGCTACCCGAGGAAAGAAGGAAAAGATTAAGAGACTGCTGGAAACTCCTAGCTATCTGACTGGATGCCCTACCCAGCAAGATGGAATCATCAGCGAAGAGCGCATGATTAATGGGTTTAATCCCTGTTTTGAAAGAGAGTCCCGGAATCATTCCCTCCTCAAGCAGTCTGTTGAGTCTTCTACTCATAGAATCTGCCACTAAAATGTAAGGAAACGGGGATAGAGGCCAGCCCTGCCTGATCCCTCTTTTGGCTTTGAAGAAATTAGAGGGACTTCTGTTAACTAGAGGAGCTATCCAGGGGGAGCTTATGCAGGCTTGTATTTGTTTGACAAAGATAGAAGGGAAACCAAACTTTTCCAAAACCAAGAAGATAAAATCATGTCTTAGTCTATCAAAAGCGTTGGCCAAATCAAGTTTGATGGCCATCCCAGAATCCCTCTTTTTCAGACTGGAGTGAATTACTTCTTGGACTAGCTGGATGTTATCACTTATGTGACGACCGGCTATGAATCCCCCTTGTTTAGTGAGATTAAGGAGGGGATAATAGTTTTCAGCATGAGAGATAGGAATTTGGAGAATATTTTGTAGGAAGCATTGTAGAGAGAGATAGGCCTGAAACGTTTAATAGTGGTGGGATTGGACTCCTTGGGGATTAAGGACAGGAAGGTGGAGTTGGTTTCCCCTCCCATCCTTCCTTTGGACATCCATGAAATGAGGGGAATTAGAACTTTTTTAATGAAATTCCAACACATTCTATAAAAATGAATTGGAAAGCCATCAGGCCCGGGGGCTTTGTCTGGATGGAGGGACCATATGGCCTTCTTAATCTCTTCTTTAGAAATGGGGGCTTATAAGACTTCTTAGTCCTTGGGCTTGATGATATGGGGAATGTCTTTGACCATTTCCGCCATATCCTCTTGGGAGACTTCCTCTTCATTATAATACAAATTTTCAAAAAAAAAACCTTAACTTATTGATGATCTCAGCCTAGTTTGTGGTAGATGTTTCGTCCTCCTTTTTGAGCTCCCTTATGGTGTTCCTATGTTGCCTTTCCTTGCACTGATTTTTGAAAAATTGTGTATTCTGATCTCCGCTGATTAACCATAGGTTCCTAGACTACAACCTCAAAATTTTCTCCTCCTGCCTAAGAGTGGTTTGCAATACTTTTTCAAGCTCTATTTCCTGGATCATTAATTCCTTGGTGACTTCTCTTTGCTCCATGTTTCCTTGCAATGTTTCTATATGCTTGATTAGATATAGCTTTCTGATCTTGGGCTCCTGATAATGCTTCAACACCCATTGCTTGAGGGCAATTTTAACACGCTTTAACTTTTTCTCCCATATGTAGGCCGGGGATCCTAGTATAAAATAGCTCCAGACGTTATAGATGATGTCAGTGACACCTTCTGATTCCATCCAGAGGTGATTAAAGCGAAATAGGAGAGGTCCTAGCTTCCCCACAATAGATAGAAAGAAGCGAATTAGTTTATGATCCAAGACAGCCAAGGAGAGCAGCTTTAATTTTGGGATAGCCAGATTCTTTAGAAGGTGAGGGCTAACCAGCACCCTGTCAAGCCTAGCTACAATGTGTCCCGGTCCTATCATTTTGTTATTCCAAGTGAAGTTACTATTTTTTGGATTGATATATGTTAGACCCTAATAGGAAATCAGGTCCTCCAACCTCTCTTCAAATGGATCTCTAACTTTGGTGCCTCCCCTACACTCTTCGGCTGACATAGTAACATTGAAGTCTCCCGCAATTATACAGGGATATTGCTTTTTCCCTGAACATTGGTCTTCTAGGGAGTTCCAGAAAGATTCTTTCTGAGCCTGAATGATAGGTCCATAAATGTTCCCCACCCAAAGAGTTTCCTTTCTTTCCTTATCTTCGAGTTCCACAAAGAGCCAATTCTTATTTTTTGTCATTGAGCACATTGTAAATTTGTCCTTGTCCCACCATGTGAGGATGCCTCCTGAATCCCCTATCGCACTGACAGCTTTTCCTTCACCTTTTGGCCAGATTTTCTTTATTGATAAAAGACTGTCTTCAGCAGTCTTTTTTGTCTCTTGGATGAGGAGGATGGAGTTGGATTCCATTATTTTTATTCTCTTAACAACTTCTATTTTCTTATTTCCTCCCAGTCCATGAAAATTCCAAAATACCAGCTTCATTATTTCCTATGTTGGTGTAGCGCCCTCTCCTTTTCCATTTTTTCTTCTTCACGGGTGAGAAGGTATTTATTAGCCTGAGGATTTCTTACCAAAAAATCTAGGTTGGACTATTTTCCTGTTGCTCTTTCCCTTGTTGCTTCCTGTTCTCTAAGAGTTTTATTGGATCTTCTTCCTTTTTTTGATTGCGGCTCTGGTTCTACATTGGATTTTTCTGAGAGTTCTTCTGATGTTTCCCTTGTCTTAGACCGGGTGCAAGTACCTCCATTATTAGCAGAGGAATCAAGTCTTGCTTCTGTATGAGTTTGAGCTGAAGGACTATGAACCAGTTGCTCGTCCAAATCGTGAGGAGGTTATTCATTTGGGGCTTCATCCTCTTGCAAGGTGTTTGTCTCTTCCCCCACCACGTGTTCCCCTTCTTCTTTTTCCTCATTAGCTAGCACTTGAAACTTATTTTCGATTGCATTCTTTGCTGAAGCGGTTTGAGGTTGCATTGGGGCTGCTCTTGCTCCCTTTATTTTACTTGCTACATTCCATCCTTCTTCAGGGTTCTCCTCAGAGTAGACCTTTTCTGGCTTTTTGGGGCAATACTTGGAAAAATGCCCATATTCATGGAAATACTTACATTTGAAAGGTATTTGCTCATAGTCCATGTTCTGCATGTGATTCCACCTATCTATTGATAAGTTGATGGCTTCTGGAAGCCCTTTCTCCAAGTCGCCTTCAACACAAATCCTTGCGCATGAGAACATGGGCACTTTTGGCTCTGATTTGTCTATGTATTTCCCTAGTTTGTTGCCTATTGCACGAAAGTCTTCATCATTCCAACAGTGCAATGGTAGATGGGATAGCTTCCCCCAAACCGGCACTGCCTTAGGGATGTCTTTTTCAGGGTCAAAGGAGAGATCCCATTTGTTAATATACATCCCTCTTGGCCCCATAAATTATGACCCATTTCTAAAGATAAGATCTTGATCCTCTTTTTTTTTCAAATATGAAGGCAAAGTACCCCTTGCCGCAGAATATTTACTACACTTCCCCTTGGATGAGCGCTCTCCAGTTTTTATTGAGACATACATCAACAGATCTGGGAGAGGGCCACAGCCCTGTGAATAAACCTATCAACCCTTTTTCTGATAAGGTAACAACCTTCCTCTTTGAGCTCGTAGAGGAAAGCTTGACACTCGGGACTTCAGATCTCTTAACAAAATGTGAGGAGGCAGAAACGTTGGACGACAAGGGCACAGAGGAAGCTACGATTCTTTGGAAGCATTCGTCAAAGCCCCCGGGATCAGGGTCCAGGGGGGATCCATGGCTCCTACAGCCAAGGCCAAGTGCTCAGAACCCTAGCAGACGATCACCCGAAGGTGCTTAGAACCCTAGCAGATCGGCGTGGTCTCTATGGTCAATATTTCACTAATCCGTCTAATTATGAGTCTCTTTTTCAAGCATCAAAGACTTGAAATATGAAACGCTAGAAGGAGGGCTTGAACCTCTGACCTTGTGGTTAGCAGTCGCACGCTCTAACCAAATGAGCTAGTCCAGTAGTTGAGGATACAAATATGTTATCAATCCTACCAAAATCAAATAACTAACAAGGAATAATTCTTTAGCATGATTTTAGGCTAGGTGGTATATCACAACACTAGGTACTTAGCAACAATGTCAATGGTAGTTGCTTTTCTTCTTCAATGGTCAACCAGAAGCAAAAGTCAAATATAGTCAGCAACGAAGTGAAATATTGCAATACTAATGGATGAAGCTAGCTAGGAAGTGGAAGAGTAAAGATATCGATGGCTCATAATTGTGTTCTAGGTAGGCACGAATCCCAGGGGAATTGAAAAAATATGATTTTGGGATAATATGGAGGTCTTATGTTACCATACATAAATAAATAATATTAACAATGACATGATAAACAAATATAATGTAATAATTAATTAAAATTTCTAAATGACACAACCCTTACTAAAAAGGCATGATAAGGCTTATATAAAATCCCACCTATTGTAAACTATTATCATCAAATTATTATCAATACACATTTACTTAATTCGTGATTGAGTATCTTTGGTTGACTATTAGCTGGAATATTTCACCTCCTGCGGACAGCAAGGTGTTCCATTGGTTTGAATGGTTCAGATCCAGAACAAATAGAGGACAGAGGTTGAAGACTCTACTCTCCCTAGACACTGTAGATATCTGGAATACGAGGCTTTGATAGTCCACCTGTATACCTGTAATCAAGCTCAACACGAAACAGATCAAAGCAACCAGAATATGATCTACTAATCTATGCTAGTGACTAAGGAATCTAGCAACATATATGCGAAATCACAACAACAACAACATATGTGGGACAGAAATCAACTTGCATTAAAGAAATATGAAGAAGTTTACAACCAAGCCTTAGTGTTGACATGCATCTCCATGAAACCAAACCTTCTCATTCCCAAAAGCTCCAACTCTAGCTCTCTATGCTCTCTCCAAATGATCTTGGGCCAATGGTCAATCCAACAACATAACAATACCTCCAGTGTTCTCTCCTCAACCATGGCTATGAGCTCTTATTTATAAGGCTTTAATGGATAGAGATGGTTGAGAAATTAGTGGGTGAGGTGGCCTCTAAGATCCTAGGATGAGGGATCTCGAGCTCAACCAACCCACAGCAGTAGGGATAAGGCAAGACATGAGGCTTATCATCTAGAAGCCTTGAGAAACTTCTCTTTTTCCCTTTTTACCCAGGGTACCGCGTTTCTCCTTCTATGACAGAGTGGTTCTGGTAATAACCACTTATGGACCAAGGACAATAAGTGGTGGCACCGCTTATGGGCAACGAATGATGGGCAGTGCGAACAGGGATACCACTACTGGATAAAGGGGCATGCATGGTGCTGGGAATTTGTATGAAAGATTGATGAAAAACCATTTAGTTTCCACTCCAAAAGCTGGGATTCAGGGCAAGTAGGTATGTCAAATGTCTTATCACATGATGGTGATAGGATTTTGGTATAGCAAAATTCCCCCCAAAGCATGAGTCTTAGAGGGATACGATAAACGAGAGCTTTGAGAACAAGTCGTTGCCAAGAGATGAAAATGTCGGCTCGATCGGAGCATGTTGTCAAGTAGGCATCTATAGTACATCAGTATGTTGACTCATAGACACAAGTAACCAAACTCATAGCTGCATACAAATACAAGGCAGATCCATGAGAGGAATAAACCAGCATGGCTACTAGAATATAGCGTGGATCCATGTGATAGAGGACTCAAACTTGGACATTGCTACCAGGCATACAATGTAGATCTATGTCATACATATGCAAATTTGAGCATAGCCATGACCATACAAATGTGGATCCATGCTAGATATACAAAACTCCATCGCAACCTGGGGAAAAAGCAATGAGCACTTTTAAACAAATACCTAGGGTCTTCGTCTCGTCTTCCACAAAGTACGATTCTATCCATGTGATTACAATGATCTGAAGTCGAACATGGTAGAAACCGCTTGATTACCAGTAAATGATGTGAACCATTAACAAGTGTGAGGCACATCACCATTAATGTCAATGATTCCCAAGGTACCTTAGTACAATCTACTGAGTGCGAATAGATGTCCTGATGTCAAACACCCAGTCGATTCTATCGATCAAAGGTCAATGATGTGAACCTATGTCAAGAGCGAGAGAAACTGTCATTAAGGCATATAGATCTCAAGGTACTAAATATTATTTCTAAGACTATTTCCTGGATAATGAGTTGATGTCGACGGGAATAGCCTCGTCGAAGGAGGGCCATGATGAGTCCCACATCGACGACACGAAACTCGAAACATAGTTCTAGAATAATGTAGTAACCATATGACTGACTCAAAGATACTAACACAAAGACTGTGTAGACTGTAGAGGTAAAACTTCTTCAAATTCCCCTTGAACATCGGGCGGCATGACAAAATGACTTGGCTGCATGACTAGACAGGACAGACACACAATGCGACAGTGGACAATGCATTCTTTTGAAAGATTCAAAGGATTGACATGACTCATGAAAGTGGATCGTCATGGAGATCAGCTGAATACCCAATTGATTGACATGATTGTGCAGACAAGTGCCATGTTCAAAGGTAATGACAAACAACTGTCATTATTTGCAAAATGATTCCCTTCCCATTTCCCCCATCATGATCGATGAGTGCCTCTTTTCGGTTTTACGAGTTCAAAGAGGGTAACAAACACTCGGTATAGCTTGTCGGAAGACAAGTCCAGACTCATATGTTTTATGAACCTGAGAGAGGAGGGGTTCAATCCCGAAATGGGTCTCTCAATGTTTAATTTAACGAGTCCACTGAAAGAAAACTTGGTATCGTTCATGTTTAGAGAGTCTGAACGAATATGGAAGAAGACTCCAAAGGGTCCTTTTTCATATGATGTAGTCTCTAAGGCCCGAAAAAGTATAAAATCATACCTTAGAGAACTCTTCCAGTCATGATTGGCTGGAGTGTTTCTTTTTCGTAAATAGTCCTATCCGAACTGAAAAAGAGATAACCTACCGTCAGACGGATGACTCTTCAAATACTTTAACGAGCGTGAAGAAGACAAGATCGCTCGACGATTTTTTCGTATTTAGGGAGTCTAAAAAGAGTTTAAAGAGAACTTCATTAACCTTTTTCATGTTTGAATCCAGAGCACGAAAAGGTAATAAACTAAGCTCAAACCAAATTTCATGTTTTAACCAGAGCACAAAAAATGAAAAGTAAGCTCAACACTATCTTACTATTTTTAACGAGCTCGAAGATCAGTTGAAAGAATGCTCAGGGATTGGTTTCATTTTTACGCAAACTTGAAACCAATGGGTAAACTATGCTTAAAAAATCTCATTAACATGGTATATAGAGGTTGGAATCTTGCCCCCATCATGATTGCTAGTGAAGCTGATCCAGGAGGATATTGGTGGCCACCCACCTATTCCTCTTGGACCCCCACCATTGTTTCTTTCAGTTTTCCAATTTCCTAAATTGTAGCACAATTTACTATTTTTGGTAGTTTTCAAGTCCTAAACTTCCGGAGCCGTTTTGAGGACCTAAACGACGTTTTTTCGGCATCGAATGGTCGGGCAAATATCAATCTGTTCTAGACTCAATATTTCATATTAATGGATGTATTCCTTAAATAGATCTTTCTAACGATGTATCATGCGCGTCAAACGGAGGTAGTATGCTAAAGTTACGACCCCAGGAAATTGATGTACCAAGTTACCCAACGGGGCCCACATTAAGGCGTTTCACCTCCTAGGGTTAGGTTTTTGGATGTGTAGGGTTTCCATTGTTTCTCAAAAATATATAGGCCTTCGAGCCTCATTGTAACACAGAGTTCAGAGGCATGTAGCCACCACATCTCTTCTCAGAGATAAGCTACCAACACTCTAGCTAGTTTATTTCCATTCTGTATGCAAACAAGTTTCAGCTATTGGTTAATGAAATGAAGTGTTATTTCCACTGCATATTTGTTTCTATGGTTATTTGCGTATTCTGTTGCGTTCCTGCATAAATCCGAATCAGTGGTATCAGAGAAAACTGCTCTTTCTCGATCCTTCTTTGCATGTCCCCAACAAGGGCGGGGTATAAAGAGTTGGGGCTCGATTTGGTTGAACCTTTGCAAGATCAGCCTCGCAAAGCCCGATGGCCAACTATGGAGGAAAAAAAGAAAGACGAGGGTGCAGAAGATCCTATCAAAATGTTGCTCGAGGATGCCCTTGAAAAACAAAGGAACGCGATGATGGATAACTTCGCCCAGATCCTTCAACGACTTCCCACTGGCGGCGCATCTGCATCTAGCAGCCACTCTGGAGGCACAACCCCTTTTGAAGTACAAGTAAACTTCGACATTCCCATATTTGATGGTCGAATAGATGCAGATGCCGTAGATAGATGGTTGAATCTATTAGAAGGGTATTTCTCGGTTTATGACTTTTCTGACCGGGAAAATATTACTTTTTCTCTACTCAAAGCCACCCCCCATGTCAAGGACTGGTGGGAAACCTACTGTGAGAGAAAGGACGAGGAAGAACCCTCTATATTCTCGGTTGTACCCACTTGGAATTCTTTTCGAGATGCCATAAAGGGATAGTATTATCCGGTGGGGAGCTATGAGGACAAGTACATCCAACGGACTACGCTGCGGCAACAAAGAGATCAAGATGTGCATGAGCTGATGAATCTGTTCCATACCCTGTGCACCAGCTTAGGTATCAAATATTTAGAGAAACATTTGGTGCTGAAGTACCACAGTTGTCTGCACAGATACATTCAGGAGGAAATGGAGTTCCTCGACATGTCCTCGCTTGCTACGGCATATCGGTATGTTGCCAAAATTAAGCAAAAATTCAAACAGAAAAAGCGAGACTTTGGATCTACGAACCAGAAGCAAGGGAAGGGTGCCCCCAAACCGCAGAACCAAGGACACAGCCAAGGCATGGCAACTCAAGAAAACTTGCCAAAGCCACAAGCAAATAGCAACACTGCAAAGCCGAAGAAGGAAGCAGCAAAGTGGTGCGAGTTCCATAAGAGCCCCACTCACAACACAAGTGAGTGTCGGGCTAAGCAATCACTGGTGGTTGAGATAAAGGAATCTGAATCAGATGCATACTCTGACATTGAATTAGAACCCAAGAAGGGGAATGACAGAGGGAAGAAGATTATCGATGCAGAGCCCAATGCCACCGCTTCCACCATGAAGATCAACAAGGAAGAACCAGAAGATTCAGAGGAGGAGGAGCGTCTTTTCCACTCCCAAATGTGGGTAAAGGGTTCCCCGCTACAGTTCATTGTCGAAAGTGGGAGACAAAAGAACCTGATTTTAGCATATGTCGTGAAGCGGTTGGGTTTGTCGACCACAGCACACCCACAGTCGTACACCATCAGGTGGCTTCACCAAGGACGAGATCTCCGCGTCAGCCAGCAATGCCGCCTTTCCTACAGCATTAATCCCTTCACCGATGAGGTATTATGTGATATTGCTCCTCTTGATGTTTGTGATGTATTATTAGGGCAACCATACTTATGGAAGCGACATGCTGTGTATGAGTCTCGACCTCGCGCTATTATTATTACGTTGGGAAATAATTTGTACAGGATACCAGAGGTACCACCCCCTGCCACTGTCTCTTTGGTTACTGCAAAACAATGCAGTAAGCTCATTTCCAAAACCGGGAAGTTTGTTTTCTTAATGATCCGCCCTCATGGCAAGAAGAAGATCGTGGCCACAACCTCCAGACAGGGCCCCTCCGCATGACAACAACAAATGGACATTGTCATGGAGGAGTACCGGGACATATTCGCCTCACCCACCGAGGTGCCTCTCCACTGCCAGGTCAAGCACCCCATAGATCTTACCCCAGGTGCACCGCTGTCCAATGGACCGATCTATCGACGCTCTGTTCTGGAGAATCGTGAAATCAAGAGGCAAATTCAGGAGCTACTACAGAAGGGTCACATCCAGCCAAGTTCATCGCCCTGTGGGAGCCTGATCGTGTTGGTATAGAAGAAGGATGGCACTTGGAGACTCTGTATTGACTATCGGGCGCTGAACAAGATCACTGTCCGAAATAGGTACCCGATCCCATGTATTGATGACCTCCTAGACCAGCTTAAAGGCGTGAAATATTTTAGCAAGATTGACTTAAAGTCTGGATATCACCAGGTACCGATCGAACCGACCGATGTGTGGAATACTGCCTTCAAAGCCAAGGAGGGCCTTTTCAAATGGTTAGTCATGCCTTTTGGGCTGACGAATGCTCCTGCAACCTTCATGAGACTAATGGACGACATCTTGCGGGCATTCACCAACTCATTTGTAGTAGTGTACTTGGATGACATCCTGATCTTCAGCCAGACTTGGGAAGAGCACCTCCACCACATTCGACATGTCCTCCAAACATTGCGGCAGCACATGTTGTGTGCCAATTTGGACAAGTACACTTTTGGCTTGACCCAGGTTCAGTATCTAGGATACATTCTTGATGAGTGTGGGGTACATGTGGATCCAACCAAGATCCAAGTCATTCGGGATTGGCCAGCCCCAACTACTCTAATAGAGCTTCGCAGCTTTCTGGGCCTTGCTAATTTTTACCGCAGGTTCGTGCTAGGATTCTCTCATATCACTTGACCCTTGAGTCAAGTCACCAAGGGAGGAGCGAAAGCAAAATTCTTTTGGTCGGAAACTTAGCAGAAGGCATTTACAGAATTGAAACATCGCCTCTGATGTGCCCCAGTGCTCACATTACCAGACTTGCAACAACCATTTGAGATCGAGATAGATGCCTCTGACTATGCTATTGGAGAATTCCTTACTCAATAAGGGCATCCAGTGGCATATCACAATGAGACATTGTCCGACACAGTCCGCAAATATCCCACTTATGACAAAGAGATGTATTCCATTGTACAAGCTTACTGACAATGGAAGCATTACATTTTGGGGAAGGAAACGATCATCCACACAGACCACCGACTGCTACAGTTCATGCAGACACAAGGGAAGTTACAGAATGATCGCCATCATAAGTGGTCCACATATCTAAAACATTTTCATTTGAACAACAAGTACAAGAAGGGAAGCACCAATAATGTTGCAGACTGCCTCAGCCGACCACTGATCGTGGCGATAACGACCATGCTCAACTCTTGTGGGCACGAGACTTCTGATTGGCCGCTTCTCTACAAGAGTGATCCAGAATTCAGCCACACATGCTAAACTTTCTTGGAGGGAAACCAAGTTCCAAAATTTCACCTCCAGGATGTACTACTATGTCACATGGGACACCTTTGTGTTCCTTCAAGCGAGCGTGCCAAGATGATTTTGGAAGCGCACTACAGTCGCGTTGTTGGGCATTTCGGGGTCGAGAAAATAGTGGCAGTACTGCAGAAGTATTTCTATTGGCTGAACCTTCAACAAGATGTTGGGAAGTACATACGATCCTGCATTGCCTGTGCCATTGCCAAACCATCCATCAAGAAGCAAGGTCTCTATACTTCGTTGCCTACCCCTAGTCGACCTTGGGAATCCATCTCCATGGATTACATGTCAGGCCTTCCTTCTACTAAGCACGGCAACGACTGTGTGTTTGTGGTCGTTGACAGATTCTCAAAGATGGCCATAATGGCGGCCTGCAAGAAGAATATCACAATAGAAGCCACTGCTAAACTCTTCTTTGAACGAGTGTGGGTACACTTTGGGATCCCACAGTCTATAATCTCAGACTGGGACAGCAGGTTCCTGAGTACATTCTGGTCTAGCCTATGGTCAATGCTAGACACCAAGCTCACAAAGTCCACAGCTTTCCATCCCCAGACTGATGGCTAGACAGAGGTCGTCAAAAGGATGATCGTGCACATTTTGTGGATGTACAACTCAAAGCATCCACGCACATGGGATGAGAGCCTCCCTATGTACAACATAGCTATAATCGGGTCCTCCACAGCTCAACCAAAAACAACCCCTTTTAGGTGGGCTTGGGATTCCAGCCACTATGTCCCATTGACGTAGCCATGCCATTTACAGCTAATCAGGCTGATTCAGCTCATATCCAGTCTGAAGTTTCCAAGGAAAACAGCTTCATTGAGTGCATTCAACACATTCGCCAACAGGTTCATGACATATTGGATAGATCCAATGTTAAGTACAAGCAGCAACATGATCAACATCGGGTGCAACACAACTTTTAGGTGGGCGACAAAGTGTGGCTACATTTGCAGAAGGAGCCCCCCGCTGGACCCCACCGCAAGCTTTGCCCGCTCTGATATGGGCCCTACACCATCACCAAGGCTGTCGGGGACAATGCCTTCGAGCTCAGTATTCCACCATTCCTTGGTCTGCACCCAGTGTTCAATGTGGATCACCTTCGACCCTACTTTCCACCTCTACTAGACACATCAGACGTGGCAGAACAACTCACACCAACAGAGTTAAACCCCGAATGCATGGAACAAGCCACAACTAATCAAATTATGGACACACAGATCAAGAACACCCGCCAGCAGAATATCCAGCTATATCAAGTTGTCAAAACAGGCCAACTCCTTCACCAGGGAAAGTGGCTTACTAGGGGCCAAGTTCAATAGAAGTTTCCTCATCTCATGGAGGAACTCAACGCAATGGGGACCATTGCTTCCTAAGGGGGGAGGAATGATCCAGGTGGATATTGGTGGCCACCCACCTATTCCTCTTGGACCCCCACCATTGTTTCTTTCAGTTTTTCAGTTTCCTAAATTGTAGCACAATTTACTATTTTTGGCAGTTTTCGAGTCCTAAACTTTCAGAGCCATTTTGAGGCCCTAAACGACGTTTTTTTGACATCGAATGGTCGAGCAAATATGAGTTTGTTTTGAACTTGATGTTTCTTGTTTATGGATGTAGTCCTTAAACAGATCTTTCTAACGATGTATCATGCGCTTCAAACGGAGGTAGTATGCTAAAGCTACGACCCCGGGAAATTGATGTACCAAGTTACCCAACGGGGCCCACATTAAGGCGTTTCACCTCCTAGGGTTAGGTTTTTGGATGTGTAGGGTTTCCATTGTTTCTCAATAATATATAGGCCTTCGAGCCTCATTGTAACACAGAGTTCAAAGGCATGTAGCCGCCACATCTCTTCTCAGAGATAAGCTACCAACACTCTAGCTAGTTTATTTCCATTCTGTATGTAAACAAGTTTCAGTTATTGATTAATGAAATGAAGTGTTATTTCCATTGCATATTTGTTTCTATGGTTATTTGTGTATTTTGTTGCATTCCTGCATAAATCTGGATCAGAAGCCTACCCCTAACATGGTTGCTAGGGGCTCGACATGCCCCCTAAGCTTCGTTTCATTTAAGGATTTTTCTTCCATAGCCAACCTAAAAACCTGGTTACTAATGTGAAAATGTTCACCAGGGGGTAGGAAGAACGAGAATCGGGCAGGCGAAAAGAAGGTTCAAGTTCTAACACTAAAGTGAAGACTTGACTCAAGGGAAGGGGATCTGTTTCATTTTTACACAAGCTTGAAACAGAAGATAACTTTTGCTTGGAACATGATTTCATTTTTATGCAAGCTTGAAACCAAAAGGTAAACTATGCTTAAAACATGGTTTCATTTTTATGCAAGCTTGAAACCAAAAGGTAAACTATGCTTAAGGAAACCTACTTCATTTTTTAACGAGCTTGAAATAGAAAATGAACTATGCTCAAGAATGATTTCATTTTTATGCAAGCTTGAAACCAAAAGGTAAACTATGCTTTAGGAGAAAAAGCAGATCCATTGCATTTTTTAACGAGCTTAACATAGAATGGGAACTTTGCTCAGAACATGGTTTCATTTTTATGCAAGCTTGAAACCAAAAGCGTAAACTATACTTAAGGAGTGGTTTTATTTTTTAACGAGCTTGAAACCAAAAGTAAACTATGCTCTAGACATGGTTTCATTTTTATGCAAGCTTGAAACCAAAAGGGTAAACTATGCTTAAGGAATTTTATTTTTTAACGAGCTTGAAACCAAAAGTAAACTATGCTCTAAAACCTGCTCCTACCCAACATGATATCCAGAGGTTGGTAGGTTGCCCCCTTACATAAGAAGCTAGCAACTTAACTCCAGTATGAAGTCCAGAGGCTGGAGCCATGCCCCCCATTTTACCTATGATGGGAAGAAGCTAACTAAGAGGGGAAAGAGCCACAAGAACATGCGGCACATTCAGGGCAGTCTGATTACTAGGAGTGATGCGATGGTCAGGTGTAACAAAGGAAAGATGATCAATGGTCACAATCTTCCCATCATGGGGAAAATACATCACTCTAAAAGGTGTGGACACTACAGCTTTCATGGCATAAACATAATCATGTCCAAGGAGCAGATTGAAATCTAAAGGACCTTGGACCACCATAACATCAATGCAGACAGTTTTCCCTCCTAATGTAATAGGCAAATAAGGAAGGATCCCTAAAGGTGCAGTAGGCCTTCTATTGAAAGCCAGTATCTGATTGGTGGTTGGCACAAGCTGAGGAGAACCTAAAGCTTGCCAAGCAGTTGAGGATACAATACTAACAGAAGCCCCTTCATCAACAATAGTGCGAAGTATCCGCCTAGCAGTAACATTCACAACTATCTGGAAAGGAACACTCGAATGAAGATGAGACTCTGTTAGGTTACTCCAGTCAAAGGAAATAACCTCACTACTCGGAGAGGGTTCTGTCGAAACAAACAAACTTTCCTCTTGTCGAGAACAATCAGAACGAAGCATAAAAACTTCAACAGGTTTTGGTTCATTCTCTACTGGAAGAGAAGAACAAGACGAAGATTTGGTCAAAGAGACTACTTCATTCTTAACACTCTCTGATGAAAGAGCGGGATCGGGTGGAAATGACACCGACTCGACCACTTTAACTTCACTCTCCAAAGGAAGAGTGGGATCAATCATAGATAAATCCGAATCGACCACTTGGTCAACCAGTGGGGGATCGAGGGATAACTTACTATCACTTGTTGGAAACACCTGTTGATGATCAATAATATTTTCCAACCAACACGAAGCTTCATCCATGCTTGGACAAAGAAAAGTACGATGCATAGCCTTGCATATCAAACAAGGATACAATACTTTACCCTTACGACCTTTTACCAATGGGTCACTGGTTGAGGGAGTATCGTCAACATGATGATCAGAGGTTGATGACACAAACGGTTTGGATCTTTTAGACCACTCTTCTTGTACACGGGAGAGACCATGACACTCCTTAAGAAGGTGGTCCCCCTTGCAAAGCTTACAAGGGAACTTGGGTTTTTCGGGCGTTCTCTTAGAACGAGCACCATCAAGGGTAGATGGTTGCTACTTTTTCTCTTTCTTATCCTTCTTCTTTTTACCCTTCCCTTTCTTCTTCTTCTTATCCTCCTGACTACTAACCATAGAGCTTTGGTCGAGTGAAGAAGAAGAAAGAGATGGAGCCACAACCAGTGAAGAAGGAACGGGATTAGGTTGAGGTTGACCCTCTCGTGGAGGAGAGGTGACATTTGAGACATTAGGTGTAACAGGAATTACCGGATTAAAAGTCCAGATCGGTAATCCTATAGTTAATCTAGGAAGATTTAGAGTAGCAATAAAGGGAGGACCAATACCTTCACTTGGAGGGAATACAAAAGGTAAACCTTGGAAAGGGACCTCTTGAGTGGTAGTCCCAGATGAGGATGCCATCTCTAAACTCTCTAATAACCCCCTAACTACCACGCACAAGCAAGTACTACTCAAACTAAAAGCAACAAGAAAACATGTGAAAGGAGTGGATAAGAGTCAGGAACCTCACAGGACAGGCCAAAAGGATAACTCAGATGGTTTGAGGATTCCTAAAAGGGTTTCCCGATATGCGCAAGGTACAAGGGAGCTCAAATCGGTAGTAGTGTTGTCTAATGCATAATCGTTCACAAGGGGCCTTCCGATATACAATCGAGTACGTGAAGTACCTTTCTATATACCTCAAGGGTACATGAAAGGTCGTTCGATATACCGACGATACGTGGAAGAACTGCACGAGTCCCGGGATGTAATGTAGACAAGTAACGACAGATCCTATGCTTAACGACGCCCGAACACATCTCTAACTTATCACTCAAATTGCTATGTAAATTTTAGCCTAGTACTACCGTTAATTTTATCTTGTGCATTTAGGTGGAACCATGGAGTGAAAACTTGAATTAAAAGAAGATGCACACTGATCTATAATGCAAGTTTTCCTCTTCAATGAAATTCTACCTAAGAGAGGGAGAGAGATTTACTTTTCTTCCCAAAAATGCACACCCAAATGCAAATGCAATTCTATCTTTTCAAACGAAAAGTAAAATATCAATGCACCCCAAACAATCTTCAAAGCAAATAAGAAAGAGATCTAGAGAACATATAACATAAATCAAAATGTTTCCTATCTTCTCATACTTGAAAAAGACAAATAAAAACTCACTAGAAAGATGATTTCACTAACGCTTCCAAACAAGTCTAACTCTAATGCAGTCAAAGCTGAAAACATATTTTTCTTCTTGATGAAAGTAAGATCTAGAATTTCAAACAATCATGCACAAAACAAGAGGAAAATCGTTCAACAAACTTGCGAATAAAGCAAAAGAGAGAGAAAATAAAACTTCTCTTTGAAACAAACAAGGAAACAAAGAACCAATCTTTCCTACCAAGCACTGAAAAAATCAGCATGCAAAAGGAAACAAGAATCACCCCAAGCAAAGAAAGACTCAAAACAACATGGATCACTCATGCATTCCAAGTCCAAAACAAACCAAAGCCTACACATGAAAATGAAATGTATATTTCCAATTCCAATGAATAATATCTACAGAAAAGAGCAAGAGGTTTCAAGCAAAGAAAATAATGTAAAATCTAATGCAAAAAACACAAACTCTCTTTGAATGCAAAGGGAATATAACAATCAAAGCGACTGCAGAATCCTTTTCTTCCCAAAAATGCACACCCAAATGCAAATGCAATTCTATCTTTTCAAACAAAAAGTAAAATATCAATGCACCCCAAACAATCTTCAAAGCAAATAAGAAAGAGATCTAGAGAACATATAACATAAATCAAAATGTTTCCTATCTTCTCATGCTTGAAAAAGACGCATAAAAACTCAATGGAAATATGATTTCACTAACGTTTCCAAACAAGTCTAACTCTAATGTAGTCAAAGCTGAAAACAGTTTTTTCTTCTTGATGAAAGCAAGATCTAGAATTTCAAACAATCATGCAAAAAACAAGAAGAAAACCGTTCAACAAACTTGCGAATAAAGCAAAAGAGAGAGAAAACTAAAACTTCTCTTTGAAACAAACAAGGAAATGAAGAACCAATCTTTCCTACCAAGCACTGAAAAAATCAGCACGCAAAAGGAAACAAGAATCACCCCAAGCAAAGAAAGACTCAAAACAACATGGATCACTCATGCATTCCAAGTCCAAAACAAACCAAAACCTACACATGAAAATGAAATGTATATTTCCAATTCCAATGAATAATATCTACAGAAAATTGCAAGAGGTTTCAAGCAAAGAAAATAATGTAAAATCTAATGCAAAAAACACAAACTCTCTTTGAATGCAAAGGGAATATAACAATCAAAGCGACTGCAAAATATACAATTCATGACGCCTCCCGGCCATGAGGAAGCATTTTTTGTCCAAAAATACACTTCATTTTCATCAAAAAGTAAGCCAAAAACACACAAAAAATCAAAAGACAAAGTCTGGAATAGGGCCTACCTGGCACCGCGCAGATGAAGCTGCTGACAGGCGGTTTTGAGGCAGAACCGCTTCTTGCTCACTGTATTCAGGTGGTGGCAACGCGTATCACTAATGGGACTCAGGCGGTGGCACCGCTTCTCGCCAACAGAGCATGTGCGATTCCCTGTAAAAATCCAAAACACAAAGAGAACGAAAGATTCAGTCAGAAAAAAGACTAGATCAAGGTAAACACTGCTGAATTGAGTATGGAAACAGAGCATAAAAGACCTAAATGACTCAGATCTGAACAGATCTGGAGGTTTCAAACCCAAACAGAGTCAGTCAGAAAGTAGATCTGGCTGAAGAGAGTTGAAGAAGGAGCCTAGATTCGGACAAGAGTTGCAGACTGAGGAAGATCAGAACGACTGATACACAACTTCATTCCCCAACGGAGTCGCCAGATTTGTTAGCTAGAATATTTCACCTCCTGTGGACAGCAAGGTGTTCCGCTGGTCTGAATGGTTCAGATCCAGAACAAATAGAGGACAGAGGTTGAAGACTCTACTCTCCCTAGACACTGTAGATATCTGGAATACGAGGCTTTGATAGTCCACCTGTGTACCTGCAATCAAGCTCAACACGAAACAGATCAAAGCGACCAGAATATGATCTACTAATCTATGCTAGTGACTAAGGAATCTAGCAACATATATGCGGAATCACAACAACAACAACATATGTGGGACAGAAATCAACTTGCATTAAAGAAATATGAAGAAGTTTACAACCAAGCCTTAGTGTTGACATGCATCTCCATGAAACCAAACCTTCTCGTCCCCAAAAGCTCCGACTCTAGCTCTCTATGCTCTCTCCAAATGATCTTGGGCCAATGGTCAATCCAATAGCATAACAATACCTCCAGTGTTCTCTCCTCAACCATGGCTATGAGCTCTTATTTATAAGGCTTTAATGGATAGAGATGGTTGAGAAATTAGTGGATGAGGTGGCCTCTAAGATCCTAGGATGAGGGATCTCAAGCTCAACCAACCCACAGTAGTAGGGATAAGGTAGGACACGAGGCTTATCATCTAGAAGCCTCGAGAAACTTCTCTTTTTCCCTTTTTACCCAGGGTACCACGTTTCTCCTTCTATGATAGAGCGGTTCTGGTAATAACCGCTTATGGACCAAGGACAATAAGCGGTGGCACCGCTTATGGGCAACGAATGATGGGCGGTGCGAACAGGGGTACCGCTCTTGGATAAAGGGGCATGCGCGGTGCTGGGAATTTGTATGAAAGATTGATGAAAAACCATTTAGTTTCCACTCCAGAAGCTGGGATTCAGGGCAAGTAGGTATGTCAAATGTCTTATTACATGATGGTGACAGGATTTTGGTATAACATTGACTTATTCATTTATATAGTTTTGTGTGTACATGAACCAGGCTATTTCACTGCATATTATCAATCCCACCGAAATAAAATAAGCTGACATAAAATAATTCTTTAGCATGAATCTAGGCTAGGTGTTGTATCACAATTCTAAGTACTTATAAACAACTTGAATGGTGATTGTTTTTCTTCCTTAGTGTACTATATTAGCCTAAGCTTTGAAGGGAAGAGATGGGTTACATGGAGGATGTATGCTTGCCTAATAAATACCATGATTATTTACATTGATTGTGGATTGTTCACTCTTGTTAATAATCAATTGGAACTCCTTGGAAGAATGACTTTGGAATTGTGTAAATATGACAACAATTGCATAGCACACAATTTTCTTTTGAATATATTATTATGACAGTAATATGATAATAACGAGATGTTATACATTCATAAATAAGATGCTAATTGTATGCAAACATGACACACATGACACATGACAAATTTTAGCAACATGTGAAACTATGCAACTATGATGCAAATCGATGCAAGTATGTCACAAGACAAAGAAAACCAACATTTTTTTAAGTTTTTTAGTCGCATGGATACGACAAAAAATTTGTTGCAAATTCAATGCAAAATTCACATTGCAATATCTTGACTCACACAAACAAAAAATATTGAAAAATTGAAAATGAGTTGCAGTGATGCAAAACAATGACACTAGTGACCCACATTATAATAATGAGATCTTTATTATGTATTCAAATCTTATATTTGGTCATTAGGTGTGAAACATACTAAATATTTATTTATTTTGTTTCGTTTTATAGACTCCATGTAATCATTGTTACAATGTTCGTTAATTTTGATAGTGCATTTTACAGTTTTTTATTATGTATTCAAATCATATATTTGGTCATTAGGTGTGAAACATACTAAATATTTATTTATTTTGTATGGTTTTATAGACTCTATGTAATCATTGTTACATTGTTTCCCTAATAATGTTCGTTAATTTTGATAGTGCATTTTACAGTTTTGATAATGTTCGTTGATTTTGATAGTGCATTTTACAATTTCCTCCAATCTATTATAGGTTTTTGTATGTTTGACACAATTGGCTATCAAACTACATTCATAATATTTCAAAGCTCTCTCTCTCTCTCTCTCTAATACTCAAGGATGCTTGAGATATTTTCGATAAAAAAAATTGAATTATAAATATACATGTGATATGGAGTGTGTTGTATGTATTTTATGAGATGAACTAATTCTTTACTGGGTCTAGAAAATGTTGGTTTGCAAGCATGCTTGAAAGTTGTAAAGTACTAGCAATACATTCAAATACATACTAAGAATGCACATTTGGCTTCTAACACATGCTTAATGAGATTGCTAGTTTTTATGCCCATGTAAAGTTGTCTCTAGTCTGCAAGTGGCTTTGATGAACCTAGAGGTGAATTGATGCAGGAGCATTGGTTGAGAAAGTGAAGTCACCCAAGACATTACAGAGCCAATCAATTTCTAAAGAGACCCACGGTCTCACACATATGTAAGTTTCTTTATTTTGTAAACGCTGAATAAATTTGGATAAGGAATCTCGATCCTTTTCCACATGTAATAGTTAGGATTGAGTTAGTTGGTTAGTTGAGTGAATTCAACAATCTGTTAGTGAGACATAGGGTTAATAGAGTTTAATAAAGATTGCACTCCTTTGTTATAGGATCTGGAAACATAACCATGATTGTATAAAACACATTTCGAGTCATTTAGTTATATAGATCTTAGTTGGCTCACAGAGCTGAGGGCAGCTCAAGGAGCTTTTAGTTGGCCCACGAAACTTGAGGTAGCTCATTGGAGCTTAGAGATAGCTCGAGGAGGTCCGAGTAGGTTGCAGAGCTTGACTACTTGTAACAAGGGAAAGGTTAGATTAAAGGGAAGAAGCTCGGATTCAAAATCCCGGAGCAGGTACAGAGATAGAAATTCTCTAGTTGTAATGATCTAGTTGTGTAATTTCAGGTTTGGAAAAGATTTAAAATCGATTACAATTCAAATTCTATTGCATGGTTGAGGAAATTTTTGTTCTATAAGCATGAATTTATTATATGCAGAGTCTATGTATTGAGGGCGCATAGGGTAACTGTTTATTTACTCTCACTACTTAGAATCGACGACAATTTCTTGGTTGAAACACGTTTTATGATCAAAATGATTCAGATATTAATCAAAGGTGGAGAATTTGTTGATATTTTGTCACAATTTGCAGATAATGCCTTAGTTATATGCGCAGAGAGCATTAGAAGATGTTCGCACAGTCAATCAACGGTTACCTTGCATCGTAGAGGTAGATCTACAATATTGAGTGGTCGATTAAATAATCGACATAACTGAGGGCAGAGATTGAGCATGGTTGTGATCGACTGTTCCTGAGTGTTTTGAAGGCAGATGGACAACATAGATTGGTTGGGTAACCGGATCATAAGCCAATGGTAGAGATCAACTGCTGAATTGTCCGACGGTTGATAGGAGATATCACTGTCAGAAACGTATGCATGTTAACAAGGCCCTGGGTCGTAGTCTTTGGTCACAAAGTATGTCTTATGCATTGAATAAGGTTATTGTAAGGGCCTTTTGTTTGTTGCAACGAGGCTAAGGAAATAAGCCAGTGGTTGAAGGGTGTTTGGTTATGAATGAAAACAAAGGGATATGATAGAGCAGCTTTGTTTGCTTATGCTTTATGAATACTGACAGTGTAACAACATTTATACTTGATAAATATCTTCTATGATAGCCTTTAGAGGGAAATAGGCTATCATCTTTGGCATCATAGCAGATACTAATTTGCAGGTGGATGGTAGAATACTCTTTGAAGAGAGTAGGCCATAATGTTGATTTATGGACAAGGGGAATGAGAGAGATTGTGGTAAGGGAACCCTCACAATAGAGTGTTGTAGGAAATGAATGCAAGTGTTAAGCCTGTAGAGATCATAGTAAGTTCTCAGGGGTTCTGTGTGAGAACCACGAAAATGACAATAGGTCAAGTAGGAGGAAACTTGATGAGGTGTTGAGAGAGGAGGCTAGATTGCAGTTCATTATGAGTATGGACAAACTCATAGACGAGGTGAGAAAGGTTATTGCTGATAGTCATCTAAAGGGTTCAAGAGGAAGCCACACTAGAGTAATGGAAATTATGAAATAAATTACTTAGTTCTCATTAAGATTTGAAAACTAGGTTTACATTTTTGGTATCTCTTGCTTATGCTTTATGAATGCTGACAGTGTAACATCATTTACATTTGAGAAAGATCCTCTATGATGGCCTTTAAAGGGAAATAGGCTACCATGAACACTATTCTCATGCTCAGGACCTCATATTTTGTGGGACAATTTTGAAGTTGTTTTCAGACTTGGTGATATTTTTTTATTGTAGCCCCCTTTAACAATTTTGATATTTGTGACATTGCTAATACCAAGATATTTCAAAACTTCAAAACTTATCCATACTTCTATGTTAATTATGATTTTGATGATATTATGATAGTTGCTACTTTGGTCTTGGCAATGATATGTTGCTTTGAGTACAAGTGATGCTTATTGAAGTTTTACATATGAAGATGAACGATTGAAGTTTTTATTGATGGATGATAATGAAATGTTTACCTTTTGTTACTATCACTATTAAACCACATATTATGGGTTTAAACACTGGGTATGGTTGACGTTGCTACTTGGACTCACTATGTTAGTTGAGATTGTAAACACTATTTTTTTGTGTCTATCTCATTTATAGAATTAATGAAAAATACGACCTTGTTTGCTTTAACATTTCCCACTTAGCATTAGATGATTTGAAATATTATGTGTAATTGTCGACACAATTATACGACATGAAATCCTTTGATTTATAATGTATGATAATTTATTTTAAAAAAACACAAAATATGTAATATAGGTTATTTTTTTTATATTCAAAACTCATAATTAACATCTTTGTTAAAATCAAATGACATCAATTTATTAATCTTTTATATGTTTACATTAAAATTCAATTTAACAATGAAAGAAAGCATGGACTCATTGCTTTGCAACCCATCTTATTCACAAGATTTGAACGATTATAATAATATAACAAATATTACAATAACACCCCAATTGTATTGTTTAGCCACTAGGTTAGAACTATAATTGAACAACTACTAATGCACATCCTTGAAGGCATAAAACCATTAAATGAAGCCACTCTACCATTTAAATATTTCACATGTAGATTTCATTAAAATATATGGCTGTAACATGTACTTTAACTTTGAGGCCATCATTACCTTTAGTGGTCATGGGAGAATTGTTTGCTCATAGTCTTTAAATTTAAGGATCTGTTATAGTGTTTTTTCTATATAAGATTATAAATGGCTTAACATATTACTTATAAAAATATACTTAATATGTCACTTATGAAAATAAAATCTAAGTGGAAATGATACTTTTCTATTCTACAACTATTTAATTTAGACTCAATTAACTTTAATTATTATTTTTTATCTAGTAAATTTCAAAATATTTTATCAAAAGAGTCTTTTCATTATTCATTTTTTTTTTCAAAGAGAAAAAAGCGTAATTTTCATTCATCTAAAAGAGATCGAAAATTACATTCTGTAATTCACTCTGTCAGTGAATTTCCAAGTCCTATAACCATAGGAACCATTGATAAGACTCTTTAGTCTGCTGTCAAAATACAAAATTTAAAGCGAAACTGTTATCCGCAAGTATTCCATTCTGTCCCCCCGGGCTGTTCATACTGTTTCATCATAAGACGATATAGCATAATAGAAAATATACATATCATACTGCCGCTATTTTAGTAGCAACACTGAAATATACATATCAAACTGTCACTGGAAATCAGATTGGTAACTAGTTTTAAGAGGATAGTTCATAGCTCAGTCTATAAACGGCCTGTGGTAAAACTCATAGCTTTGCCCTTCCCTTTCCTCACGAACTTTCCAAGAGCCAAAGTCCATGCGCAGCCCTTCTTTGGATGCCTGGTCCGCTTCTTTGTTGTTCTCCCTGTATACATGCCGGCAGTGGAAAGCATCAAAAGATTGAATGACATTCTGTAAAGTAGAAAGTATATTGGCAATTCTAACATTTCTGCACTCTTGAATTTGCATGATCCAGTTGATAACGTTCAATGAGTCCCCACAGACAGTCAGCCTATTAATACCCCTCTCGATGGCAAAGATGAGTAGCAATTTTAAGCTCATAAGTTCAGCATAATTATTCGAGCCCACTCCCAGGCCCATGGTAAGGGTGAAGTAATGAGAATCAGACAAAAAAAGAACACCCCCCCTCCACACATCTCGTTTTGTGCTGCACCATCAAAAAATCCCCAAGGATGGGTTTTATCTAGTTCAATATCCAGATTCCTTCTCTGTTCGGCAGCTCTGATATATTCAGGCAGTGCTTTGTATAAACCCACCGTTTGTGTATTGGTTATTTCTGGAATACTAGCTTTTTCTTTGAAGATAGCCCCATTCCTAGCCAACCAAATCCCCCATATGATTAGTAACGGTAGAGTTTTTAACTTGGAGCGTGAAAAGGATCTCCACCAGGTTTCCCACGCGCTATTCACTGAAATCCCTTCCCATCGATGATCCAGTCCTACCTGCCTCATACATTCTTTCCAGACAGCCACCGTGAAAGAACACGTAATGAAAAGATGTGTAATCGTTTCCAACTCCTTTTTGCACAAAACACACCAGCCCGGGCCCTGAATACTTCTCCTCTGTAAGATATCCCAGGTCGGTGCCCTGTTTTCTAGCACGCACCACATAAACAGCCTCATTTTTGCTGGGCACTTTAACTTCCACAAGGTTTTCCACCACCAAACCTCCTCCCTTCCCCTAGCCTCAGCACTTAAGCACAGGTATCCTGCCTTTGGGGTATACATCCCCCCCGGATCCATCTCCCAAATTATCTCATCCTCCTGCTTTGTTAGCTGGATATGTGACAATTGAAGGCCTCTGATATAGTTTTCGTAGAAAGGCGTATCTTGTTCCCCCAATCCCAACAGGTCTGCACTTTTCCAATGTTGGATCCAAGGATCCTCAGGTCTCTCTTCAGCCAGCTGGTTTAAGGTAAAGATACCCCGTAAGGCAAGGGCATTGATAACTTCCTCAGGAAGAACATGTTGTTGTTCACTCCCCAACCAAGGGTCCCTACCCACTTGTAGCTTTTCTCCATTTCCAACATCCCAAGTCAGATTTGATTCAATTATAGGGAAAGATTTCACCACAGCCTTCCATATAACCGACCCCCCTGTGTGGGTCTTCCTAGGCTTCCTAATCCATGCCTCAATGCTCTCATGAGGAAAATATTTCTGTTTGATAACTCGAGTCCATAAGCTTGATGTTTTGATCAGTCTCCATCCTCCTTTTGCTGCCAGTGCTTGAGCAAACAAAAAAATGTTTTTAAGACCCCATCCCCCCAGCCCCTTTGGTACAGCAATTCTCTTCCAACTGACCCAGGGGGTCACCTGTTCATCCTTTTTACCGCTCCATAAGAATCTGAAACAGATCCTCCTAATCTGTTCAAGAGTCCCTTTTGGGATCCATGAAAGTGACATCCAATATACTGGTATGGCTTCTAACACAGCCTTGACCAGCACCAACCTCCCAGCTCTTGACAACCACCTAAAGCTCCACACCTGTAACCTTTTCTCCACCTTGCCTATTAGCCAGCTCCAGTCCTTTTTCTAGTAACAATTTGCTTTTAGAGAAAAGCCCAAATATTTTAAACCTACATCAAGACCAGAAAAGTTAAAAGGGAAGTTTTCTAAGAGTTCAGTCTCTTCTTCTGGTCGTAGTAGATGTGTAGTGATTGTGGAATTTTCCACATTAATATCCATCCCTGTAGCTTTGGAAAAGAGATTCAGTATCTCCTTCAGTACTCGAGTATCCCTTCTATCTCCGGAGCAGAAGATCATAACATCATCCACAAAAAGAAGATGTGTAATAGCTAGCTGTTCACCAATACAAATGCCAGAGAAACGGCCCATCCTCTTAGCCTCATCTAAAGCCCTACTTAGACCTTCTGCCACCAGCAGAAAAAGCAACGGGGATAGTGGACACCCTTGCCTCAGGTCCCTCTCAGCATGAAAAAAAGGAGAGGCCGCCCCATTTATAAGAATAGCAAAAGTGACAGTAGTTATCCAGGACATGATCCATCTAATGAAGTTTATACCAAACCCAAGATGAGTCAATAACAGTCGGAGATAAATCCAACTTACCTTATCATAAGCCTTTGAAAGATCAATTTTCAAAATAGCCCCTTTGATGCTCCTACTCTTCAAGCTGTGTAAACCTTCTTGTGCCACTCCGATAGCCTCATGTATCTGACGGCCTTCCAAAAAACCAAACTGTTCAGCTGAAATATTCTCTAATAAAATAACTTTTAATCTACATGCAATAACTTTCGAAACAATCTTGTAGATACAGTTACATAAGGAGATTGGTCTGAATTCGTTGAGAGTAACTGGATTGTCCATCTTTGGGATCAGTGCTATGAAGGTAGTATTGAAGCTCGCTGGTATTCTTCCTGAAATTCGGGTGTCCTCGACCACCTGTAGCAGATCCAAGCCTAAGATCTCATAAAAACCCTGAAAGAATTCAATTGTCCACCCATCCGGCCCTGGACTCTTATCTTTTTGAAAACTGCCCAATACCTCCTTTATCTCTTCTTCGTCCACAGGTCTCATCAACCTCCTATTTTCCTTCTCTTCTGCAAACCTCGGGAACATCTGTGCAACTCTAATAACCTCCACAATGGAAGCCAGTGCAAGCGCCCTAAACAAATTTTCAAAGTGGTTCACCCCACATCTAGCTTTTCCATCAAAATCGAAATGTTCTAACCCTGCTCCATCTCTAAGACACTAAATAGTATTTTCAGCTTTCCTACCCCTGGCATATGCATGAAAAAATTTGGTGTTTTCATCACCACATTCAAGCCAGATCGCCCGGCTCTTGAGTCTCCATGCTTCCTCCTTATCCAATAAAAGAGAGTTCCTTCTACCTTCCAGTAAAACCATAGCTTCTTTAGATTCCAAAGTCAGGAAGCCCCCCCAACCCCTTCGTAGATCTGAAGAAGTTCAGCTTCAATCTGCTTTAGTTCAGCATCCTCTCGCACTCTTTTGGCTTTGGCCCATTCCTTGACCTCCCCTTTTAGTCTTTTAATATTCTCAGCAAATTGAAAGGCAGCTGATCGGTCAAGAGTCTCCTAAAAAATCCTCCAATGTGCCAGGACAAGATTTTTGAAGGATTCATCAAGAAGCCAGGTTTTATTAAACTTCAAGGGGCTAGGAGGGTTGATTGGCCCTTTTTTTATCTCAAAGAAGATAGGGAAATGATCAGAATTTCCTCCACTTCCAACCCATTGCCTAACCAGAAAGAACCTGTCCACCAGCTGCTTTGCCACCAGAAACCTGTCCAGCCTTTTCGCAACCCTGGCTTCTCCTCCCCTGTTATTTCGCCATGTAGGCTTCAACTTAATAGGCTCAATGTCCAGCAGTTTGTTTTCTACCAGCCTTTGGAGAAAAAACCCAGCTTGAGGATCTGCTATTGCATGAGGTCCCCAAATTTCAGTCTGACCCAGCGAAAATTTTAAATCCCCTCCCACAACAACCAAGTCTCCTCTGAGGAGAGGATCCTGGAGCAGTGCATCCCAAAAGGGAGCACGGTTCAAATAGGGCCCATAAACATTTATCACAGACAAATTAGTGCCTAAATCTGCAAAAAGGAGCTCGACTCCCAGAATAGAGTCCCTCCCCCAAGAATTCACCAGCTTCACCGCACTTAGCTTCCAACCCATAGCCAAGCCCCCAGAACGACCCCGGACATCCAGAGTCACAAAAGACCATCCTGCCATCCAACTCTCCAATTTTTCCTTGATGATATCTCCTAAACCTAAGGTCTCTTGTAGCAAAATCACATCAGGGTGTTCAAGAGTAAACACCCTTTTGAAGGCTGATTTCTTTTTGGGTCCAGCCAACCCCCGACAATTGAAGGACATAATCTTCATTTCTTGGCTTGCCTCCGGGCATTCACCGCTCTAAGTGCCCTTTCAATTGAAAGTTGTTTCCCCTCCCTCAGGTCATCCTTGGCCCGCGTCTGTGCCTTGGATAAGTGTGAAATTCTGCCCCTTCCCTTCCGCATCGGCTACTGGTCTTTCCCCAGTCCCCCCCAGTCTTTTTTAAGCTAGAACGAAGGAAATACCCAGATTCTGAGGTCTCGGGAGAAGAAAGACCCAAATCCTCACCCCCCCTCCCAGGGTCCAGTTCAGGGGCCAATGTAGGGTCCGAAGTCAAAGGGGAAAATTCAGTGGAAGGTTCAACAGTGGGTTCATCAGGGATACCCCCCAAAGCCGACGAAACTCTAACCCGATCATCCTTCGAAGATACAAACCCATCAAAAGAAAGGCCCGATATAGACAGGTTTTTTAGCCCCTCCACCCAATCATGTCCAACCAAAGTGCACTGATTTAATAACAAATTAAAAGATGGAGAAAAGGAAAAAGTAGAATTACCCGGGATAGGGAGCCCCGGAGTAACCTCTGCTTCCACCGGTTCAGTAAATGTAGCCACAGCAGTTGTAGCCGGTGGGTTGACAGCACAAATAACAGGTTCTCCTTCGGAATCTTGACTTGTGGGATCCGAATCCTCAGTAAACTTCTCATAGCCTGAGTCCTCTGTCACCAGCACAGGTTCCATAGAGGCCACCTCGGTAGGAACTCCTTCAGGGACCGCCTTTTGCATTTTTCTCTTCCCACCGTTTAAGGTACGTAACGGGAGGTGACATTCCGAAATCGGGTGTCCATAAACATGACATCTCCTGCATCTGAAGGGCACATTTTCATAATCCAGTGGCTGAGTGATGACAACCGGTCCCCAGTCCAGGTCGATGGTCTCAGGGAGGCCCTCTCTAATTTTCACCTCCACCAGGATACGAGCCACTTGTTTATAATGGGTCTCCAAGTATGATAAATCCGCTTCCAGAAATTTTCCCAAAATATCCCCAAGTTTTCTGAAATGTATAGGATCCCAGAAATGTAGAGGCAGTCCTGGGAGCCGAACCCAAATGGGAATCCTATCCACTCTCTCTCGGCTAGCATCAAAGAGAGGATGCCAAGGCTTCAACAGAACAGGTGAATGATTTAAATGCCAATTTTTGTTCAAGATTAATCGCAAATCATCCTCAGACTTGACCACCACAGCAAACCATCCACGAAGTAACATATCCACCTCCGGAGAATAACCCAGAAACTCTCTCTAGTTTCCATCCACCCATTCCACCACCGTCTTGTGAGCAAAGGTCTTACCCATGACCCTACCCACCAGCGTCCTCTGCGACATCGCTAAAACCTTATCCCATTCAATATCATCTCCCATCGCATATCTACCCACAGTTCTTGACTTTACCCAGCTCCTTTTGCGTCTCTTAGATGAACCCTTTGGATTCTCCACAGCCCCTTTCGAGTTCTCAGCAACACCCTTCGACATCCCATCAGCCAAGCTAGGGCTTGCACAACCCCGATGTTCTGATACTACCAGCGGACCCCTCCAGTGCCCTTCGAATCCACCGCCCCCCTCTCCACATGCTTGTTCCACTTGCCTAGCCACCCCTGCTGCCGCAATACCATCAAAGCCTTCCACAACCTCAAAACCCTCCTCCAACCCCGGCACCGAAAACCCTAAGTTCCGGGAAAATAACACCCCAGCTTCCCTCCAACTCGAACTGCCCAGCAAATCTACCTTCAGCCCATTGAAACCCACAGATTCCACCGGAGAAAGTCGATGAGGAGAGAAGGAGAGAAAATCCAAGGGTGAAAAGTCAGATACCGGTCTCTCTAAACCAAAACTGGTCGTTCCAGTTTCTTTAGGTCCCAGCCTCGGGAAACCCTCCAGGACCTCCCTCAAACCTCCAGCTGGCACACCCCACACATCCTGAGCCTCCAGGTGGTCACTGGAGTAATCAACCATCTCCAAATCTTCCATCACTACCACAGCTGCTAAGCTTAAGCAAAACCTGACAAGAAAACGATCTGCAGCAACCCCAAGCCATTAGCATTCAGGAAACCCTACCAAACATAACATGAAACCAAAACCCCAAGCAGACCACCGTGATAGGGAAGAAGGTCTGCGATAATTCAATGCGGTCATGATGATGGGGACAGGGGTGGTACGGTCAGAGAGACCCACCCCCCTGTCATCACTGTACATTCTGATCAGCGTCGAACCTTCTCCATCACCGGTGCCATTCCTTCAACCCCCCTCTCCCAGCTTAATCATAAAACCTCCTACCTTAGCATGTTTATTCAAAACCTATGAAAAAATACTTTTCATTATTCATTTATGTATATGCTTTTCCTATTTCTTTTTACTATAAGAAAAATAATTGTTCCTTGATATTCAAAAATAGAATCAAAGGTAATTGTTACAAGACTATGATATCAAGATATCATCTTTGATTCGATCCATATGACAGATCCAAAAGATGTATACATTACAGAAGCTAAAGGGAATCATTGAAAAACAACACCAACTTTCTCAAATAAGACCATCCAAGTATGTCCAAAGGGAATACAGAAAGAACCCAACCAGATTATCCAAGGAGGAGCTTGGGGAGGTGACTAAAAATTCTTTCCAACAGAGGAGATCTGTGTCATCCTCAATCATCCAAGATGATTCTCTAAAGACTCAACCATACCATACTCAAAGAAACAATAACCAAAAGGTTATGGGTATGTAATTAAGCATCACGGCTCTAGAAGAGTTGAAGCTTAACTTCCCCAATAATTACATCTTCATAATATTCAATGAAGGAAAGGAGGCCTGAAGCCATGGGGAGAGCCTCATTGGGTAATCTATCTGCCCTCTTACTGTGTTCTCTAAAGACATGATGAAAGTATAGTGTGAGAAAGAAGGCCTTCAACTCCATGATGTTGTCAAACCAACAATCCGGATCTAGGGCAGAGAGAGCTGCCTTGCCATTTTCCCAGTTGATGATTACAGAAGAGTCACCATAAACACGGAGAGTGGGAATGCCAATAGCCTTTGCAAAATGTAATAAATCCCAAAGTGCCAATAATTCTGCTCTATTGTTGGTGCTGAGCCCACATCCCAGTTTAATGCATAAAAAGTGGGACTGACTTATCAGAAGAATGATACATGCTCCTCCAATCTTTTTGTTGAGGCCCTTGCAAAAAAACCAGAAGGGAAAGTTATTTCCGGAGGCTTACCAACATTCTTGCACTTGGCTCTTTTTTTACAGACCAATGGAAAGGATATTACCTGTTCCAAAATTTTATAGTAGAGAGGGACCAGGTCTGGAGGCTTATCTTCAAATAAGCATAAGTTGCGAGTGATCCAAATGTTCTAGATAAAAAAAAATAAGGGAAGATAGAGGCATTTGCTTTCCTTGTTGAACCGCATATCTATGTTATCCAAGAGAGTTGGACCATTCCAAATAAGAGATAACTTATAATTCCTACACAATAAATCAATAAGAACTCGAGTAAAAGGACACCAAACAAGGAGATGGGTCACTAATTCCTCATAAGACTTACAAAAGCAACACCTATGAGGACCAGCCCATCCTTTTTTAGTTAAGTTGTCCTAGGTATTTATACGATTCTCAATGCATAGCCAGGAAAATCATTTCACCTTTAATGGCACATTACAACACCATATTCGTGTATGAGCTCTAACAAGTGATAGTGGAAGCGGGGAGGCAACAATAAGATCATAAGCCAGACTAGCAGAGACCTCACCATCAAATTTACTGTGCATCCATATAAGAGAGTCTTCAACTTCTTTTAGTTTGATACTCCCATGAGTCAGGCCTTTTATGAAATATGTCCACTAAGCCTTCCAACAACCTCCCAAATCCAAATCCTCCGTAGTTAACCAATAGGACTGCAAATTTGCTCCTTCTCCATAATTACGGGTCTGATTAAGAGTAGAAATGCCATAATCACATAGATAATCTAAGATCCTCATAGAGTACAAAGGAAGAGTTCTGACCTGCAATAGGGTATATTCCCAATCTAATTTTTTTCCCATCGCTAACCTTCCAGCACAATTCCCTAGTGATCTAGGATAGTGATCTAATAAAACCATTCCAGAAGTAAGAGGATCCTTGTACTGAGAAGTTCTAATTATGCATCCAGTCTTCAACATAAAGGTTTTTAAGATACTTATGGCATATGATCTGATTCCAATTTCAATATGACAAGCATATACCTTACCTTATGGCGTATGACATGCTTTTCCTATTTCAATATGACAAGCATATACCTTACAAATACAATAATATATTTAATGATATAAAGTCAACTTATAATATTTTTTTAACAATTATAACTTAACAACCTCCCAAGAATATATGCAACAATTCCTAAGCCATATATATCACTAACTCGCCTAAGCTTAGGCCTAGACTTCACATCAAAAGTATACCTACCCTTTCAACTTCACTATAACAAATCAATATTTAACTTATAATATTTAACTACTTAAATTTTAAGTTTTCTTTAACTTAAAAAACTCATAAAAAAGTGGTTTAAAACTTACACCTATTTCCATTATTTCACCAATACTAACACAGACATATTAATAAAGAAACTTTAGCGTAATAAAATTAATAGCATCCCCTACTTCCATCAACCTAATAAAAATACTCTTTAATTAAAAAAAACACTTTTTACACCTTAAATAAAAATAATATCATCATCCTACTTTCAATGACTCAACCATACCCTTTACAAATTCCAATTTTTTTTTTAACCAAAAAGGATATATATTTTTATTTATTTATATGAAAAAACAACGGTCTGCCATTCAACTAGATTACACAATCGAGAAGAAATACTTCGATAGGACCAAAACTTGTACAAAATCATGTAGATAAGGAGAGAGTATTAAATTGAGCACATAGATCTATGGACCAACACACAACTCACAATATAGATCAGACAATTTACTCATAAATTGAAGAATGAAACAGTGCAAAAATGGCTTGCAACTGTGAATGCTTTCATTAATAAAAAATAATTGGATAATTAATTACAATGAAGTACAATGGCTAAATAGCCTCATGCAATTCAAATCCATGCGAGGAAATTCGAATTGGTTTGACTCTACTTGACTGCATTGTTAACTTTGTTTAAATCATTATTGGAGTTCAAAATCCCAACTCAAGTGTCTAATTCAGTGTTAACTAGTCTAACTGACTAAGGTAGGTGAGTAAATGCACCTCACCTGCATGCAACCATGCAATCCTATCGCTAACTGAGTAGAACTAAATGTAAAGGACTAGAACTGAATGTAACTGACTCCTAACTGAGCTTGACTAGTCACCCACTGAACTCAACTAATGGAGGTTGGTATCGGCACTCCCAGTGGCTCCTAATTTGTAGGGATTGATATAGGAGGCTCCTAAACTGATGCATGCAAGTGCAGTCAGTGGCTGTTGGTCTCAATTAGTGTTCCCCACACTTTAGTAATTGGTACATGTGCCCCAATTAGGCCAAGTGGACCCAATGGTGCTAGTGACTAAAAATAGACTGAAAGGACTTCTGATTTAGACATAATTGACCAAATTGGACAAGGGAGGATTATAATCCTAACAGATAGATCCCCAATAGGACAAATTATAGATTAATGAAACTCGGATTAAGGGATTGGATGAAGGTGGTCGGATGCTCCATTAATGCTAATGAAGCCCCGAGATAGCAGGCATGCTTTGTTAGCCAAAATATCTGCAAGGTTGCTAAGATTTCGAAGGATGTGGAAGGAAACGATTGAATCAAAATCTTTCAGTAAAATCTGAATTCTATGCAGGGATTTGTTCAAGGCAGAATTGTTGAAGTAATCAACTTAATTTAGCGCTTTAATCAACATCTCAGAGTCACCGAAGAATTGGATTGACTTGTATCCATTATCCTTAGCAATCTAAATTACCATAAGGAGGCCATAACTTTCAGCCTGGTTATTTGACATGATTCCAAGTCCTTAGATAAAACTTAATTCAGTCAACCTATCTGGAGAGGAAACAAAGCCCCCAGCACCTGAAAATCCAGGATTCCCCTTGGATGCACCATCGAAAAAAATTGCTGCAGAAGAAGCATTCATCCACAAAAATTTTAATTCTTCCAAAGACCCACGAAAATGATAGGGGATAACACAAACAGGTTTGTTCTAAATCACCTTTCTCAATCCAATAGAGCTGGAGCCCAACCAATTTGAAAACGTAACAGTCAATGGAGAAGAGGAAATCGTGTTTCCAGTTGATTCGACAATTAACTTTTTGGCATTAAAAGCCATAATCTGTGGGTTCAGAGACTGAGAATTGAAGATGCAATTATTCCTGGAAAGCCAAAGTTTCCACCAAAATATCTTAGGAATCAAATTCCAAGTCTTGTGCCAGACAACATCATCGCCAATTTTATGGGGACATCATTCATTCCAATTGAGATATAAATATTTGACAGAATTTTGAATTGGAATAGGAAATCTAGTGCCGTGGAGCACCAATGCCCACACCAGTTTAGCATATTTGTAGCCAATAAAAATATGGTCAGCCGATTCAAAGTCTGATTTGAAAAAACAACACCAGAAAGGGCCATTAAAACCATGTTTTAGCATATGATCGCAGGTTAGCACCTTGTTATGCAAGAGCATCCATGAAAACAATTTACTTTGGGGAGGCAATGCGATGACCAAACTAACTTCCAGATCACCGTGGGGAGGCTTGAAGTTTGAAAAAGCCTTTAGCAGCAGAGTAAAAACCAGTGTTGCCCCAATCCCAGCTGTCTTTATAGGGGTTGTGAATTAGAGTAAGACCAAACAGAGAGGAAAGCAACAGATTTTTTTGTGGAACCAGACAGTCAAGAAGATCAGGAAAAGACCAACCCATCCAGTTACCAACATTGTCCCAAGAGCAAATGTCAGCCAAGCGGAGCAGACCTTTGTTAATTGTCCAGTCCATAATCTCTACTAATGAAATGACAGAGGAAAGAGCAGGATTTCTCGAGATTTTGTCCTCCCAGAGGAGGATCTTCTTCCCATTTCCAGGGATTCGATAAAGTTGTTGATTAAATTTGTCAAGGCCTCTTCTACAGGAATTCCAAATAGTTGTACATGAGGGAGTATTGGATGATGTTATTTTTCTCAGTGAACCACCTTTGAGATATTTCATTCTGAAAATCTTACTGACAGGGTGGTATTTGTCCACATAGAGCTGCCAAATTTTTTTTCCACCAATGCCTGATTAGCTAGACATGGGTCCCGAATTTGTAAACCACCTTCTGAAAAAAGGTTTTTTAAGAATTTCCCAACTTGCCAAATGCATCTTATTCTGACTTCCTTAACCACTGTTCCATAGAAAAGCACACAAAAGTTTAGAGATTTGAGCTGAGATATACTTGGGGGCAAGCAATAATGAAGATTGAAAGATAGGAAGAGATGATAAAACTGACTTGATCAAAATCAATTTACCAGCCTTAGTTAGCCATTGACCACCCCAGGAAACAATTTTAGCTTTCATCTTGGCAAGTACTTCGAGCCAGAGGGAAGGAGGGGCTGAACCAAGAGTTAAAGGCAACCCCAAATACTTAATCTTCTCCCACTTGTCAAATCCAGGGAAGCCTAAGAAGCTTGTTATTCAAAGAATGGCAGAAGGCTCTACATTCCAGCCATAGACTGCACTTTTTTTTATTGTTGATCAAGGCTCCTAAAATTAGACAATACTTTTGAAGAATAACATTGAAGGCCTTGGCAATCTTCAAAGAGGCCCCTACAAGAAGAAGAGAGTCATTCGCGAAGAGGGCATGGTTTTATAAGGGGCACAATCCAGGGCCTATCTGTACAGGCTTTGATCAAATTCACAAACTCAGAGCTAAATCCAAAAGAAAGAAGAACTTCATAGAGGAAGGGAAGTTTTACATGGTCAAATGCATTTTTTATGTCCAGCTTAATTAACATTCCTTTCTCCTTCCTTTGAAAACTTGAATGGAGTGTTTCTTGGACCTGGATGACATTATCAACTAAGTGTTTGCCTTTTACAAAACCCCACTAAAGAGGAGAGATCAGCTTACCTAATAATAACTTGAATCTATTGGCAAGAAGCTTGGCTAAAATATTGTAAGAGGCATTGCACAAAGAGATAGGTCGAAACCTATCAAAAGAAGAAGGATTAACTTCCTTTGAGATTAGAGCAAGGAATGTAGAGTGTGTACACCCGCAAACTTTACCTTTTTTTTGGAAGCCTGTCACCATATGGATCAAATTTGGTTTGATTATGTTCCAACAGACTTTGTAAAAATGGAAGGAAAAGCCATCCAGCCCAGGAGCTTTATCCGACTCCATTGCCTAGATGACTCCAAGATTTCCTGTTCAGAGAAGGGTTTCATTAGAACTTGATTATCCTCTGTGCTGACAAGAGAGGGAACGTTGCCCAAAAAGTCAGCTGACACCTCACCATCTGCAAGACCATCTTCTTGAAACAAGAGCTGGAAGTGCGTACTTGCAGCTTGTTTTAGAATTTCTTGACCTTTAATGATGACCCCCTCTCCAATAGAGATTTCCGAAATATGGTTTTGAGACAGTTTGGCTCTGCATTGACGATGAAAGAATGCATTGTTTTTATCTCTTGCCTGCAACCAGAGGCTGCGATACTTAAGCCAAAGATGTTCCTCTTCCCTACGAAAGGATTGAGAAGTTCTAAATTGAGCAGACTGTTCCAGAGATAACTGAGATTTTGTGATTTCTCTGTCTTCCATACCTAGCTGGATCGCTGATAACTCAGCCACTCTCTCATGCCTGATGCTGGTTGCAGTATTCAGAGGAGTTTTAACCCACGTTTTCAAAGCAATTTTAGTTTTTTTAAGCTTTTGTTCCCAGACATAGCTGGGTAATCCATCAATGTATTGTGACCATGCTTGATAAACTATATCCATAAAGCCGTCTCTCTCAGTCCAGAGAGGATTGAATCGAAACAGTATTGGTCCGATATCTTCTTCTTTTTCGAAAAGCAGAGAGATAGGGTGATGGTCAGACGTAAGTTTAGGCAAAATTTTTGAAGAAATGATGGAATTCCCATCCAACAGAGTGTTGTGGACTCAAAACATGTCGAGACGGGCATATATATTGGCTGAACCAGCTCTGTTGTTGGACCATGTGAAGTGTCCAGACTTGGGTTTGATATCGATCAGATCACAGGCAAGAATCAATTCCTCAACCGTGTCTTAGAGTTGATCTTTACCGCAGAGCCCACCCTTTTTCTCACTTGGGGCTAGAGATATATTAAGATCTCCAACGATTATTGTGTTTGATGGAGAATTTAATTCTATAAACTCAGATAACATTTTCCAACAATCTATTTTTTCGATGAAATTGACAAGAACATATAGGTTAAAGAGAGCCAGAGAGGTCTTACTAGAGATATGGAAAAGATCTATAAAGATCCAATGCTGGGTGACAATCCATCTCTTGAGTTGAAAAATTTCATTATGCCAAAGAGTAGCTAATCCTCTGGAGGTGGCTCTCGCGCTGACAGCTTTGCCGGCTGTCGATTTCCATTTTGACTTGCTGAGAAGAAGGAGAGCTTCCTCCTCTATCTTAGTCTCTTGGAGCAAGAGAATTTCCGAAGAAACCATCTTCAACGGATCTTTGACTGCTTCAACTTTGATTGGATTCCCCAATCCCCTGCAATTCCAAGAAATTATTTGCATTATTTACCCAAGTGGGAGGGAGTGATAACTCCCTTTGGGGGCCTTAACCTCTTATTCCTACCATACGGCATTTCAATGGTGGACTAAGAGCCTTGCATCTTAAGTCTCTCGGCCTCTTCTTCACGAGTCCCCTTTTTTGTCTTCCTACCAACCTTTTTAGAGAGATGCTCGATTGAATCTTATTCAGAGGAGTCAGAACAAACGACCTGCTTCTTCCTAGTTATATCATCATAAGAAGGAGAAGCTTTGGCTCCCTCTGGAGAATTTAGATGCAAGGGTTCACCTTCCATAGGAAGTTCCAGATTAGAAACTATTGTTTGTTCCATTGGTCCAGCATTAAATTTAGGTACATCAGCCTGTCCTTTTAGTTGTTGCAGTTCACTTTCTTTAAGAACATGAATTTCAGGAGTGCTTAGAACAACAAAATGATTGGAAGTTGTATTTTCTACAGCCTGAGGAATGGGGAGATTCTTCCCAACAACGATGACACCTTTCGTAGTCTTCCCGTCTTTACCTTTCTTTCTAGGATCCTGGATGGAATTACCAACTTTCTTAGCTTGAGTCCACTGGTCATCCTTTTCGTTTTGAAGTTCCTCTTCAGATTTTTTTCTTGCAGTTACGTGCAAAATAACCATATTCATGACAAAATCAACACTTAAACAGGATTTGCTCATAGTCCAATTCTTGTATGTAAGACCAGTCAACTACTGTAAGCTTGATCGCCTCTGGAAGTCCAACCTCCAAGTTGACTTCAACGCAAATTCTAGCACAAGAGTATTGGTCATTCCTTTCTGCCTTGTTAATGTAATTTTCGAGCTTGTTCTCGATGGCTTTCAGAGCATCCGAGTTCCAACAGTGAAGAGGTAAGTGGGGGAGCCTTACCCAGATAGGGACATCAAATGGAACATCCTAGGTAGGGTCAAAATCAGGAGTCCATTTGTTCAGGTAGAGACCCTGAGGGGCCCATGAAATATGGTCCATTGCGAAAGATAAGATCACGGTCTTCCATTGAATCAAACACAAAAATGAAGTAGCCTCTACCAACAAAGTAGCTTTGGATGCCTTCAGTTACTAAGGGCCTCCAATTTCTCTAGACCCAACTATCTATAGCCTTAGGAGAAGGCCAGAGTCCAGTGAATTGCCCAATGAGCCCACGCTCAACAAGATTGAGGGCCGATTGACAGATCCTATCAACGGGCAATTCAACGGAGGGGATATCAACCTTGTTCACAAATTTTTGCAATGGCCCCCCTTTCCGTTTGCCACAAGATGCAACTAGTCTTTTAAAAGCAACCAGTTCAGGAGGAAGAGGAGGAGGAGGGTCCCCTCCAACATCCATGATCAAGCCACCAAAGAGAAGCTTGTAGCAAGAGATCTTGAATAACATCAACCTGGAAGAAGAGGACACCAACACTTCTTGGAGGAAGAGGCAGATGATCAGGGTAATCCTGTAAAGACACCCAAAAATTGAAATTCAAACCAAAAGCAAAGCAAGGGCCTCTTGCCAAAGACACAAGAGAGCAGGTCCTCCACGCTACAAGAACTTCTAGAGGCCAAAAATTAGATCCAAGATAAGAGCCTGACTCATAGCACGAGCAGATCAATCGACATAATCACAACGAGAGCAACCTATCCTGCAGATACGAGCAGGTGAAGAGCCGACATCAGCTCCTCCACTGAGCAACACACCAGGAGCAGCAAGAACGAGCCTCTTAGAATGAACTTGGGCCAAAAAGAACCAAAAATATTCTTAAAGCCAAAGATTCAAAAGCCTCTTTATTAATATTTTTTTGACAACTTTTTTTTTTTAACAAATTTCTAAGTTTCTAAAAATGTTCCTATTATTATTTTTTTCTCTCTTTCACAACTTTATAATATTTTATTCACCTTGAGCAAATTAACGGCAATTCAAATTCAAAATACTTATAAGCCTCCCTTAGACAAGGACTAATAACCATCTTTATAATAATATTACTGCGATGATAACCCCAGTTAAGTCTAGTAGGTTAGTTAGAGTCAGTGCCATGATCCGCATGACCTAGAAACATCCCCACTTTTCTAGTACTCAAATAATTTTCAAGAACTCCCTCTTTCTTCATATTTTCTCACGGGAGGAAGAAGCATCTAGAATGCTTGGAATCGCTTTAGGCATATATATAAAACCACCCCCTTCGCTTTAGCGTTGGTTGTCTGCAAAGAACTCAGCCGGTTGAACTGGTCATCTGCTTTAATTCTGATTTTGCTCATCTTTATCTCTCTTTTTCAAGTGAAAGGTTTTTTTCAGAAACTCGGCAATGGCGGACGATTTTGAACTTCCTGAGAGCGCTGGATTGATGGAAAATGATGACTTTGGTGATACCGTTTTCAAGGTTGGTGAAGAGAAAGAAATTGGTAAGCAGGGGTTGAAGAAATTGCTGGTTAAAGAAGGGGAAGGCTGGGAAACACCTGAAACCGGTGATGAAGTTGAAGGTATTTGAAACCATGAATTCCTGATTTGGGAATAATAAACTAGTGTTGATTTAAGGGCCCTGCAATTGTTTTTGGGTTTTTGTACATGATGAATGACCTACCATGATAACTGTATTGGCAGTTCATTACACGGGAACTCTTTTGGACGGTACAAAGTTTGACTCTAGTCGTGATAGGGGAACTCCATTCAAATTCAAGCTCGGTCAAGGTGAGTCTTTTATTTCTCCCTCTTATTTACTTTAGAATAGTATCTGGGTCCGTGCCTTTGAATACTTTAAACTCAGATCGTCGTGCCTTTGAATTCATTAAACTTAGATCGTCGCTGTAGGCATGTCGAAAAGGTGATTTATAATCTGATTTTTGCTGTTGTCATCAAATATCCATACCCGATAGGTTTGTCAAGGAGCACAAATGGTTACTAGCCCAAGAGTCCCCTCATTATGGTTTCTACCCTTGCCTCTTAAACTTGGAGCTTAGTTTTCAGGTCTTACTTAACCGGGGCAATACATTTTGTTTTAGGGCTTTAGTTCCTCTTTCCGGGCCGATGCTTGCTTCCAGTGGGATATTTGGGTGGTTGATGTTTTTTGTATCATTATTGTTTATATTGGCTTTTGTAGCATCTATTATTATTTTAGAATGTCGCCTTACTGATTGGAGATGTGTCATTTTCATGGCAAAATTAATACAATAGCTCAATGGAACTGTAAAATAATTTGTGGGTTAAGAATAGGAGAGCAGTGCCTAATTCCCAACCCCTCTCCAATAGAATTTAATAAAATGAACTAAAGAATCATCCACCCAATGCACGGGGAAAATGAATCAAAGCAGTTAAAACTGTAAAGCAAATATTGTAGGATCCGATATAAGCAAATATTGCTGGTTCGAATGTAAGCAACATCGTGTAGTTGTTTTTACTAACCACCACATAGTAGTATTAGAAATATTGGATATAGGATGCCCCTGGGTTAGAGTCTCAAGAATTTTATGATGATAGTGGCCTGGTTGGAAGGGAGCTAATATAATGACAGAATTGATGAAGCTCTTAAGATGGGTTCGGTGAGGTTGTCTGGATCTAGTTCTTGCAGAAGCCCAAAAAGATTGTAGGTTGGGAGAATGGATTATCTCATTTCATTTCGTTATTTTAGTACATAATCTTTTAATATGTTCTTTTTATTATATTGTGTTCTTGTATTATATTATACTGCATGAAAATATAGTACATTGATAGAGTGCATATTTTTAGGATGGTACACTGATACCCGTTCCTATGTGAAGGACTCATTCTGTTATGCAGTCTCTAGTGGGTCCAACGACTGTACTGTTTTGAATCCAAATGCATTTTGCAAATGGTTCAACACCCTCTTTAGAATCTTTCATTGTAAAAGCTTCTAAAAACAATTTTGAGAGCTGCCGATTGCATTTTGTACTTATAGGGTGTTAATACCTGTTGGTATAAGTAGTGATGTATCGTCCTGGATTATTGAGAAGATAGTATGGCATTGCATTTCTTAAAGCCAGTTTTCTAATAGATGCAGACTTCCTCTTATAATGGACTCCTCTTTTTCTGTAAAGTGTGAGACGGATTAGTCTTTTCCTTGGAATCTTGTGTCAACTGTATTGGAGTTTGTGTTCTGTGGACAGGTGATGTGATCAAAGGATGGGATCAGGGGATTGCAACGATGAAAAAGGGAGAAAATGCTGTTTTCACCATCCCCCCTGATATGGCATATGGAGAATCAGGGTCGCCACCCACAATTCCACCCAATGCGACTTTGAAATTTGATGTTGAATTGCTTTCTTGGGCTAGTGTAAAAGATATCTGCAAGGATGGAGGCATTTTTAAGAAAATTATCAAGGAGGGGGAGAAATGGGAACACCCGAAAGAAGCTGATGAAGTTTTAGGTAAGTATAAAAATGTAGTCCACGAATTATTTTTCCCGATTGAAATTCCTCTGCTTGCATGTGAAACAACTTATTTTAAAGGACGGACAATGTACTTGTTTCATTTCATGTCAACTCACTTTAATATTGGCAGTTAAATATGAGGCCAGACTGGAGGATGGAACTGTTGTGTCCAAATCAGAGGAGGGGGTGGAGTTTTATGTGAAGGATGGTATGGTGATTTTAACTTCAAATTGCACTTTTTATGTTGAGCAATGAAATTTATGTGATTTCTCTATGGATTTTTTGCATCACCTATTATAATTAAATCAATCCGCGACAATACCTTTGGCTACTGATATCTGAGACTGGTCTACGTTCCAGGGTATTTCTGTCCAGCTTTTGCCAAAGCAGTTAAAACAATGAAAAAGGGGGAAAAAGTCTTGTTAACAGTGAAGCCTCAGTGTAAGTTCTAGGAATTGCTGATAATAAAAAGAGGATTAAGCATTCAAATTATATTGCAGCTTTTGCATCTCAGCTTCTGTCATTAACATCCAATGTCATTCAGAAGTCTTGTTGTAGTGACTTTTGAAAAACATGGAACCCATGCAGATGGTTTTGGACATAAAGGTCGTGAAGCAATTGGAAACGATGTGGCCGTCCCACCAAATGCAACGCTGATGGTGAGTCTTGAGCTTGTGTCTTGGAAGGTTGTTGATGAAATCACTGATGATAAGAAAGTGTTGAAGAAAATTCTGAAGCAAGGAGATGGCTATGACAAGCCTAATGATGGGGCAGTTGTGAAAGGTATTCAGCAAATTGTATTGCTGGTTGTTTCCCTGTCTGATTGCATTTTAAAGAATAGTTTTCTTTGCGATTGCCACTAGATTTGAGGATGGCTTATTTTAATATATGTTTATCTTTCTGACAGTTAAATACACGGGCAAGTTAGAGGATGGTACTGTTTTTGAGGAAAAAGGATCTGACGAAGAGCCATTTGAATTTATGATTGGAGAAGGTGAATTGTAGTTTTGTTTAAGCGTGATAGTTGTTTTGTTTGCTGGTTTAGAACATCCTCGTTATCTTTTAAGCACAGTGTACTATCCTCTTGAGATGTAGAAAAAGGAAGAAATAACCGGCAAAACCCTACCATTCTAATTCTATGTAAGCTATGCCATTGCTCCTGGCAGAGCAAGTTGTTGATGGACTAGATAGAGCGGTTATGACAATGAAGAAAGGAGAAGTTTCCTTGGTGACTGTAGCACCTGAATATGGTTATGAAACCGAGATTAAGACTGATTTGGCAGTTGTTCCTCCGAAGTCCTCTCTGATTTATGAAGTTGAGCTGGTTTCATTTGTAAAGGTTTGCATACCATCTTTTTTTTCATAATATACGTTCAAAGTGATATAGTTAAATAATACTTCCACGTTTATTCTAACGCTCCTGGGTCTTTCATCAGGAGAAAGAGGCATGGGACATGAACACAGCTGAAAAGATAGAGGCAGCTGGGAAGAAGAAAGAAGAAGGGAATGCATTATTCAAGGTTGGAAAGTATTTTAGGGCTTCCAAGAAATATGATAAGGTAATGAGTTATTCTCTTTTGTTGGCATTCTTTCTATATGGAATATCTGGAAACTTTTGACTCAAAACAAAGGTGGCATGGGAGGAACATCTATATATCTATAAATATGTGTGTGGCGGCATCAATATTGAAAATTTCCATTGTAATACCTGTTTGCAGGCTGCAAAGTATATTGAACATGACACTTCATTCAGTGAGGAAGAGAAGAAGCAATCTAAGCCTTTGAAGGTCACTTGTAACCTGAACAATGCTGCTTGTAAACTCAAATTGAAAGATTACAATCAGGCAGAAAAATTATGTACAAAGGTACGGTGTGTTGACTTGGCATGTTAACAAGATTTTGGGATTATACATCGTTCAGCTCATTTTCTTTTTATCAACTTTGCAGGTTTTGGAGCTTGAATCTCAAAATGTGAAGGCTTTATACAGAAGAGCACAAGCGTACATTCAGACAGCAGATTTGGAGCTAGCAGAGATCGACATAAAGAAAGCACTTGAAATTGATCCAAATAACAGGTTTGTGTTATTATCTTAATAAGAGTCTTTTGTTTGAACCATCAATTCCATTTTTCATGCAAATTTATCTGTTTCTTGCGAAGTTCCATTAGCTCCGAACGTTGATTTTAATTTATATCTGTTATCGAACTAGCTGTTTTTTCTTCTTCTTTTGTTTGAAATATTATGATTTCCCCATCTTCGAAATCAGATATCAGAGTTTAACAATGTGCAAATGGGGGTTAATTGATAGCCCAGGTGGGAAGTGTTTTCATGTTCTTGCATAATACTAATATACTAAAATGGAAAAATTACTGATATTTTGTTAACGTTTGAAATATTATGAATCTTCAACTTCGATATCAGATATCAGAGTCCCACAGTGTGCAGATCGGGGAAACAAAGGGGTTTTGGGTTTTGTAGTTTTAGGTGTTCAACAAAGGATTAAATTCATTTTGATATCCCACTACGATTAAAACAATATTGATGTCCAGCAATGGACTGAATTACGATTATTTGCCATTTTTTTTCATTATAACTTTCATAGACCTATTTTGTGCTCAACTGACCTGGGTATAAGGATTTCTGCTAGTAACTGACTAGTATGGCGATCAACCGAGAAAAAGGGTTTTGGTGATTTATGCAAGGATGGGATTAACTTAGGAAAAGGGGTTTTGGGGCTTGTCCTTTTAGTTGTTGAACAAAAGAAAAAAAACATTTTGATATCATACAAAGGATGAAATTAATGTTGATGTCCATGAATCGAACTATGGTTATTTGAATTTCCGATGTTTTCCATTCTGACTAGCAGCAGAGATTAATTGGTTAAGATGGATATATGATCAGAATTAAGATGGAATTATGATAATTTTTTAAATTGATGTGGGATAAGATGAATTTATAATTTTTTTTAGTGACTTTTTTGTAAAATTTTTATAACTAAAAGATGTGGAGTTAAGATGGAGTTATATATATTATATATATATATATATATAATTTTTTATTTATTATTTTTCTCGAGATGTTTTTTTTTCATTTTTACATCATCTCCACTTTATTTTTTATATAATTTTATTTCAGATTAAGCATCTCTTTCCCCTTGTTTCCCTTGGTACAATTATTATTATCAATGATTGGTGGGTAAAATAGATTTATATATTTTTTATTTATCAAATAATTAGCACAAGGGGTCAGTACAGTTAGTTCACGGGGTTAGTTTAGTGGTTGTCAATATTGATAGGCATCTGGTTAGGGATTGGTTTCAATTTCTTTGAATTAGGTTTATTAGGTTATGTTGTTTGGGGGTTAGAAAAGATGCCAGGTACAGTTCTTTGTTCTTAATAAGTTGTCTCCATCTTATCTTTCTGGCATCCTTATTAGTGAGGATGTTGTCACTGGTAAGCCAGTATAGCTGCTGGCAAGCTATAACGAGCAACTAACAGTGAATTGCACAAAGCTTAAGAAGAGGCACAAATTCCGGGTAAAAGGTGTGTGTCCAACAGCAGTGACAGTGTGACAGACCACATGCAGGGTCGGAGCTTCGTCTTCACAACAATTGTTTGTTAGATGTAAATTGATGGATCTTTTGTTTTGTTTTTTCATTATTTTTATCAATATTACTCAGAATTTTATATTTTAAGAATTAGTCATAGATGTATTTTTATTAGGCGTTCACTAGTGGACCGACGATATGCACCGATCGGTCAATATCGTCGGGCAAATAGGTCCCGGATTTTTATTATATTATCCTAGTCTTTTTAACATCGGCTAAAGAATTCATCTTCGGGCAAATAGGTCCCGGCTTTTTGTTATATTATCCTAGTCTTTTTAACCTCGGCTAAACCTCGGCTAAAGAATTCATCTTTTTCACTTATTTAAATTATTAATGGTCTGTGACCAACTTTTATTTTCATAGAAGAAAATGACTGCATCCTAAATTACGGTGTCAAGCTAATCAACATCCATATTGATGTTGATAGCTTTGTTCTGTAATATCCTTTAACATGGTACGAATTACGATGAGCTATAAAAGATTCCACTGACGAAATGGATGATGTGCAAATATTGCAATGTAAAATATGGGTGTTCAAGATATCGCTAGCGATTTATTTCCACTTGAAATAAGCTGTTTAGTAAGCAAACATATTGAAGATTTGGCGGAAACAATTGAATAAATGACGATAAAGTAAACAGGCATTGGGCGGCAAATGGATACAGGTTTTCAGCTCAACTTGAATAAATAAATAATTAGATTAAAAATGGGATATATTTTTCGAAAGAAAATCTTGTGCGAATCCTCTCTTCATGGAAATACTGGGAGTAGATGCAAGACAGCTCAATTGCAAGTCAGAAATATTGAGGAAGCGTTTTTTGTTTTCTGTTTTGATGGGTGGGATTATGAGCGTTTTGCAATCTAATGTTTGTTAGTTTACAATTGTTTGAAATATTTTAAGGTAATGTCAGTAACTTTCGGTGTGAGTTTCCTTCAGTTGACAATGAACTTACTGGTATATTTCTGGAATGTGTCCGTCATTGTAATGTATAGGGATGTGAAGCTGGAGTACAGGGCTCTTAAAGAGAAACAAAAGGAGTACAATAAAAAGGAAGCCAAATTCTATGGCAATATGTTTGCAAGAATGAGCAGGCTGGAGGAACTAGAAAGCAAGGTATGCAAATTATCATTTTAGTCTGTAGTTATATTTCCATTTGTTTCACAAAAATATCTCAATCTATTGTTTTGTTAGAAATTCATATCCAATTTAACTATTTTGCATTGTCAGAAATCCGGGAGCCAGAAAACGGAGACAGTGGATAAAGAGGAAGGGTCTCATGCCATGGCTGTAGATGGCGTGTCTTCTTGAAACATTTTTGCAAGCTCATAGCCATGGATATATTTTATAATATATCTAGTCCTTTATATATGAGTCTGCCTTTTAATTAGTCACAATCAAGCATGTAAGTTTGGTGTATGCTTTTAACTCTGTTGGGTTGATCTATTTGAAGGATCTTTTGCAAGATGCTGGGCACAATTGTAAGAGGGAGGGTCAGGCTGAATTGCTATAAACTGATAAAAGAGGATGTATTATTCTAAAGCATTGCTTTGGTCTAATCCAATTGATTTAGATAATAAAGGTCTCGGTTTTTGTTTGCACTTAGAAAAGATCTGGCAACGATGTTATAAAGTTGTATCAACTAAAATGATTACATTTTAAATTTAAAGAGTTAATTAGGAAGTATTATAATTTTAGTATAGTAAAAATTCAAGGATTAAAGTGAGATTTAATGTTGTTTTAATATAGTAAAAATTCTCGTAGTAAGTGGGATTTATGGTTATTTTAATATAGTAAAAACAAAAGGAGTAAGGGGGATTTATGGTTATTTTAACGTAGTAAAAATTCAAGGAGCAAGGGGATTTATGGTTATTTTAATATAGTCTATTAAAATTTTGCTGTAACGTTTTGAAGCTATATAGGATTTGACTGAGGCGAAAGTTAGGTCCGGCACGAGCAGAATATGTCCAGTAGCAAAGTTTAGCTTTAAGATGAATTTATAGAAGTTTATTATAAATGCGTATGAGATTAGATCTTTCAATTATATATATTACAATGATAGATAGGGCTGAGATACAAAGCTTTTAGACCTCATCCTTTTGGACTTGGACTAATGCATTGTCCATTGATACGATGTTACGAGTTTTTTCTTTCTTGGGTGTAAAATAAGATGTATAATAGTTTTGTTTTGTTAGATTATTTGTTATTTTATCATGATTTGGAAATTCAGTACTAATTTAATTGTATATTTTTGGATTTTATGATTCTATTTTTATTCGAAGAAAATTGTCATATATATTTTACATTTAACATATATATTTTGCACTTAAAAAAATAAATTAGAATTGTTTATTTGTAAATGGTGAAAGTAGTTATATATATAATTATTCTGAATATATATATTTTACATTTTATAAAATGAATTATAGTACTTAAAGATGAATTTATAAAAGTTTATTATAAATGCTTATGCGATTCAAATCTTCTTTCAATTATATATATTATTCTATTTTTAATAGGGCTGAGATACAAAGCTTTTAGACTTTGGACTTGGACTATGCATTGTTGGACTTGGACTATGCATTGTCCATTGTTATGATGCTACGAGTTTTTTCTTTTTTTCTTGGGTCTAAAATAAGACGTCTAATAGTTTTGTTTTGTTTTGTTAGATTATTTGTTGTCTTATCATGATATATGAAAAAATTATATTTTTGCACTTTATGATACTATTTTTTTGTCTTTTAACAAAAACGGTTATATTGATATAGAAGGTTCAGCTAAAAGGCGCTGATCAAGAGTACAGAAAACCAGTCAATCTCCCCATCCTTAGACAGAATTTAAGGTGGGATTTCCAGCTTAATCATTGAATTAACTTTGAGTTCAAAGCACTCTAAGTTTATAAAATTATTAGCTGCTTTGTCCGCCTTCATATTAAGTTCCCTGAGAACATGATAGAATTCGATCTTTCTGAACCTTTTAACCTTATCTCTAATTCTTTTAAGCAACCTTTCCATCCCGCTCATTTTACCCCCTTCTTCCACCTCTCACTGCTTGGATAATTAGCCTCGAGTCTCCTATAACCACAGCTTCTTCCGCTCCTACATTTTGCACCTGCTTAAGGCCTTGCCAGAGCCCATATGCTTCAGCCATATTATTTGTCTTGTGTCCAATATTCCAAGAGTATTCGATTTCCACTTTGCCTGTGGGATTTATGACGACTCCTCCGCCCCTCGCTTCTCCCGGATTCCCTTTTGAAGCGCCATCAAAAAACAGTTTAAATAACTTTCTTTCTTTTAACCAGTTTTCGAATTGGGAATTGTCTAATCTGATTTCCCAATTTTCCAGTTTATTAATGACTTTGCTGTTATTTTCTTGGATCTTGAAACTTTGAATCCATAGTTTTTCTTTTTCGGACAGTTCGGCTTTATTGTGCGGAATCTTGGTGTTTCTTACCACCTCGCCGAGAAGAGCTTTGATTTTGACAGTCACCTGCCATGCTAGTTGACTCTTGTTCTGTAAGGTTCTCTGGTTTTTTTCTAACCAGATGCACCAGCAAACAATTTTAGGCAGTTTCTGCCAGCAAGCTCTCACACCGTTTTTCCGCCCCCAGCTCGCCCTTGTACATTCTATCCCATTGAGTGAAGAATTCTTGATTATTCCCATTCCAAGAAAACCCATCATCTTTCTTTATTATTACTTCATTCCAAATTGAAACAGAGTAAGGGCATTTAAAGAAGAGATGAGAAATGGTCTCTGAATTAACAGCACATAGAGGACATCTGAAGGGGCCTGCGATCCCCTTTTTCTCCAGGTTTTCTCCAGTCAGCAGCCGAAGATGAAGCAGAGTCCACGTGAACACATCTATCTTAGGCAGCGTTCTGTTTATCCAATTGTGGTTCCATAATACTGGGTTCGCTGGCACCAAATAATTTGCTGCATACGTTTTATATCCCTCAGACATTGTGTATTGTCCAGAACGGTTTCCCCAGCCACGCCTATCTTTCAAGCTTTTGGTGATCGGTGCTATCCCTGCTAAGTGGTCGATCAGCTTTAGTTTTTCAATTTCCAGCATTTCTGGACAGTCCGGTAGCTTCCACGATAACCAGCGATTTGGTTGGCTCTCATCCCATTCTGAAATACTCCAGAGCGTTGTTAATTCTCTCGCCTCCATCCAAGATTGTAAACGGGGCAGGCTGGGAGGGATCTTACCAAGGATCGAGTCCTTCCAATAATTTATGCTCTTGCCATTACCGGGTATCCAGAATAATTTTTCAATGAATTGGAACAGCGATTTTTTACACAGCCTGAAGATGGGGGACCCTTTTCCCTTCATTGTCTCCTTCCAAGCATCTCATCCTTGAGCCTAGAAAATATTTTGCTTTAAGAGCCCTGCTACACCAGGATGGCTTAGATTGGAGCATATTCCAGAGTAATTTGCCCCCCATGGCCAAATTTTGATAATGGAGGTCTCTGATTTGTAGACCTCCCTCATTTCTAGGCAGCTTAACTGTCTTCCAGCTTACCAGAGAATACTTTTTACTACCTCCGTTGTTCCCCCCGTTCCATAGAAAGGACTTCAGTGATGCCTCTATCTGGTTTATGATTTTGCTCGGAGCTAGTAGCAGAGAGCATTGATAGAGCATGTAACTGTTCAGGACTGCTTTAATTAGAACAACCTTCCCTGCTAGATTCAACCATGCTGTCCCCCAACCTGTTATTTTATTTTTTATTTTTTCCACTATGGGGTTTCAGTTCGAGGACTTGGACTTGGTTTTGACAATAGGCACCCCGAGGTACTTGAATGAGTCCCAACTTACAGATCCATTCATATTTAATATTCTGGTTATAGCTGACATTTCCCTCGGATTAATGTTCCATCCGAAGATCTGACTCTTCCTGAGATTAATTTTGCTTCCGGAGGCCTAGCAATAACGGTTCAGTTTAGCTTTGAATCGGCGAGCTATGATCTGGTTGGCTCCTCCCATTAGAATAGTATCATCGACAAACTGAGAGTGGTTTATATCTCTGACTCCTCTGGCCAGCGTAATGCCTGGCAACTCCTGCTCAAGTCTGGCTTGTTCCATTTGAAAGTTGAGAACCGAGGCCTGGATGGCGTAGAGTAGGGGGGAGAGCGGGCATCCTTGCCTCAGGCCTCTCGTAGCTTGGAAAAAGGGGGCAGCTCTCCCGTTAACCAGAGGGGCAATCCAAGGCTTGCTGATACAAGCCTTGACCCAGGAGATAAACTTGGGATCAAAGCCGAATCTCATCATTACCTGGAGGAGGAAATGGTGGCTAACTCTATCAAAAGCATTCGCCAGGTCTAATTTTACCGCCATTCCTTTGTCTCCATTCTTCAGGCTAGAATGGATGGCTTCCTGCACTAAGGTGATGTTCTCCCATATTTTCCGTCCTTTGATGAATCCTCCCTGATTCTCCGGGATAATGGCTGGGAGGATGTGCTTTAGTCTTGAGGCCATGAGCTTAGTAATAATTTTATACCCTATATTACACAGAGATTGGTCTGAACCTGTCAAAGGTCTTAGCGTCTTTCTCCTTTGGTATGAGGGCCAGGAAGGCTGAATTCGTGCTTCCTCCAATCTTATTGCAGCTCTGAGACTTTCTGATCATTCTCAGTAGATCTTTTTTCACGATATCCCAGCAGAGAGTTACAAAATTCACATTGTACCCATCTGGCCCTGGAGACCTATCCTCCTCCATGTTGTCAACAGTTTCTTTGACTTCTTCCAACGTGATGGCCTGGGTCAGGCGATCATTATTTCTGCGCGTTATAGAAGTGGGGACAAGGCTCAGTAATTGGGCATCGCTGGTGACAGGCTGTTCTTTGAACAACTCGCTGAAATATTTTGTGGCTTCAGTTTTTATTTCTTCAAATTGATTAATAATCTTATCATTGACTTGGATCTCCTGGACATTGTTCTGGTTTTTCCTGACCTCTGTCAATGTGTGGAAATAGCTTGAATTTCTGTCATCATCCTTTAACCATTTGCATCTGGACTTGAGGCGCCACCACTCAGCTTCCTCTCTACACGCCTTGTGAAGGTTCATCTGCAGCGATGTCTCTTTCTGGATGTCATTTTGTGTCACGTCTTTGTCTTCCATAGCTACCTGGTGCGTCTCCAGCTCGTGGACAGCTTGGATCTTGGCAGAGTTAGGATTTGGGAGCGCCTTGGACCAGCATTTCAGTGTTTTTTTGAGCCTCCTCAGTTTCTCCTCCCAAACAAAGAAGGGAGAACCGGTGACCGGATGGGCCCATGAATCAACGATTTGGAGGAAATCATCTCGCTTGGCCCACATTGGGTTAAATTTGAAAGGTATGGGACCTAGGTTTTTTTCTTGGATCATCTCTAGGAGGATGAGTTTATGATCGGAGCCTCCAAGGGAGAGGATTTTGGAGGATATAATCAGGCTTTGAAGAAGAAAGGAGTCTTGAATCAAGAATCTGTCAAGTCTGGCCGCTATGTGCCCCGGGCCAAACCGCCTATTGGTCCAGGTGTATTTCCCAGTAGTTGGCTTGATATCTATACGAGATCCCAGGTCGAGATGATGTCTTCAACTATATCTTTCATAGGATCTGTGGAGTTAGAACCCCCTCTTTTTTCATTCTGGCTGAGGGTGAGATTCAGATCCCCGGCCAATATGACATTACCCTGTAGATTGTTTCGTTCTTCACGGAGAAGATTCCAGCAGTTTATTTTTTCGTTATAAGAATTAGGAGCGTATAAGTTAACTATACTTACCAGAGAGTTGGTATCTTTATGCTTCAACACTGTGAGGATCCAATGAGTGCTGTTTTTTATGACTATTGCTTCAAATTTTCTTTCATCCCAGAGGGTTCCTATACCCCCAGACGCTCCTCTGGAGCTTAGAGCAGCAGCACCTTTTTTTTTCCAAAATTTTTTACAAGTTTGGAGGAATGCTGTATCCTCCAATTTGGTTTCCTGAATCAGCAGAATGTCCGGCTGATGGAGAGAGATTAGATCTAGCATGGCTTCTTCTTTGCCTTTGCTTCCGAGCCCTCTGCAGTGCCAGGAAATTGTCCTCATTACTTACTTTTTTGGGTTGTAGGCATCCCTTTCGAGGCATGCCCTTGCTGACGAGTATTTCTTGGGTTTTTCAACATCTTTTCCAAGGTTCGCTGGGAACCTTGCATCATGTCCTTGTATGTTGCTTTCTCCCGAACTTCTCTCCTAGATTTCCTTCCTTTTGTTTTGTTCCATCTTGGGGTTGTTATTTCAATTTCCCCTTCTTCCTCTTCGTCCTCTTCCGAGTCCGGTTCTTCATTGGATTTACCCTGACTCTCTCCTGCTTTGGTTTCCACTGTATCTTCCTCATTGTCTCTTCCTTGGTCTGAGATGACTGTTTCCGGTTCCTTGCTCTTTTCGGGGCTAGATCTGTCTTCTGTTTCTAAGGGTTCCTCCCTTGCTTCCACTGGTTCTGTAGAGCTTGGCGGCTCCTGGGATTTTCCAGATGGGCCACTTCCCTCACCTTTCTTAGGACCCCCCCCATTTTGGTTTTTAGCTCTAGATCTGTTCACCCTGTGCCATCCTTCCCCCTTCTCCTGCTGGACCGGAGTTTTGGGGCAATTTCGGATGAAGTGCCCGTACTCGTGGCACCCTCTGCACTTGAAGGGGAGTTGTTCATAGTCCAGTTTCTGAATGTGAGACCAATTTCCCACTGTGAGGTTTATGGTTTCTGGCAGTCCGGCTTCGAGGTCGACCTCCACACAGATGCGGGCACAAGCATATTGATCCTTTGGGCTGGCCATGTCGATATAATTTCCCAATGCATCCCCTATAGCTTGTAGGGATTTGGGGTTCCAGCAGTGCATAGGTAGGTTGGGCAGTCTGACCCAGACTGGGACAGCTTTGGGGGTATCGGCTTCCGGATCAAAGTCTGGCGACCATCCGTTGAGGTAAAGACCTTGCGGCCCCATGAAGTAGGGCCCATACCTGAAGATTAAGTCTTTGTCATTTTTCGATTCGAAGTCAAAGAGGAAGTATCCCCTTCCGATGGCGTAGGAGGCCACGTTTTTGGTTATAAGCGGTCGCCAGTTCCTCTGAACCCAGCTATCGGTGGATTTGGGTGAGGGCCATAGCCCCGTGAACTGCCCGATCAGAGCCCAATCTGACAGAGATAGGGCGACCCGGATCGTTTCTTCCGGAGGAAGGGCTACCTCCGGCACATCTTCTATTCGCTTGACGAATTTCGGCACCTCTCTTTTCCCAGATTGCTTGGCATGATTGGCGATTAGCCTATCAAAGGCTTCCGATCGGGTAGGCAAGGAATCGCCTATCTCCTCCACCATCTTGGTGTCCAACCCCTCCGGTTCAACTTCAATACATGGGTACAGGGGCCTCCGCCTCTTACCACAGCTTATCAGAGCTCAGATAGCTAATTTGTCTTCTCTGGGACGGCCTTGATCAGACACGGCCCTCCGGATCTCCTCCCTCCACTCCAGGGGGCAGAACGCTCTGCCAATGGAAGACCCAGCGATCTCTGCAAGGGGTGCAATCGCTCGCAGCAGGCAGGCTCACCAATCTCTCGCCCTTGTCCTCGGCACCTTGCTCAATCTATCCGCCAATGTTAAAAATCAACTTTATGATACTATTTTTATTCTAGGAAAATAGTCATATGTATTTTACATTTAACATAAATTTTATATTTAATAAAATAAAGTAGAGTACTTTGTTTGTTTGCAAATGGTGAAAGTAGTTATATATAATCATTTTGAACATATATATTTTACATTTAACCTATATATTTTACATTTATTAAAATAAATTAGAGTACTTTGTTTGTTTGTAGTTGGTGACAGTAGTTATATATATAATCATTTTGAATAAACATTTTGAACCTATTTTGAGAATGTATTTATATATCATTTTGGGAATGGTATTTATGCTAAAATTTTAGATTTTTTTTGAGAATGGTATTTATAGTAAATTTTTAGATTTTTTGTATTTTAATATTTATTATTTTGAGAATATTATTTATAACCAATTTTAGATTTTGATGATAAAAGATCAAATCAGTATTTGAAATCAATTAAAAAAGAATTTTTATTTTCAAATCATTATATATCATATTTAGAATTAGATATATATATATTTTTTGTAACGCTGCATAGATCTATTAAAATAGGAAAACAAAATATACAAAAATAACTCTGACCATAGGAGGTCTCAGGTGGTGAAGCCACAACCCAAGCCTCTCAAAAACTGAGGGCCGTCTAAGAAAAACAGAGATGAAATTGTTTATGACGGTAAGGTTAGTAGAGTACCTAGTTTTAGACATGGACATAGTTACAAGGTTCATTTTCAAAAATAAACATAAACATTCCAAACTCGACAATTATGGCATAAAAACCTAAAAGGGTATTTCGTTTTTGCAGATAATGAGAGCATGCTTCAATAAGGGGGGTTTTCTTCGATGATGGGGCATCCCCATCTTTCCTCTTGCGAAAGACTAGACATGTTGGTGGCAGCGTCTGGAGTAGATTGAGGTTTTTGCTGATGCTGTTCCGACTTTTGGCTATCCATGTTCTTTAGACATTTGAACAACGGCTCCACTGTCGAAGGGATGGGGAGAGGTGGTGCATGTGGTGCCGAAATCATGTTGGTGTCCCGTGGTATGCTTCTTGTCGCATTTCCACTGCCACCTCCCCCAAGACCGACATGCCCAGTGATGCCAACCGTGCCTTTCTAGGCAAACGTATTGTCCAATGTTGGAAGTTGAGAATTGATTTCCGCTATTTTAGCTTTCATTGCAAGAATAGAGTCACGGATGTTTGACCAGTTGTTAAGCATGTCTTCAACAAGATTGCATAGCATATTTTTTACAAAGCCAGTAGTGATTAACCTGGTTTCCATCCTGCCCAGAAGCAAGTTGTTGGCGGAGGACCTTCCCCTCCCAATCTTCAACTAGGATGTGGACCTGAGGAGAGATGCGATTTTCATAACCATCTGTGACTTGCAGGCTACATTCGCACTGGATTTTGCCCATGCTCGAGCTAGCGCGACGCGACAGCTCGAGACGCGACATTCCCCTTTGCTAGGACATGATTGCCAGACAGAGCCTCGACAGAAGGAGAAAAAGAGCGTGGTGGTCACTGGAACCTGGAAGCAGAGAACTGTGAAAATATCCCAACAGAACCAAGGCGCCCCCTTGAGGTGGAGGCGAGACTTCTAGGCGTGCAACAAACCCGAAATTACTCAGAGTAGAGCCCAACCTAGGAAAGACAGTGAAGCAATTAGCCATGGTGAAGATATCCCTCGCCTGACCTGACCAAATACCTGTGCGCATTGAGTAACACTGCAACGGCATGAAAGCTTAGGAGGAGGACAGGGTGTCACCACCCTTCGTTGCAGGCGCGTAAATGACTTGCGGATCTTCTTCCACGCAAGAAGAACGTCGAGAGGGCTGGATGTCTAGGTTGATGGACATGTTGGTCGCATGCTGATCGCCACGTGGAGGGTGCATGGATCGAGGCATGGCGCAATGATGGGCTGCTATGTTGTCACCCGCATCCGGGGTTTAGAATTAGATATTATTAGTTATATATAATTATTTAATTTTTTGAATTATAATTTTTTATATTTGGATTTAGATATTATTAGTTATAGATAATTATTTAAGTTTTTGAATTATAATTTTTTTGAATTTAATAATTTTTTCTTAACAAAAACGGTTGAAGAACTCTTTACAAAATGAGTAATTAAATGTTACAGTAAACTGTACACAAACTACTCCTAGAGAAAGACCAAATCCATGCCTCCTTGTGCTTCATTTTCCATTCTATTTTTTTCATCATCATTTCCTATTCTACGAGTGCTGTAACTCATAAATTGTCCAAGCAAGAGGATACAAAAGCAGAACATTCAAATGATGAAAATGATAGGTTCACTATAAAGGGATCCATCTCTCGTAATTGTGTTGATCACATAACAGGGCTCCGCAATCTAGTTCCACTCCCTTATTGGCCATACTATATGCTTGTTTATTATTTTCTCTCAAAACATAAAGGAAGCTGATGGCTTTGTACTCATTTACCATGCATTTTAATAGATGATGAGTCTTGGTGACTGGATTCTTTCGATTCTTCGCTAGTTTCCTTGCTTCTCCAATGACCATGCATGAGTCATCGAAGACCACCAGTTCCTCAATGCCATCTTTACTTGCCAGCTCGAGTCCTTTTATTAATGCTAACCATTTCGCCCCATTATTAGTCTTCTTGCCGATTCCCCAAGCGTATTCTTTCAACTTGATTCCTTTAGAATTGAAATAGACTCCCCCCACACCTGCCATCCCTAGATTGCCTTTCAAGGCACCGTCAAAGAACAAAGAACTGCAGCCTAGTTTCTTCTACCAGCATTTGAACTCTTTCGAATTCATTCTTATTTGCCAAGATTGCAAAATTGAATTTTTTTTGGGTCGAGTCCATGGTAGATGTGGCGGGAGTACTAGCAATTTAGAGACCCATTCTTTTTCTTCTACTGTCAATGGTTCCTTGCTGATGTTGTGCATACCCCTCATGAATAAAACTTCTGCCCAAAGAGATTTTGTAGTTGCTACAACTTTGCCTTGACTGTTTTTTCCCCCTTGAAGATCTCCTTGTTTCTCGTTGTCCATATCTTCCAGCAGATATATCTTGGAAGAGCTTCCCAAGCCCTCACAAAATCCGGTTTGTCGAGGAGTGATCCTTGGTAGTAGTCCTTCTAGCAATCAAATAGATCATCTTGATTTGTTGGCAGTGTCAATTCGAATTGCAGATCTTTATAAGCTTGGTGCCAAACCTCCCTGGAAAATTTGCATTCTAAAAAAAGGTTTTCTAGAGATTCCTCTGACTCTTTGCAGAGAATACATCTTAGCGGGCCATCCATTCCTCTTTTTCTTAGATTCTCTGCTGTTAGTGTTTTGCAGTGGGCTAGTATCCAGAAGAACACGTTGATTTTGGGCAGATCATCTTTGATCCATATCTTCTTCCATTACCTGTCGTTGCTGTAGCTGCTATAATCAACGTCCACTGCTCTGTAATCTTCCTTCACCGTGTAACATCCTGTTTTGCCCCAACAACGTTCATCCTTCAGCGCGTGGTGGACAGGGTTTGGCATCACCGTAATGAGAACGTGGTATTAAGCATTGAGTTGGTCGATCTCTAGATCGAGCCAACCAACCCATCTCCCATTGATCGTCTAGGTAGAGAGGTCGTAGACAATGTGGATATTCATGCTGTCAAGTCTCTGCTTTAATTTTGGGAACGCTTGCACAAAATCGATGGGGGAAACGATTGCACAATGATCAAACCAAATTTTAATATCCTTCTCGTTCCCTGGTGTCCATTTCAAATGCTCAGTTAGGAGATGTGCAGCGTTTTTACACAACTCCCATATTCTCTGAGCCTTTTCTGTCCATGTTTATGTTGTCCAGACATCTCTTTCTGGTTCTGCTCATATATTTTTTTTGGATGATTTCCTTCCACCTTTTGCTATTACAATTCTCCATAGAATTTTAGCTCCAAGAGCTAAGTTCATTTTGTTTGGATTTTGTATTCCAGCTCCTCCATAGGTTTTTGATCTGTAAACAGTTTCCCAATTCACCAAATGAAATTTTTTGAGGTTGTTTGATTTGCGTCCTTGCCACATAAATCTTTTGATTTCTCTTGTAAAGTATTTCATAATTTTTTTTGGAGCAAGAGAGATCGAGCAAGAGTAAATGGGGTAGGCAGAAATGATGGAGTTGACAAGGGTGAGATTTCCAGCGGGATTAAGCTACCTTCTCCCCCATGAGTTGATTTTGTTTTTGATCCAGTCTATCATCCCTTGCCAATCAACAACCCTTTTTTTCCCTTTGAAGATTGGGATCACAAGGTAATTGAAGGAATTCCAAGTTGCATTTTCTTCGAATCCAAGGGTCCTTGTTATCTTTGCCAAAGTTCCTGGGGGGCAGTTCCAACCGTAAACTTTGGACTTGGTTGAATTTACTTTACCATCAGTTGCTTTGAGGAAAGTAGACATAACTGATTTGAATCTCTATGCAATTGTGATAGATGCAATAGAATGGTGTCATCAACAAATTGCGCATGGTTGGCAGCTTTCACTCCTCTCGCTATCTTCAAACCTTTTACATCTCCAGACTCCTGCAAACGCTGTAGCTTTCTGCTCATAGCTTCAGCCACCAGGAGGTAGAGGAATGGGGACATCAGACAGCTTTGCCGGAGCCCCTTGGTTGCCTGAAAGAATTTGGAAGGTCTACCATTTACTAATGGTGCGATCCACAACCAACTTATACATGCTTTTACCCATTTTACAAATCTTTTGGAAAATATAAACTTAGACATGATTTCAAAGAGATAAAAAAATGATTTACTCTATCAAATGCATTTGCCATGTCCAGTTTAATGGCCATACCTTGTTGCTTCCTTTCCACGCTGGAGTGTATTGATTCTTGGACGATGATGATGTTGTCCAGAATTTGACGCCTTGCTACAAAACCTCTTTGCAAATCTGAGATGAGACGACACATGATGCTTTTCATTCTCGTAGCTAAGATTTTTGACAAGATTTTATACGAAGTATTGCATAATGAGATTGGTCTGAATCTATCAAGCGTTAGAGGACTCTTTTCTTTTGGAATTAAAGCCAGGAAGGATGAGTTAGTTTCCCCACCAATATTGTCTTTTTTCCTTGTCCAATTTAGCATCTTTTTCAGATCTTCTTTTATTATATCCCAGGTTGCTATGTAAAAATTAACTGTGAAACCATCTGGCCCCGGTGCTTTATCAACATGGAGTGACCAGATTGCATTTCTTATCTCGTATTCCATGATGGGTTTTGCCAGCTCCTTATTCTCTGCATCTTTTATGAGCGAGGGTATACCATGGAGTAAATCCACTTGTGCTTTCGGATCTCTCTCACCCGTGTCTGCATATAGCTCTTGATAATGACTGTAGGCATGATCCTTTAGATCTTCCTGCCCTGTTATTTTGTTTCCATGACTATCTTTCAGCTTCTTGATGACATTGTAACTTTGTTGAACCTTTGTTTGCTTGTGAAGTACTCAGTGTTGCTGTCTCCACCTTTCAACCATGTATGCTTGGATTTTATTCTCCATACCTCTTCTATCTGTCTTGTACCATTTAGAATTCTGATGTTCAGCTCTTTCTCTTGCTTCAGATGCGCTGGAGTCACCTCTTCCACTTCCATTCTGGATTGCATAACAACTAATTCACTATGTAGTTTGATTTTTTGCTTGTTTGGATTCTCGAAGTGTTCCTTCACCTATTTCTTTAAAGCAGCTCTCATTGTTCTTAGTTTTGATTCCCAAATGTAACTCGGGGATCGTAGTGTTGGAGATTCCACTCCCTTTGGATTAAATCCATAATTTTAGCATCATGCAGCGAGATCGGGTTGAATCTGAATGGAATGGTCCCAAGATTGAATTGAGGGGATAAAATCAAAGCTATTGGTTTGTGGTCTGAGACTGTTGAAGGGAGAGCAAGAGAGGTAGGGAGGAGGTCTTTCTACAAGAGGGTGGAGCTTACCAGAAATCTGTCCAGCCTTGCCGCTACGTTCCCTATTTCAGTTCTTCTATTACTCCAAGTGTACTTTTCGTTCCTCAATGGGATGTCCAGCAGATCCATATCCACCATCAAGTCCTCCATATTCTCACCAAAAGGGTCCTTGGCCTTTGTTCCTCCTCATTTCTCAAATTGTGACTTAGTGGTATTGAAGTCCCCAACAATAATGTGATCTTTTCCACGCAACTCCTCCTTTAGCTTGTTGAGATCTTTCCAGAATGGTGTCTTTTCCTTGTAGTGTGTTGGCCCGTATACATCACAGATGTATAACAGGATTAGGTCCTCCTTTTCCTGAATTTCTGTCAATAACCAGTGATGGCTTTCCCTGATTGATTTGACCAAGAATTTACCTGAGATTATGATAGCTATTCCCCGAGATGCTCCTTTGGAGCTTATGGATTTGCATTTGTGTTGTTTTTTCAGAAACAACATGAGAGTGCCATAGCCTCCACATCTGGCATTTTTGTCTCTTGGAGCAGTAGTATGTCTGGCCTCTCAGATTTGATTATCTCCTTTATTGCTTCTACTTTGCTTAAGCTTCCCAGACCTCTGCAATTCCAAGAGACGATTTTCAACATTTCTTTACTGATTGAGATCCCACTCGGGATCTACCATTTGTTCTTGCCCCTCCTATATTTTTAAGGTGCTGGAAGAGGTTTCGTTTCCTCAAGGCTTCTTCGCCTCCCTAGCTCCATCTCTCTTTTTGTTTTTTGCTCTCTTAGGTATATTTGCGACTTCCTTCCTCTTGTAATTGGTTGCAAAGCCACTTCGTGCGATTCCTGTGATCCTTGTGAAGGCGGTCGTTCTGGAGAGTAATCCTACGGCATGACTCTACTATGTTTTACCATTTCTGCCCAAGTTTCCCCTGGTGTTGTAGACCCTTCCGGATATTTTTCATTCCTTTCATTTCTGGGCGACAGATGAGGAAAACTCGTGGCTACATGGGCTTCTTCTTCTTCTGTTTCAATTGTTGTTATTTCCAAAGGGGGGATTCCTCCCTCTTCCATAAGCAGTGCCTCGAATTGGTTATTGGTCGAGACTTCTTTTGCTTCTTTGGGATTTTCTTTGCTTATCTTTTGCTGCACCTCAATTGTTACTGGAGGAGTTTTTCTTCCCCTTTTTGATTGCTGCCAACCTTCCTCTTGATTTTTTTCTGAGATTTCTTGAACCACCTTTGGAAAGTTTTTGGCAAAGTGTCCATACCCGTGGCACTTCTTGCACTTGAACGGTAGCTGCTCATAATCTACCTTTTTCATGTGTTCCCATCTGTCCATGAATAAAGATATGGCCTTTGGCATGCCTTTCTCCATATCTACTTCAACGCAGATCCTTGCACAGGTAAACAAAGAGCCATTTGGTTCCGCTTTGTCAATGTAATTGCCGAGAGAGTTCCCTATTGCTTGTAGCGTTTCATCATTCCAGCAGTGCAGGGGCAGGTGAGGGAGGCAGACCCAAATTGGGACCGCCAACGACACATCCTTTTCTGGATCAAATTATATGCTCCATCGATTTAGATATAAACTACGAGGACCCATGAGATAGGGGTTGCTCTTGAAAATAAGATCTTTGTCAACTTTGCTTTCGAACAAGAAGGAAAATAATCTCTTTCCGCAGAAGCAGTGTTGTAACCCCCCAGATATCAAGGGCATCCAGTTCTTATTTATCCAAACCTCCATAGTCTTCGGTGAAGGCTAGATTCCAATGAACTTACCTATCAGACCTTTCTCACTCAAAGCTAGGGATTTTAGTCTTGAACCTGCTGACGTGATCTGGATTCTAGGAGCGGCTGCTCGCTTCACGAAGTTCACATCACTGGATTCTGGGACAGACAAAGGTGGGGGAGAAGTGGTAGCCACCAAAGCCTTGAAAACTTCATCTAAGATTCTTCAATGCTCCTTCGGGTTTAGATCCAGGGGTGGATCCATTCGTACAGCTTCCCTGGCAGATCCCAAAGGCGACTTAGTTGACTTTGATCATGCTACGGATCTGATCCAGATTTCAAAATTTAGGTTGCGTGTAGCAGTAGAGCCCCAAAAACCAAGCAGCGTTGGCTACAACACACAGATCATTGGTTGCTGGGCCATAGACCGTGAGCTCGGTCCTGCATGCATGATCAGGCTTCGACTGCATGCATGAGATTGTTGTTGGTCTCAGGCTTCAGCTGCATGCACTTTAAATTTAAATATTTAAAAAGATATAATAAATATTTTAGTAAAACCTTGTTTTAATATTTTTTTTATACTTATCAAATGTTTCATACACAATTTTTGTTTTTCATCAAATGTATATTTAATTGAAAAGTATATGCATGTGGTTTGTTTGAATTTTTGTTGTTAACTAATTGTACATTTAAGTGGAGGCGATTCTCTTTGGATATTTATATTATTGAAAGGTATATGCATGTGGTATTGTTTGAATTTTTGTTATAATTTGTATACACAATTTTTGTTTTTTCATCATATGTATATTTAATTGAAAAGTATATGCATGTGGGATGTTTGAATTTTTGTTGTTAACTAATTGTACATTTAAGTGTAGGCGATTCTCTTTGGATATTTATATTATTGAAAGGTATATGCATGTGGTATTGTTTGAATTTTTGTTATCATTTATATATTTAGATGATGGTGATTTTTTTGTGTGTGTTTATGTTATTAATTATTAGGATTTTTGTTATCATTTGTATAATTAGACAATGGTGATTTTGTGTTTATATCGTTAAATACTTGAATAAAGGTGATTTTATTTAAGTATTTATATTTTTAATTACCATTATAAAATGTGTATAATATATATATATATATAATTGTGTATGATGTAAATGTAGGTATATAATGTTGTTTGATTTTTATATGGGTAAATGTGATGAAATGGCTTGTGTAATTAGATGATGGTGATTTTTTTTGTGTTTATATTGTTAATTACTTGAATATAGGTGATTTTATTTAAGTATTTATATTATTAATTACCATTATAAAATTGTGTATAATTGTGTATGATGTAAATGTACATGTATATAATGTTGTTTGATTTTTATATGGGTAAATGTGATGAAATTGATTGTGTAATAATGGAGGAAAGTACATTGATGTCATGTAAAATCTAGAATAATATTGTCAAAAAGTCTCATAAAATAGGGACACTTGAAACAAAGGTGTTTAGGCACAAGTTAGAAGAGTTTATGAAGGGGCTAAACCACCTAATGTACAAGTATTAATGGCGGTGTTTTTTATTTTTATAATTTTTAATTATGGTGACTAAAATAATATAAGTCAATCCATAAGAGAGATTATTTGAATATTAAAACTTTTTATAAACCAAATTATTGAGCTATTTTCTTTTATCATCTCTTTAGTAATTTAAATAATACTAGACAAAAACATTTTTTTATTTAAAGTAAGACAATAGCTATTCTATTATCATACACAAAGTAAATAAATACATAGTTCATTGGCTGGTTTGCCTCTTGGAAAACCAAACTAACTTAGTTAAAGTTGTTAATGGAAGATATTGAATGATATTACTAAATTATAGAGCAAGAGTTGAAGGGAAGAGTGCCACCCAAAACAATTGGGAAACTTATAGTTTTTAATATAGTCATCTACTAAAACATGAGAGGCATTCTAAATGTTATATATAATGAAACAAAAAGAAGATATGTGATTCACAATGAAAATATTGAAAAGACCAAGAGTGTTGTATCATACACCCATTTCTCGGATCCTTGAGAGAATACCAAGGATGAAATTTAACATATTGACCTTCCGAACGAAGGTCCAATCAAGCTTCTTCCAACAACCTCTTTATATTTTGATGAAGCCTTCTAGTGAACTTGCATGTCAGAAGTCATTTGAAAAATGCTATCTCGATATGGGTTATGCTTCATAAGATCTTGACCAAGGTGAAGCTTCATTATCCAATAGGGATTGTGAAGCTGAGGTAGAACAAAATGGGTTGATGAGGACCTTGAAGTCGATTAGGTGTTTGAATCATTGTTGAATGTAGATCGAGGCTTCACCATTATTAAAGTCTTCAACTCTTCCTTTTGCTACGAGATTTTTTTCCTGATGGTAAAGGAATCAAGGTTTTGTACATTTCCTCAGCAAATTGAGGCATGGAGTTGCCTCCCTTCTTGCATCTAGACAATTGCTTAGGTGGAGAAAGACACATAGAGAAACCATTCTTCCCTAAAATGAGAGACCCAAATAAACATTGAGAAACCTAATCTTTGCCCAAACGATTCTACAAATTTGGGTTGCTATGCCAAACCATAATCTTATCTTCCATCACTATGACCAAACATGACCGAGCATGAGTGAAAGTGTTTTCCATGTTCTCCCTTCGATGATAATTAATCTCTCTCCCTTCCCACTTGTTTGACGCCCTTCACTTGTAGATTTGGGAGTTGTACCTGATGGCCACGTGGGCCATGTAATTATGTTTCCTCGTGTCTATGAGGCATGGCATCAATCGCTTCGTTGTACACTCATTGTAGGTGATGCTTATCAACCAGAGTGAAATGATGATAAACTTATTTCAGATGGCTCTCTTTTAGGGTATCCCAAGGGGAGGAAAAGGGAACTTGGTTAAAGTGGGTGCCCTCGCTAGCCAAATTATTCGCTAAGTTATTACCATTTTGATATATATGAGAGGGACGAATGATTGGTATATGAGGGATGAGAGCTTGAAGTTGGTGAAGTATACGATGATAAACCATTTATAAGACACTTAGATGATGATTATGAGTCCCCTTCCACCAACTTAGAGACACTTATATGATGGGATAGGTCCAGACCTCGAATGGGAGCTTCTAATCTCGTCACATTATTGGAATCTATGCCAATGTAGCAATAGTAGATGTGGAGTATGATTCCTTGGTGTGAGTGGAAGACTCCCCCAATTTGGTAGGTCCTAAGTTCCCTTTGGAGGCCTTGTCGAAGTTGAGCTTGATGAAGTTGTTTGGTGGCAATGCCCAAATATCTGGGATGACATGGGGATTTATGGGTTTGACAGTTTTGGAAGCACAATTATCTCCCTAATTCCCAATGTCCCAAAGATGGCTCATTCTCTGTGGTTAAAATTTAAGTCCTACTTAGTCCAAGAGTGGAGCTTGAGAGTCTATTCAATGTTTTGAGTAATAATGATCCAAATTAAACTGGTTTCTTGATTTTTATCTTAGAAAACTTTGATATCGCTTTCTACCCATACTAGAAGAATGGAAGAAGTTTCCAAACCCAATTTAGGAAAATGCTAGAGAAAGGATGTGGATGCCAATCCTCGATTATTGTGGAGATTGAGACTATGTTACCCCTGACTCTGTCTGATTGGAAAACGATGAAGGCTCCTTTATCTGTGAGAGTTGAAGCAAAGGAGCAAGAATATAGAAGATGATCAATGGTCTCTTCATAGTTTTAGCATAGTTGAAAATAGGAAGGCTCGATGAACCCTGTTTGATTAGATTATCCTGGGCAATAATTATTCTATGAGCTACGAGCAAAAGATAGGTTGCAACTTTAGGTCATAGGTTTCACTGCCATATCTGCTTCCATATGTGTTCTTGTTGGAGTTCCTCATTTTCAACTTGCAAATGGCAAGCTTCTTCCAGAGTGAAACCTTCTTTAGGTCTAAAGGACCATTTGAGCTTGTCTGGTCTGAGTTTGATTATGATCCTGCGTCTTTCTACTTTAGCCTAGAGATGAGGATCAACCCAAGTTCTTAGCTAATTTTTTTATGAACCCTTTCTCCAAAGGTGATACTCTTGGATGATGTTGAGTTGTTGGGAACATGGTGACAAATTTGGATTGGTGAATTGGGCACTTAACCTAGGGAGTGGCTGCCAAGAATTCTCCCCAAAAATAGCTCTCTGGCCATCTTTTGTTTCCTAGAATCCATGATCATAAATCAATTGTTTGTTGCACCATGTGTTGTTGCAAATAAATTATCCTTTTAAGTCGACTTCCAATCTAATTATATTATGAGTAGACACCTGCAGGACCTATTTTCTTTTCTATAGGATTTCCTAGGGTTCTCCTTTATTGGTGACCCAATTCCACTAGATCTTTTCCCCAAGGGTCTTATTAACGAGTTCATGGTTTCAAAGTTTAATTCCTCTCACTAACTTAGAGAAGCATAAGGTGTTCCAACAAACAAGGAACCATATGTGAGGAGTATGAGATCCACTCAATAGGAAATTCCTTATAAACTCTGAATAACTTTGAGAATGTGTATGGGGGTCACCATGACCGAGAAAAGGTATAGAGGCATGGATTGGAGCATTGATTTGACAAAGATTAGGAAAACCACAAGATTGAAAGATCGAAAAGTCCAATTGGATAGGCGATTTTCCAATCTAGCAAGTAGATCTTCCCATGAATAGTGTTGGTGGGCACTTTTTGTAAGAGGGGTCATATTTGGTGGGAAGGGAGCTTCGTCGGAAGCCCAAAATTCTAGTGGTATTATGTTGAGATCAAGGTGAGGTATTAAAGAAGAATATTTGAGATTTGGAGAGGTTAATGGAGGTGTAAGAGGCATCCATGAAGGTGTTTATGATCTTTTTGATGGGTTTGGATTCCTTGATTGAAGAGTGTCCCATAAGAAGGGCATCATATGTGAACTACTAAGAAGAAGACACAAGATGTATGTCATGAGGACGAATACCCGGAATGTGATTTACTGTAATGGCTTCCTTGATGCTTTGACTTAATCCTTTTGTTGCTAGGATGAACACAAGGGGGGAAAGTGGATGGCCTTATGTGATTCAACAAGAAGGGGAGGAGAGGACGAAGGGGGTATAATTGAACATGATTGAAAAGAAGGTTGAGGATATAAGGGCCATTATCCAACGAATCCATATAGCTACAAAACCAAAGGTTGATAGGATTTTTTTCAATGAATTTCCAATTTAGTTTCTCAAAGGATTTGGACATATTTAGTTTTAGAAGTATACCTGGATTTTTAGTGACTTTAAAGGAGTGAATTAGTTCATGTTCTAGGATGAACGCATTATACAACCCGACGAGAAATATATACTCACAACGTGTAGAGTGTGCTTTCACACATGCTTGTGCCAAAGGGGGACCTAATAAAGGGTTGTGGACCCGAGCATAGTTTCAAATAAAAAACAATAAACAAGCATACATGCACAAATTGGGGCAAACAAACCAGTCTGGCTAGGGGTCACACGTTTCGAAGGAAAAGGAGAGACCTAGGTTGCTCAAAGGTGGGACTCGAGAACAAGGATTCCAAAAAATAAAATAAACGAGCCGGATTGGTCAAACACTAAAAGTTTTTGGTCAATATTTCTCTCAACATACTCCTCTACCAAAATTAAATAGAAAAAAGAGGCTAAACAGAGAGATGCAAAGGAAAACAAAAGGCCGGAAGAATGGAAGACACACAACCGGATAAATATAGAGATATTCCCCAATATTGTTGCCAAAAACTGTAGTGTGGGCTTTCACACACGCATGTGCCAAAGGGGCACCTACTAGAGGGTTGTGGACTCAAAAAGAGTTTTAAATAAACAACTAGACTACAAAACTAAACTAAATGAGTGCTGGTATAAATCAAATAAAAATAGGTGTCGTTCTTTTGTATTCAATCAACAAGCATACATAGAAGCCTAAAGAATAAATAATCTTTATATTCAAATATGAAAAGAATTATAGGAACCAAAAGCATATGAACAATAGCGGAAGAGAAGGATGTTGCAATTGTCCGAGGGAGGGTCTGTTGGTTCTCCTCCCATCCTTCTGATTCTTCGACCATGGAATAAATTTGTCTGTAAATACAATGTTACAGATTTCACTAAAATCGACTTAAAACTTAGTCAATCACTGAAAAATACTTCGATATTGGTATTCTATAGTCATAGGAAAAAATAAAAGCATATCGCATGCTCACATTCCATGCAACAATAAGCCAAGACACACATGTTTTTTTTTTTTTACGAAAACGGTTAAAATTTTAATTAAAGACTGGCAAAGGGGCTGCCAAGGCCTTTACAGTGCATATTCAAAACTACTATACTGAGCTTCATCTCCAACTTTACACACATGGCAAACACTGTGCTGGGTCATATCTTTCTAGTTTTTGCAATTGCTGTTGAGATGCCCACGTGATGAGACAAACTAATGCAACCTTAGCGTTAAGGAAGCGGGAGATTTGAAGTTTCTCCATTGACAATTAGCTGGCTCTTGCTCAAAAAAGTGCCCCGGTTGGCCTCAGCATCCGCTAGACTGTTGAGATTCCTTAGCACGTGATAAGCCTTGTAAGTTCTGAAGTGTGTTAGAAGGAGAAGGAATTTCCTGTATGCTTGGGCAAGGTTAATATCCGTTGGCACCTTCTTAGTGTGTAACGCTTTAACAATTAGCCTGGAGTCGCCAAAGATAGTAAGCTTCTGGATGTTTAGCTTCCTTGCTTGGTTTAGACCTTGCCACAGTGCCAGATACTCAGCATGATTGTTGGAGGCGTATCCTAGGCCCCATGCATAGGACAGGTGGAGTTTGCCAGAGGGCTCAATGATGATGCCTCCTCCTCCAGCTTGACCGGGATTCCCTTTCGAGGCCCCGTCAAAGAAGATGCACCATTCATCAAGGGATGACCTCCACTTAATGAATTCCTGTTCATTCAACTTGATTTCCCAGTTTGTCTTTTGAGGAGGTTTGATTGCTTCAATGGTTTGCTGGTTTAGATTGAACACCCTAAGCCAACGATCTTCTTCAAGAGAGAGGGTAGTCGAATTTTTGATGGAATGCTTAGTGCTTAGAGCTTCTGATATCATGGTCCAAGATTTAATAGTGACTTGAGGAGGGATTCTACTTTCCTCCTTAAAAATTCTATTGTTCCTCTCCAGCCAGATCTTCCAACACAAAAATTTGGGTGTCCACATCCACGTGAGCTTGAGGAGATTTTTCTTGCTCAGATTGAAAGGAGAGAGAGAGTTCCAGCTGCTTATAAGCTCCATTACTGAGTTTGGCAGTCTTTCAGTGGTGGATCCTATCATAAGCCTCCATACTTCTTTAGTGAAATCACAGATGATGAAGAGGTGCTTGGCAGTTTCTTCAGTGCGATTACACAGAGGGAAGCGTGAAGGCCCTTCCCAGCCTTTCCTCTTAAGATTGTCGCTGGTTAGAATGCTGTTGTGAAGCAGGGTCCATATAAAAATATCAATTTTAGGAATTGAAGGGAAATTCTAGAGCGTTTTCCACGGACCAGGATTGGGAGGGACCCAAGGCAGCTCTAGTATAGCAGCATAGCCAGCAGCAGCTATGTATTTCCTGGACCCTGAACCCCAACCCCGTTTGTCTTTGGATCTAGCACTATGGGGCGATTTCCCTTGAAGAAATTCCAACAGCTTTGAAGCTTCCTCCTTGAGCTCGTCTGGGTAATCTCCTAGATTCCAGCTTTCCCAGGATTCTTTGTCATCATTGTTCCAGGCAGAGATGTCCCACAGAGTGTTGTAGTTTTTGGCCATAAGCCAAGCTTTGATATTTCCCAGGTCGTTTAACTCATTGAGAGGCTGATCCCCAAGGATAGAGTCCTCCCAGATTTTTATTTTTGCCCCGTTTCTCGGAATCCACGTGAGCTTTGAGATGAAGTGAGGAAGGGCCCTTTTGCAGAGCGAGAAGATCGGGGATCCTTTCTGCATTTTTGTGGGCTTTTCAAGGCATCTCTCCTTGTCTCCTTTGAAGTATTTTTTCCGGAGGATTTGCTTGCTCCAAGTTCTTTTCCCAGTGATCATGTTCTAGAGAATTTCGCCACCCATCGCTAGATTTTGGGTAGCCACATCTCTAATTTGAAGACCCCCCTCCATCTTTGGCTTTGTGACCTTGTCCCAGCTCACAAAATGAAGCTTCTTTTCATAGTTTCGACCACCTTCCCAGAGGAAGCGACGGAGCAGCTCATTAATTTTGTTTGTTATGGTTTTGGGAGCTAAAAGAACTGAGCATTGATAGATTGGACAGCTGGTAAGGACAAAATTCATCAAAATAAATTTACCTGCTTTGTTGAGCCAATTTGCTCCCCACGCATGGATCTTGTTTTTTAGTTTGTCCAGAAGGGGCAGCCAATGGGAAACTCTAGGGGATGTTTTGAAAATTGGAATGCCCAGATAGGTGAAAGTGTCCCAGATTGTGATGCCTTTCATTTCAAGAATCCGAGATAGCTCCAACATTTCGCGAGGAGAGCAATTCTAGCCAAAGATCTTGCTTTTATGAAAGTTTATTTCACTTCCAGAGCTGTCTCTGTAGAGGTCAAGTTCTGTTTTAAAGTTCCTAGCTGTATTAAGATTGGCAGCTCCCAGTAAAAGAGTATCATCAGCGAACTCGGCGTGGTTTACATCCTTGACCTTTGGGATGATTTTGATGCCTGAGAGGGACCTGTTTTGGAGACTTCTGTTCAATTGGAAACTTAGCACGGAGGCTTGGATGAAAAATAGCACAGGGGAGAGAGGGTAGCCTTGCCTTAGTCCTCTTGAAGCCTGGAAAAAGTTGGTAGGACAACCATTAACCAATGGGGCAATCTAGGGGGCTGATATGCAAGCTTTGACCCACTCTATGAATTTCTGACTGAACCCAAAGTTTCTCATTGCTGCAAAAAGGAAATCATGCTTGACTTTGTCAAAGGCATTGGCCAGGTCCAACTTAACCACCATACCCTTGTCTTTTTTCTTGTAGCTGGTGTGAATGGCTTCTTGGACTAAGATAATGTTATCCAGAATCTGTCTTCCTCTCACAAACCCACCTTGATTTTCCGGGATGAACTTAGGCAGGATTCTTTTGAGTCTGTTAGCCATTATTTTGGTAATGATTTTGTATCCCATATTACAAAGGGAGATAATCCTAAATCTGTTAAAGTTCTTAGCACCTTTTTCTTTTGGAATGAGGGCCAAGAACGAGGAATTAGTGTTGCCACCCAACTTGGTATAGTTCTGAGCCTTCTTGATCATTCTGTACAGATCCTTTTTTATAATGTCCCAGCAAGAAATATAGAACCGGGCTGTGAATCCATCCGGCCCTGGAGCTTTGTCTGGGTCCATTTTGAAGAGGGCTTTCTTGATTTCCCGTATGCTAACAAGGCTGTTCAGCAGCAGGTTGTCATCATCATTGATCAAGTTTGGAATCTATGAGAGAGGGTAAGAATTCGGGTCCACTGGTTCCAGATCCGAGGCAGAATAGAAATTTTTGAAGAAGGAATAAGATGCCTCCTTGATGCCACTAAATTTCTTTATGACTTGATCTTGCATCTGAATTTCACTGATGGAGTTATAGATTTTTCTAGCTTGGGCTTGCTTGTGAAAGAACGAAGTGCTTTTGTCTCCAGCTTGAAGCCAAAGTGTCCTTGATTTGACTCTCCAATAGATCTCCTCTTCCCTACAAGCTTTATGGTACTTCCTTTGAAGCTCAGCTTCCCGGTTAAGCAAGGCAGGAGTGACTGGGGACTCTTCCAAGACCAATTGGTGCTGTTCTAAGCCCTTCTGAATTCTTATCCTTTCATCCATAGGAGAGCTTAGACCTTTAGCCCAAGCTTTCAGATCAGCTTTGAGTCTTTTGAGCTTTCCTTCCCAGACATAGAAGGGGGATCCGTAAACAGGTTGCTTCCAGAAATTGGACACAAGGTCAAGGAAGCCTTCCTGATTAACCCAAATTGGGCTAAACCGGAAGGGGATAGGACCTAACTTTTTTCCAGGAGAAATGGAGAACGAATTTGGTTTATGATCAGAGGTGTAATGCGGGAGAATCTTGGAGGTCGCCATGAGACCAAGGGTTAGGAAAGATGATTTAATGAGGAAACGGTCTAGACGGGCAGCTATGTGGCCCGGTCCTATCCTTTTATTGGACCAGGTGAAATTTCCACTGTCAGGAATGATATCTTCAAGCTCCCAGTCCAGCATCAAGTCTTCCACCCATTCTCTTACAGGATCCCGAACTATTGATCCCCCTTTTTTTTCCGCCAGAGCAAGGGTTACATTTAAATCTCTAGCCACTACTAAATTTTCAGGGTTATGCTGATTAAGAAATAATTTTAAGGAATCCCAACACTCTTTTTTCTCAACAAAAGAGACAGGAACATACATGTTAAAGAGGCTTACGAGATGACTGGATTCTTTATGGAGAAGCTTGGTGAATAACCAGTGAATGGTTCCTTCTTCTTCTACTAGTTCGAGATTTGCAGAGTCCCAGAACGTTGCTAAGCCTCCTGAAGCTCCTCTTACGCTCACATCCCTACCCGGGCCTTTCTTCCAGAACGATTTACTTGCTCGGAGGAGAGCATCCTCCTCCAGTTTTGTCTCCTAGATTAGGAGGACTTCAGGCCTTATTACTCTTACTAAATCCCTTATAGCTTCTTCTTTTAGAGAGTTGCCTAGTCCTCTGCAATTCCAGGAGATGTATTGCATTATTTACCTGGATGAGAGGGATGGACCCCTTTCGAGGTCTTTCCTAGCTTCATCCCCGATCTGGTATTCATTATTTCTGGGATGGTATGCTGAGAGCCTTGAACCACATCCTTGTAGAACTGCTCTTCCCTTCTCTTCTTCTCGGTCTTCCATCCACGCTTTGGTTGGTCTGGGGTGCCTGACGGGCTGCTTGCTTAAGTATCTCCTTCCTCAGAGGATTCAGCTCCTGTTTTCGATCCCAAACTAATGTGTTCCTTTGACGGGCTGGAGACGACAGGTTGAGGGATTGGGTCAGTTGGGGCTTGTGGCACCCAAATTTCTTCAACTTCTAGAGCGTTTGTGGGGTTTTGAGCTTCATTAGGAGATTCCTCGTGGCTAGGCTTTGAGCTGCCTACCTTTGGGGGTTCCTGGGCCGTTTTCTCCTTGCTTTTGGCATTGTTAGAGGTTTTGCCTTTCTTTACTTTCTGCCATCCTTCAGCATCTTCTTTCCCAGCGGCCAGTTTGGAACAATGTCTTTGGAAGTGGCCATGCTCTTGGCAGTTCCTACACTTGAAGGGCAGGTGCTCGTAGTCCAATTTCTGGTAGTGAGTCCAGGATCCAACGGTTAATTTTACTGCCTCAGGAAGACCAGCTTCAAGATCAACTTCAACACAAATTCTGGCGCAGGTGTATTGTCCCTTATTATCGGCTTTGTCAATGAAACATCCGATTCCGTTCCTTATTCTCTGCAGAGATTCGATATCCCAGCAATGCACTGGAAGATTAGGAAGCCTAACCCACATCGGCACTTCTTTGGGGAGATCGACCGAGGGGTCAAAATATGGTGTCCATTTGTTCAGGTATAGACCTTGCGTCCCCATGAAGTAGGGGCCATTTCTAAAGATTAAGTCATGATCTTCTTCTGAGATGAATTCAAACACAAAGAACCCTCTTCCAACAGGGTAGCAAGTTACTCCATGTTTCAGATTGGGCTTCCAATTTCTCTGTATCCAGTCATCATTAGTCTTGGTGGAGGGCCATAAGCCCATAAACTGACCCACGAGGCCTCGCTTAGCCAATGCCAGAGCTATCTTCATTGGTTTTTCTTCAGGAAGGGCGATTTCAGGAATTTCCTCCAGCTTCTTGATAAATTTTGGGATCTCCGAAGTAGTGGGATTCTTGCCTCTGCTAATGAAGAGCCTTCGGAAGGCTTCCTCATCCGATCTCGGGGGGGGCGACCTCCCCTCCCCCAGGCGCCGCCATGCCTGCTCTCACTCAAGACTGCCGCAGCTCCAACCCTAACGCGCACAGCCTGCTCTCGTAGCCACCAGTTGTAGTCCAAGACACACATGTTAAGAACATTTATAGGGAAAAATAAATAAATATCAACATACTATAACATAAGTTTGAGACAATAGTTTGGTCAAACAGACCCTGGGAAAACTAGTTCAAGATCAATTTTTATTGAGTAGAATATGAAGAAATAAGTGTACAACAATAGTATTTTCTTATCAAAACACACACATTACAATGCATTGTTATTGTGCTAATGTCTCCTCGGAAACAGTGCCATAAATACTACTGAATAGACCCCACTCTTCACCTTAGACAATAATACACTTTTTCAGTGACAACCTGTACAATACAGACTCAACAAAAAACAACATAACACCTTGAAAATTGTGTAGAAAAGAAACATTAAACGACATAAAAAAATCACCTTGAATTCTGTGTTGACAGGCTCCCTCAAATTCGGTGATAATTTGGGATGTACAAACCACCTCTTTCTCAATTGTATGGTAGAATTCAACAACTATTGTACGAACATGCTCTTCTTCCACTACAAAACTACATGGAAATGCATGACAAGCACCTAGGGAAATGTGCCCATAGGTTGCTCTCAAATATGACGCTCCCTCGTAGGGATTCAAGCCCCACACCTTAGGAAAATGCGTCCTAGCTCAGCCTCAACACTTCACTTTCCTCTCTTTGCTATTCCTCTTGGAATTCGAGCCCCAACACCTCCTTGGAATTCATGCTCTAAAGCTCTCTTGGAAATCGTTCCATTCAAATGAGTCTCATATCCTTTTTAACTTTCACATTATGGTAACTCCTCATGTCTTTTCATCTTCTACAATTGAGATGTGATCTTGGCCTCAATATCAAGCATTGTGTTTTAATCTCATGTTCACTTAAATCACTTAAGTGAACTATATTAAAAATACATTACTTTTCGAAAAGTCACATTCCCCTAAATTAATGAAAAATTACATTTTATAATCACTTTATAATGTACATATCACTTTAAAATTATAAAGTCACATCATAAAGTATTTTATAAATACACTCATTGCCCCGATGAGGTAGGCCTATTGGTGGGGAAGAACAATGTTTTTGTGCCCACCAGGGTTCAATTTTTACAGGCCCTCGATTCCTAAGGCAAACTTCTACGGTTAAAAAAAGTCAATGTGTCATTTAATGAGACTCCATCATCTCGGACCCCTGCACCTAGGTACTTGATGCAGGAGCACCTCCGAGCTACAAAAAATTAATAGACCACACATTACAGGTAGAGGATCTTTTATAGGTGAGAATTGTAACACCCCGGTTTTGACCCCATGGTATTGAATTGCATATGATGTAAATAACATTAATAAATCGTGGTGTGGAGCTCAAGGCAAAGGCTCCACCATGGATTTAGTATTTTTATGTTTCGACAATTAAAATTGATGCCGATGGTTTATGTGCTAGCTAGGCACAATATGTTTTGAGATATCATGTAACTATGCAATTAATAAAAATACCACACCTAGCTATGCGCCGCAACGTTAAAGAGACAGGGGAATGATTTCACAAGGAATATGGAGGGGGAAATAATCAACCTTTGAGCCAATGGGGAAAAGACAAATGTCTAAGGGAAAACCCCTAAAGTGGTCAACTACCCATTTTGTCCTTTTGTGCCCAATCATCTAGAAATGGTTGAAGAAGTTATTTCCTTGGGATGGGAAAGGTATGGAGGTCAAATTTGAATTTGGGAAGCCACCCATTTTTGGAAAACATGTTTTTGACTTGTGGGGCAAGTAAATGCTTGGAAATGCATGCCCAAGCCATTATTCACACACATATTTCATTCCTCACCCATTCTCATGGGGGTTGGGCTCTCTCACGTAGTTGAAGCTTGCTGAGCTTTATCCCTCACAATTTTCTTGTTGTTTTCTTCATTTTCTCCTTGCCCATAATTCGTTTTCTGTGTTGCCGACGAATGGGAAGAAGAGAATCACGATTCTTATGGTTTGAAGAGGACGTTTTTTCCTTGTGAGCAAGCTGGGATCTTCCCTCACGTTTTTTCTGCAGTTTACCCATTTTTCTCCATGGTAGGGAAGTCGTTTTTGTGTTGCTCAGTGAATTGGAGAAGAGACCCACGATTTTGGGGGCTTTAAGACGATGTTTTTCCTCTCCTCATGCAGTTGATCTTGCTGGGAATTTTTCGCTCATGATTTCTGTTCTTTCCTCATTGTTCCATACCCATAATTTCATTGGTGTGTTGCTCAGTGGTTAGGGAGCTAAGATTTCCCAATTTGTGGGTGAATGGAGGTCATTTTTGCTCCTGCTATGTCCAGAAATGTTTTCCGAGTCCAGATGTACGATTTGGGGGTTTATGGTGGACGAGTTGCTCCCATATTTCTCAAGACTGATTCCTGGAATCGTATTTTGCTCACCCAGGGCTGTTTTTTCCCATCTGCCATTTCTGTTTGTGGTTGCCAAATGTTTCTCTACAACTTAACTAGTGTATTTTACTGTGAAGTGCATGCTTGTGTTGACTTGGCGGAGTAAGTCCAAGGAACCCATTTGTTAGATGGTTAAATGTGTTTGGATGTGATTGTTGGCTTGGATGAGTAGGTCCAAGGCCCCCATGTGATTGGCTTGTTGCCCTAATAGTCTGTGAAACCCAACTGTGTGTTGGCTTGACTATGGGTGTATGGTCTTGCTGTGTGTAAGCCTGTTGTTCCCTAGTTCCTTGTGGAAATCATGCCCAACTCGAGGGTGGTAGTGGCGCTGTGAGATTGATGAGCACACTGGCCTATGATTGGGTGGAACATTGCAGCGACATAGCTAGTTGCGGGGAAGCTTCTTCTCAAGATAAGTATTATTTGTGTATTTAATTTCCACAACTGTATTCAAATTAGAGGAAATTTGGGGTCTAAAATGGGCCTTATAAAAAATTGTGCCATGGATGAGCTGGATTGAGTTGAATTTTTAGACCAATAGAATTTCAATATCTTTGGTCAACCTTTATGGTTGAGTTGGACACATAATGCTTATGTGTCATATTTTTATTTGACAATAGCTAACTCCATATCAACCTCACCTTGGTTAAGTTGTTGAAAATATCACCTCGAAATAAGATAAATAAACTTTAACTAATAAATATAGAATATTTTATTTGATCACTACTTTCAACTCCTCTAAAACATAACCTTCGCATTAATTAAAATTGTAATGGAAGCATTTTGAAATACTAAAATCATTTATTAATCAATTTTAAAAAAAGAAAACTAAATAATATTTAATTTTAAAGACTTATATTGAAATACTAAATAAAAGATATTTAGTATTTTTAATATTATTTAATAATATTTAAAAAAATAAATATATTTAATTATTACATCCAAAAATAAATAAAACATTTAAATACTAACAAAATAAAAAATAAAAAAACTATTTTTAATGTTACTAAAATTATAATTAAATTCGATTTTACTTTTTCTTTCTTTCTTACCTACCTACCCATTAAACCACAAATTTTTTTATATTAATATAAAAAATAATATGAATTTATATTGTTTATTGTTTTTTAATTTATGTGGTAATATTTTTTATATGAATTAATATAAAATTTATATTAAAAAATAATAGTGATTATTATTTTTTTAATACTATTATAATTATATTTTTCATTATAAATGAATATATTTGAGTTTTACATTTATTAAATATATAAAAAGTGGTCCATTCATTTAAAAAAATAATAATATAAAATTCAAAAGTTTCCTATCATTTATTATGTGTGCACAAGAATATAAATATTTCATTAATATTTTTAATCAATATCTCTTAACTCTACATTAACTCAATATAGTTGTCAACTACCATTAATGAGACGACTTAGGTTGACTTTCATTAGATTTTCATTAGATTTAATCTGACATGGCATATTTGTAGTGTGATGTGGCTTTTTTTTTTTCTTCCTTAGGAGGCCCATTTTAGACCCCAAAGTTCCTCTAATATGATTTTATGAATTACTATGAACATGCTGAATGCTTTTTTTTTTCTTTTTAGATGGAAAGATCCATGGGAAACCCAGCAATACTTCCCCACATTAGTGGATGGTAGAGGTGGTAAACCGCCGGCCATCCTCGCAGAAGGCCTAACCCCAAAGGACTCAAGGCTCGAACCTGTGACCTCTCTCCAAACCGAGAGAGTGTGCGCACGTCTTACTAATTGAGCTAACCCTGAATGCACGTCTTACTTCCGCTCTTTATTTCATGTATAATGCATCTATGTATGTTTTTAATTCAATGCATTTTTATTATCATGTTCATGGGGCTAGATCGCCAGTTTGACAGTAGTAGCAGCTTAGTTGCGTCCTCTCCAACGTCGGTATGAGGGGTGGGGACGTGACAAGAATGAAGTGAGAGAAAGGATTACTTCTGTCTTGGTGAAAATTTGGTAGAGTGATGACTTGAGCAAATGGAATGGAATTGTGTGTGTAATGGAGGGCCTCAGTGTCTCTTTTATAGCTATTGATGAGAGCCTAGAGATGATATTTAGGCTCTAGATTCATCATGTGAGGGAAGCCATGTATAGACTCGTGTCACTTTGGTTTTATTTTTCTCAGACATGATGTAGAAGAAGCCGAAAGACAAGTCCACTGCTGGGTTGTGCTTTTTTAGCGATTTTTATGCGACTTGAATCACTCATATGAGTGACCTAGGTCGCTCTTATCAAGGGATTAAGAGTAACCTTATTTATGAGGACTTTTTTGAGGCTTAGCTTTCACTTTTGGGATTTTTGATTGATTTTCCACGGCCAAATGTGCATGAATGAGGTGGCATGATGATATATGAAGGTGAGTGAGTTGGTGGCATGGAAAGTGATCATTTTTTAAATCGATTTCCCACTGATGTGCGAGGTTAGGAGCTAATCATATGTCCGATATACATCATAAGACTTTCTTGGTGGGAGATAAGTGTGACGGTGGCGTGGAGAATGAAGACCGCTTTAGAGAGACATCACCTTTCAATGAGGCTACAAAAGCCTAAGTTCCCTGTAGACATAATGGTGCATATAATCTCAAATATATATGGACGAGGCATGCATACCCATGCTCGTGTTAATGTATCAAAAATAGAATAGGATGTAGACCCAAGTTTGATCAATACATGCATAATAATTGTGTACATCCTAAAAAACGAAGATCCAGGCCTAGTGAGGATCTAGTCAATACATGAAGAATCACTGTGTACATCATAAGTGTCCAAGAGAGACTCGGTGTAATACCCCGTGTGTTAAGCCCCAAACATATGTACTTTGTAATTGTTTATTATTGTGGCAAAGGGTGCCGAAAAAAGGGTCTTAGGGACCTAGAGACATTATTATTATTTTGTAAATAATTAATTAATGAAAACAATTGGCACATCGAGGACCACTAAAAGAGTATGGGAGGCCTAGATCCACAATGTGAGGGGGAATGGGGACATTCCTAGCACTTTAGAACTTGTTTGGTTGATCTTGGTCCATATTTAGGCCTTAGTAGCTTTATTAATTGATGATCACCCAAACATTGTACAAATGACCCAACTTTTGATTAATTTATCCTATGTTGGTATTATTGAGCCTAATTCATGATTTAGTGGGCCTCCTTAGTTTTTGGGTGGGTGCCACTTGTTGATTGAGCCCCTTTGGTGGTTGTGTAACTCCTTGTGAAACTCTTGTGTAAATCCTTGTGTAACCCCCCTTTTTCTATTTTGGGAAGATGCCTTGGCTTGTGTGACACCTCACCTCACTAATTTTGAGTTGGGTGGAGTGGCTTGAAGTCATTCTCCTTGAAATTCGAATTTATTGGGTTGGATTAGAGTTAAACTCTTTTGGTTGAATTACCCCCTTGAATTGACTCAAGTTGGCTTACCATGGTTTGATTTTGACCCATTGAGTTAGAATTACCTTCTTTGGTCTATAAATACATGTTTGATATCCTTGGTTTGGGGGTGTTTTTTCATGGTTATTTATATGGTTGTTGATTATGGTTGTTCATACCTTTGATGTTCCTTTGTTTCCACTAGGATTTGTCCTTGACCTACACATAAATCCGTATGGTGAATGGCGATATCTCGATGGCCTAGAAGGTCTGGATTACCATTGCACCTGGTAGTGGGGTGGAAGAGGAAGTATGTGGTGAGAAATATAGTTTTGGATTCTAAATATGATACTTGAGTTATTCTTCAGTGCATCACTATTGTGTATCTGTGGCCTCAGCTTGGGGGTGTCCTGATAAAGTGAGATTTGGCTTGGCAGTGCCAAAGGCTGGGTGGAATGTGGTCTAGATGATGCCAGATGCGCATTGATAAGATAAGTGATTTATCTCATGTTTATTTAATTTACTTGGAGCTGATATGATTTATTTATGGATGCACATGAAATGTTTGATGAAATGTATGAGTTATTTCTGGAAGAAATTTCTCATAGAATTCAATCTATTTATGCAAGTAAATTTTATGAAGGAATGGAAACTAGTTTTTGGGATTTTGTGCACAAATTGTTTGAGGAAATAATTATTTGGTACCAGAACTGATATTTATGCCCATGTTCCTTGTATATTGTGTATTTTTATCATAAAATATCCCCAAAATGGTTTAAGACACTTCTCTTTGATGCTTCTACCTTTTATTCGAAAACTAGTTCTTCGATCAGAATGTTTGGCATAATTTGCACATGAAGTGTTTGTAAAAATGACAGAGTGTTAATTTTATGTTTATGTCTGATAAATAATATTGAAATTTGTGTGAAAATGTGAGGAGGATCTTCTTGGTAGTGTTGGGTAAGTGTCTACCGAAATTCTAGATGAATTTCCAATTTCTTGCTCCTTCAATGGAATTGTTTTGAGTAGATTTGTGACTTTGCACATGAAGTGTTTGTAAAAATGTCTGAGTGTTAATTTTATGTTTATGTCTGATAAATAATATTTAAATTTGTGTGAAAATGTGAGGAGGATCTTCTTGGTATTGTTGGGTAAATGTTTTGCGAAATTCTAAATCAATTTCTAATTTCTAGTTCCTTCAATGGAATTGTTTTGAGTAGATTTGTGGCTTTGCATATGAAGTGTTTGACAAAATATTAGAATGAGATATACCTCCATTATGAGTGATAAAACATGTTATTTAGAGTTGGAATTGCATTTGAATTATTCTACGAGCTGTGGATTTAAATATTCTAGTGATTCCTAGAATTACTAGTCAATTCGGATGAGTAAAATTAACTTATTTTGTGGATTGTTTAATGGAATGTATATGGGTGGAAAGCTACAGCCATATGACTGCAAGTGATCCCTGATATGCTTTCCATGAACTACAATAGTCATATATCTCTCTTTATTTGGCATTTGGAAAGTTCAATTGAAAACTATGTACATTACAGAGAAATTGGAAAATAAATTTTGGATTCGAATCTCTGTTTTTGGTAAAAGATGAATGTATAAACATATGCTATGTTATTGGTGCTTTACTTGTGCCGTAGAATGCTATTTTCCAGATTTTCACCTTCACCTCTGTGTGCCTTGAAACTTGGTACGATTGGTTTGATTGAATTCCTGGCAGTGTTTATTAACTAGTTGTATTGTTTGAACTTGAAATATCCTTCGTTTATGTACTTCGATCAGATCTGCAAAAGTAATTTATTTTGCTGTACATGCATGCTTAAAAATGTGTATAATGGCTGTAGGTTCAGTTTTTGGTTCATTGGCATGGTTGTGTATCGAATTTGTGCAAGACTAGTTGTTAGTATTGAACAACTAGTTATTGAATTTATTTTAATTTATTTGTAATTAAAATGACTTTGTCATGAAACAAATATTGAAAAATGAATTTTAATATTTGTTTAACTAATCCATTGTTCTAAAATTATATAATTAGCATTAGAGAGCTAATGATATGTTCATCGGACCCATTGATATCCCCAAGGGGCATTACAAGTGGTATCAGAGTTGAGGTTCCAACACTGTGGCTGTTGGGCCTTCTACAGAGTTAATATCTTTTGGAGTTTATCAATGTTTTTGGTGAAATGACTTTAACCTCCCTTATGTTAATAGAAGAACAATCAACCTTACTTCAAAGATTAGTTCATTGTATGCATTAAAATTAAGCAATATTGCATATTTGTTGTTCAATAGATTGATTGGTAAGTACTATGTGGTGCATATCTAATAATTGAGTGATTGGATTGGTTGATGCTTGTGCTTTGCCTATTTTACTTCTCGTTGAATTGTTAATAGTATGTTTTTATACCAATTATTAATTATTACTATCCTAACTTATCTAATTAGTTAGTGGTGGATCTGACACTTGGAGGTAAACATAGCTATGGGCTATTTTTGTATTCTATTATTTATTTGATTTATTTTGGGGTTAGTGGTGGCATTATTATTATCCTAGATATCTTACTAATTTATTTATTAAGTGGAGAATGAGACACTTGTCCCTAATGGTTCATATTCTCTTTTATTTTACTTATGGAGATGTAACTCCTAATCAATTTTTGGAGAAAATGAACCACTTGTCTTTAATGACTCATATTCTCTTAATATTATTTATTATATTTTATTTTGGGTATAAGTAAGTAGTATTGTAGTGTAAGATAATATTATATATATATATGACATCGACATAAATATGTATAATATGGTATGGGTGATATGTATAGTTGTTGAAATTATATACAAGAATATATGCATTATTATATATATGAATGCTTGTATGTTTGTATATACTATAGTATGTATTTTATTATATGTAATCGTTATTAGTATCACATGCATGTAATATTGTGAATATACTATATGTATAGAGGTGAACGTATGTAATGACGTAAGTATAAAATTTGGAGGTGTTTGGAAGTATATGGAAGTCAAGGATGGTTTTAGGGGCAAATTATAGCCCATACGTAAATTTTAAGGGGTGGCCAAAAAAAGGTGGGCGAAATTTTAATATTAAAATGATTTTTTTTTTAATAAATTAGCCCATTTTTTATTATATATATAATTTCCCCAAATTAAATAGCGTGGGTGGTGAAACTATGAAAATTCATAAAATGGAATTTAGCCCACTCGACTATGGGGAAAACCTTGACATTTGCTCGGATTTCTTTGGTAATGAAGGTCAAATCGCCATAAATTTCCAATTTTGGAGGAGAAACGGAGCTAGTTCGCCCAGATTTACGGATGATTGGTTAAAAATTTTGGTATTTCGCCCCTGATTTATGGATCATTGGGTAAACTGGTCAAAGTTCGTCCTCGATGGGTAAAATGGACTTAGTTCGTCCTCGAATTGGATTTGTTCAACTGGTATGCCACTGGTAATCATTGTGTCCAAATGTGGCTCCCTCTTGCTTCTTTCCACTGTTTAATAGGAGATTATAGATTAATGCCTACCTAGTTTCTAGGTGAGAGCAAGGACTGCAGGTGCTTCAAAGACCATAGAAGATGAAGTTGACAAACCTCTTGGGTTGGCATTAGGACTGTATTTTGCCGTGTGGACTGTGAAATTGCTTTAATAGAGCTTTTAACTGTTCTTTGTTGTGTTGTTAATAGACCAGAACTCCTTAAAGGTAGCACAACACATGTTGGACTCTACCATAAGTTATGATTTTGGACTGCTATAAATACAAGTCAGGCTGCTCAGAGGACACTCCCAGCTACAACGACCTTCGGTTTCCTTTGAAAACTGTGATCTGGACTTTATTTTTTTCTTGTTTCGTCTTACAACAGTGTGGACTGTGAAATTTCTTTAACAGAGCTTTTTACTGTTCTTTGTTGTGCTAGTTAATAGACCATAGCTCCTTAAAGTTAGCACAACACATGCCCATCGTAAACCCCAGAGAAATGATCCCTTAAAAGTTAACTCATGACCTATCGGTATATATATATTTTCATCCTCAAATCAACATAGGTCAACTCCTATAAAATCATAATCAATGATGTTTTTCTTTGAAAGATCACTCTTTAATTCGAATGTTATGGGAGATGTCAAACTATTATACCATCATGTCTTTTACTTGCCTCCAAAACATGAATGCTACAGGATGTAACTGAAGGGTTATCACTAGTCTTACCATCATTTTTCTTGAGAATACTAACAAGAGATGGGAAAAAATATTACCTTAGATCTACTGCAAATCTTTCATAAATTCCTCTTGATCAGAGTAAGATCATTCTATTACTCTTCTTCATAGGACGATATCCAATCAACACCAAGAATGCCCTTATATCAATTCTTTTGAATCTATGACCGATGGATTGAAATCCCTTTTTCACAAAGGGTACTTAGGCTGCACAGATCTGGGAGCACACCTCCTTTAAAAGCCCATCATAAGGATTGTAACATTGCTTCCTTACAGACTTAGAAACACACCCCCTTTTGATAAATACTATTTGTGAACCTCCTCAGTAATGTCTCTATGTGTGAAAATATGGTTTCTAGTCTGGTACTCCAAGCAGAAATTTGCATGTCCTTTGGCACTTAGTCATCTCCTTTCAAGTTTGTTTGAAAGCCATAAATGAAGAACTGTAGTGCAGAGCTTGGAGAATGTGTGCCCTTATGATGGTTTTGTAATTATTTATATTTGAGTGACCAAGCTTAGGTAAACTAGAACAAACAACATTATTAAATAAATAAACAGTGTGAGAGTTGAGGGAGTGAATACCATGTTTGAGGAAGTTGGCTTGGAATTCTTCCTCATCAATTTTCGTGTGAGTGCTCATGACCTTGACTGCTCGCTTGATGTCATTGGATGAGAAAATATGGGAAGAGATGAGTGGAGGTGATACGGATAGGGGCCTATGTAGGGAAATCATAAAGGAAGATCATATGAGAGAACATGCATTTCAGGTCTAAGTCTGGGTGGAGAGCAGTATGCCTAGAGAAAGGGTGCACCAAAAGGTTTTGGGAGAACAACAAAGTGTTGCACATAGCTTGTGTCTCCGCAAGGAAAGGAATGTCTGCTTTCTACAACAGAGGAGGCAAAGATAGGATCTCTAAAGGTGGGGAAAGAGAGGGGGGGCATGTGTCAAAGTGAGCTGAGATGATTGTGATGGAGTTTGTACTCCTGGTTGAACAAATGGTTCATTGAGTAGAAGCCAGGTGTGGGGGTGTGGGTGGCCAGGTAAATGGAATGGGGGTAAGAGTCAAGATCAATATACCAAATATATGTAGATAGAAGGTCATATTTGCCTGAGGTTGTCTTGAGGAATGAGAAATACTAGGGGAGAGGAGAAATGAACTGACAAAGGTGGGTGGTGTATGAGTTGGCATACTTTATATCAATAGAAATGTTCTTGTGTCATATAGAATGTACCCATAGATTGTTTGTATAGGATTTTGTTTGTAAATTCCTTCAAGTTTTACTATGATTGTAATGAAAATATTAGTAATATTTGTGATATATTTTGAAAATCAAGATATCTATTTAAGTGGAGAAATTAGTATTTGAATTATAATGCACATTTAGCAAAACAAAAGTCCATGAGGTAAAATGTCCATCTGGTAAAATGTTCCCTAGCACCCAGTATTATGTTATACCATAAGGTGAATTGTTGTGGCTTCTACACCTTTGCTGGTTGGTTTTCAGGCACTGGGCAGTGGATTTGAAGTATTTTCTGTTGGAAAGAAGAAGCTTGTCTGTTCTGTTCCTACGGAATTAAATAAAGACCATAATGAAATTCTGGAAATGGCTCAGGTATGTTTTGAAAAACTTGTAGTTTTGAAATTGAAAAGACAGTCTGATTGCATTAAATAAATTATACTTTGTTGTTTTGTATTATATGAGCAAATTTCGATTTAATGATTGAATTTGACTGCATATTCAATGATTAATTGAATGGCACACTTATTGGAAGTTATGTCTCTTTGTTTTTTGGGGATTGCCAAGATTTCTGTGAAATATCAAACCCTCTGTCCTTTCTGTTTTGCATTAGCTTTTTCCTTCCATAATTCCTGACTGCATCCCCAAGATTTGCAGACATTATTAGTTTTGATTTCAAGGTAGACACAATATTTTGTGAGGGTTGAGTATGAGGAGATTGTAACATAAAACTATGTATTTTAATTTTTGACGATGGAACTTAATAAAATATCTAAATATTTATTTTCTTTGGATATTCGTCTTGATATCATCAAATATATATGATGCTAGAACTAAGAAAGCTTTAAGAGATAAAGCTTCTGAGTGCATCCTAAAATTTGCAGACATCATTAGTTTTAATGTCAGGGTACATTCAACATCTTTTGTAGGTTGAGAGAAGAGATTTTAAAGTAGAACCATATTTTTTGGCATCGTAACTTACTAACATGGATAGATATTTATATTATATGGATATTCTTCTTTATATCACTGACCGCATGATGCTAGAACATATAAATATTCAAGAGATAACGATTCTTGTGGCTACTCATTAGTATTTCCTGTGTCAGTTTTGAATGTTGGTGGTTATTGCTTTTAACTTTTCACTTTTAAGTGCTTGATTGAATGGTTAAAGCTAAAACACAATTTTAACTTAGTGGGAGATTGTAAGGGTACAATAGCTATGATTTGCACTGCTTAATTTTGCATATAAGCTGTCCTAAAATGGTGTGTTGGTTTAGAAATCATTTTGGCTTGTAAGGAGTTCTATAACTCTATGGAGGTTTTCATTTGTAGTAATGCATGCTGTTTTTATTTACTGTTCATATTTCTGATTGATTATACATGTGCATTATTATTAAGGTTTGTTGGAAGTAGGCTCTTGGATGATGCATGGACTATCATAGATATGGATTCTTTTGGCATGTTATATATGATTCGGTACTGAATGCGTTTAAATTTAAACTGTGTTTGGATTATGGTTTTATTGCATATACGAGGATTGAAAACATGAAACCCTAATAGGAAAACATGAGGCTCAAAACTTTACTGACTAAGACTTCAGATATATAATGGCATGATGTATAAGACTATAAGTTTAGTGTCCAATATATAAACCTATTTTCCATTCTAACTTTGTTGGAATAATCATAATGTGATACTATGATTATGAGCTAAGCATGTTATAAGCACTGTGCTCATTGACAAATATTATCTTTCACAAATGTTTTTGTGGGGCTTCCATGAGTGTTTTGCTTATGATGATACAATGAAGTACATATTGATGACGTCGCTAGTATATGACTGAAATGTGCAAATTCTCATGGGTAAAATATTGGATGTTAACTTCATTGACTGCTTAGGAATGCTTACTTATGAAGAAATGCCCGTGGATTCCCATGCAGAATACTCTGTAGCTAGATCCTAATCCAATTCAAAAACAAATGTCCTATAGTTGATAAGGAGTGAAGATCTTGAAAACAAATAATGGTGGAGTATCCTTAGACTGGAGGTGTTGGTCAATGTGTTGTGTTTCTTTTCCTTACTATATTGCTTTACATGAGTGTATAGTGCATATTTGTGAATGAAAAGGTAGCAGTTGTGTCTAGTATTTTAAGTATCTATGTTCATGACCATCGTGTTAGTGATTGCTTAGGCATAATCACTTATGCAACGATATGTGTGGATTCCGATGCAAAACACACCGTAGCAAGAGCTTAATCCCTTCATAAAATTGATGGCTTATAGTTGATAAGGAGTGGAGATCTTGAAAACATGGGCTTTCCTTAGACTGAAGCAGTCAGTTGATGTGCCATGCTGCTCTTCTATACATATATTGTCAACCATTGGGTGCTTTCTTTACTTGAGTACATAACTCATATTTGATGGTACTTGAGAATGTACTTGTGCTATTTTTTGGGGATGTCTCACCATTTTGTTCAAAATGTATTGATTTATGTAGGCTATGGATAGAGCCCATAGATTGGGACAACGTAAAGTAGTGAATGTTCATCATCTTATTATGTGAGGAAAACTAGAAGAGAAAGTTATGGGTATTCAAAAGTCCAAGGTCTCAGTTGCTAATGCAGTCATAAATGCTGAGAATGCTAGTCTGAATTCAATGGATACGACTCAGTTGCTTGACCTTTTTACCCCATATGCAACTTCTGGGAAGGTGTAACTCTCTGATAGTGTCTTGTCTCATTTTCAATATAAATGTATTCATAGCATAAACTATTTTTTTGGATCTTAATCTGACTTGTTGATTTTTCCTATAAAATTTACAGATACCTTCATATTATAAAAATTTGGAAGGTTATGAAGTCTTGAGCAATGCAAATGTTGTAGGCGCATGCAAAGGCTTAAAGACAATTGTTGCCCTAGGTTTTGACAATTAGTTTTGTCGCAATTTATTTCTTTCTTAATGCGAGTTTTGGAACTGACGTAATCTGTTTTGTTGGGTTGTAGTGAAATTCAAAAATATCAGAAGGGTATTGAGCTTCTTATCCTAAAGTTTCCTTTTCAGAGGCTGGTTCGAGAAATTGCACAGGATTTCAAGGTATGTTATGTAAACTTGGAAATTTATTTAGTGATAAGGCTAAGATGGTAGTGTGGAATATTATGCTTTTTATTTTTATTTTATTTTAAAACTGTTCATGAATAAAGAACCCATCACCTACCTTGCACAGTGCCTTGCTCCATATCGAAATCCCCTTTCCCTATGATGTGCTACATTTTTTATATAGTATTTTTTGTAATGGTGGTTTGTTGTTGAAGTGCTTATAACTACCCTAATTATCCCTCTATTCTCATATTCAATATTGAATGGATTGTGACCATCTTGTGAAATGACACAAAAATTGATGCCAGTGCAGAGCTATTTGCTGGGGTTAGTTGGTGAGTTTGATTTTTTGTCCTATTTGCTCGGGAACAGATGGTTTCGATGTAAACTTTTTGTTCAGTTGTCTCTAGACCTCACAAAGAAATGTTATGGAATCTTATTGATGGCTCCATTTCCCTTTTCTTTTTAAAATTTGTTATGTTTTGGCTTGTATTTATAATTACTCTCCCAAAGTTGTTTGAATTTATGTTTGTTACAGACGGATTTGTGTTTCTAGAGCCATGTTTTTTTAGCATTGCAGGAGGATGCCGAGGCTTACCTTGTGGGGCTATTTGAGGACACAAACTTGTGCACTATTCATGCTAAGAGAGTTACCATCATGCCGAGGGATATACAGATGGCCAGAAGGATTCACAGTGAAAGGGCCTAAGCTCTCTTTGAGACATAATTGCCATTGAAGAATATCATTTTTTGATTATGTAGATTCCTCGATGTATTTTAGGCTGCAACTTTGATGATATACCAAAAAAATATGTTGGTTCTGCAATTCTAGATTTTTGGTCACATTATAATTAATATGGGCCACTATATTGGATTTTCGTTTGTCTTGAGACTTGATATGGTGGATTTTAGCCACTGGATCTGGTTGATGCTCAATCACCTAACTTGGTAGTCTAGCTTATAACAATTGAATGTGATATTTGAAAAGTGAACTGCTATTAATATTATTGTTTGCTTGCAATGATGGGTCCTTTGTATTCTTTTGTGGGTGTTATGGGAATTGTTTGTGAATTCATTAATTTGTGACTGGTTATTAAGGTTTGCAACCTGATTGAATCTCCATCCCATCAATATAACGTTTGTAGCTTCTTGTGGTTCTTCAATTTAACATTTGACAATGCTTATGGAGTGATTCGCCCCTTATGTACATGGCTTATTTACTTGAGATATTTATATAGCTAGATTTTCACTGCTCTACACTCAGGATTGAGATGGTGTTCCAGTATTTTTTTGTGGCGGTGGAGTAGGTGAGCTCCCTTCGTGAAGCAATATATCTCTGAGAAAATGCAAAGTTGCTTTTTTCTTAAAGCTTTCATGTAGTTTCCATTGTTTGGGGTCAAGAAAAGGATTGTATAATGTGTCATGTTCAATGCCATTAAAAATGCATAATACAGTGTATAGTCAAAGGTGATTTTTGAGATATACTCTCTATTTATTCTTTCCATACATCCAGAATGTCACACTATTTAAAATTAATTGGAAATTTTGGAATTAAAATTGCAAATTTTGGCAGACAGGAGCATCCTGAAAACTTGAGAAAGGAACAAGGAAAGGTAATGATATTTGAATTTTTTAAACAACTAGGTCATTGGAAACATTAGGTGGTTCTATTGAATGAAAGCCACCTTCTATCCATCAAGATCAAGTTGACATCTAAAAACTAACTGGTGCATGATGCACAACAATACATTGTCCTAAATTCATATTATATAGGCACATCTCAAGAGTGTCTCAGGACACAAAGAGGCCAAGCTCTAATCCTTTATTTAAAAAAAATTGAAATTCAAGGAACATGGATTTTCCATTCTCTTGCATGATCTAACTATCTCTTTCTTCTCTATCTTTATGTTTTAGGTGTGAAGAACCAGGCACTAATAAAAATAACTTATTTAATGTTGGTAGCAATTGCATTTATATTTGGTACAATTTCATTGATAAAGAGCATAAGAATAAAACAAGTTATTTCTCTATTTGAAACAGAAAGCATCACATGATACATCGAATGCAATGAATAAATCCTAGGGGTTTTACTTCACTGACAAATTATAAAAGAAGAAATGCGGGGATCTAGAAAAATGAACTATCCAATATATAGTAAGACAATCTCTAACCATGAAAATAATTGAAATCTACAAGTTGATAAAAATACACCCCGCCTTAATTCTTACTAATGAGTTGGTGGCAATGTTTGGGAATTTGCAGGACACAACAACCAACCATAAACATAATATCTTGAGATTGATTGAGGTATCATGCTGGTATGGTTATTTTTATTCTCACAAACATCAAGCAGACACATCGTTTAAGAAACTTGGAAAATATGTATTCTTTATTTATGCTATGAACTATAGTCATCACTCCTAACATCCGGCCTTGGATGTTAGGAGTGATGGAAATGTTTGATCCAGGGTTTATCCTAGGATTACACAACCAGGCCCCCTCGACACTAGATATTTTCCATACAATATCATCAGCCACTGCATTGGTCCATTTGGAGTACTTGATAACTCTGATGGGGAGCCCTCTTTCTTCCTTCTTTCCTTACTCTGCTTCTAGTTCTAGCACAACTTGACTTCTGCATTATATGCTCAACATGAATTTGTATTTGCACTACTACTCTTTGTGGTATTTATATTTATGTCGATCAATTAGCTCTTCCTATGTTCTTAGTGTAGTAGCAATAGTTAGGAGTTTCCTTCACACTCCCACTGTATATTCACACTAGATGTACTTTTGAGTCCCATTAACCAACTTTGCGGTCATTTATTGGACATCAATAAAGTTATATTTTGGCATCTTATCCACCCACTTAAATGTTGTTGCTTTACCTTTTGAAAGACATGAAAACTTTGTCATCATGAACTAAGTCAATAAAACTAATCAAATAAGAGGACACATCCATGTGCATGTGAATTTTCTTCTCACTCTAGTTGCATAGATTGTATGCCATTGTGTTAGTTTATATAGAATATTCGTTGTTCTTGAACGTATGATAGTTTGTCCTAGCACTTAAAACAAAGTATCATATAATTGCTCTAGCCAAGGTGTAAATATTATTCACAATTCTTTATTTTAGATTTGGTATTATGTACCTTTAGGCACTAGAGGCATGCAATCCCACAACTAGCGCCGTTGATTCACCTTTTCTATCTAGTTTTTGGTCCCTTCTTTACATTTCTCCTATATATGGTAAATCTCTTCTTTAATATCACCTTGGCTTCCAACTAATTTTTGTTCAGATTTTTCATAATACATTATGGGAACAATATTTATGTCTAGTGGTTCTTGACACTGTTGTACTTCGCCATCCAATTGATCTAGTTTTGTGATAATTTGTTGGACATTAAGAAAAGTATATTATCTACAGAAGAAGAGGTGGACAAGTATGTAGGAGCTGAAGAAGGCCCCTTTTTGGCAAGGTTGAAACCATTGTCTTTTGGTTCCATAAGGCAAGTTGCAAGTTTCCAGTTTGGAAATCTAACAATATGGTAAAATCTAAACCATGTTGTTTTGCTGCTATATATTAAACAATACCTACATACCACTAAACAATAGTTTTGGCTCAGAATTTAGGGAGTTGATGGAAACTCTAATAACCTCATCCGCAGTCTCTATTGAAGACAATTAATAAGGAATTATTTGACTGTATCAAAATTCATAGTTTAACTACATTTTGGAATTACCCTTTCAACTCATTTAAGTTGGAAAACCAATAACTTTGAGAATTGAGTTTCATTCTCTCTTGGCATGGAAAATTGATGTATATGCGAAACTAATAAACTTTGACAGAAAAGATACAATCCTTGGGAAGTTCTAGAACACCGCGTAACAATGGAAGATCCTTATTCTTTGTAAATGATAAATTTAAATATGTTAATGTATCTCATTTTCTTTATTTATATAATAAAGCAGAGTAAATAATTGGACTATGTTATGTATTAGAATGACAATTTGCATTATGTAGGTTATTGATACATGTGACAGAATTGTTCCAAATATTGTTGAGTTTATTTTTTTTGGCATGAAAGGTGAGGAGGAGAATTCTATCCCAGAATAATAATTTGTTTGATTTCTAGTATAGCATCTATTACAAATTATTGAAATAATTTTCTTGCAATTGGTTTAATATTCAATGAAGGAAGATTGGTTATCGAGGGAAAAGCCATTAAGTCATCAACATTTGAGAAGGAATCTGTAAGGATTGAAGTAACTTTTGAAAGCTCCTTCTTGAGGATCGGCAAGTGGAAATCTCCAACAATACCATTAGATTGGGTAAATCCAAAAGGGTATGATATTTAACTAGCTCTATAATTCTATTCTAATACATTATCGATGAATTTAGTAGTTGAATGACTGTCTTGAACAACATGGAATGGTGAGAACTCTACTTTTTTTGGGAAAAACATTGAGTCTTATATTAAAATATTATGAAGGCACATCGTGGGAAATTCTAGGTTTTGCTTCCTCTGTGGATCTAAGTTAGGTGAGCCAACATATTTGATTTAACCCCATAATCAACACCTTGTATGATTTCAGAGAACATGGATTTGAGCAGAAATTTTAATCTTTTGGTCATCCAAAAAATTATGAAAGACCATACTTCCATAAGCACAATTGCTATCTTCAAAGGTTAATTTACATGAAATGGACCAAAGGAAGGAGAGGGTTGTCAACCTAAGTAATTGACCAAAATTAATGAGAAACTAAAGGGCACAAAGTTGAATTACCAAAAAGGGGTGCCCTCCACTAGAGAGGCCTGGAAACAAAATCCAAATGCTCATAGATGTTCCTCTATAGGGACCTAGCAAATAACCGCCCCAAAAGATTTGCTTGATGTCTTCCTCTCTACTGCAGTGCACACAGAGGCTATCTATGAGTCTTTTCCTAAACAAATTGTGTTTGTTAGCTAAACATTAATAGAGATTGATTCATTTAGTTACTCTAAATAGACACACACACACACACACACACACATATGTTTCAAGAGAATGGAAAATCACCCATGCGAAGAAAGGTGTGTGTGTGTGTGTGTGTGTGTGTGTCATTCGAACAAATGGTGTGTATTCACCATAATCTGTGGCCATGTTTTCACTTTTCTCAGGAAATCCAACAGGTGTATATATAATGGAAAAAGGATAAAAGCTCAAATTCATATTACCATTGGCCTGGTAGCATAAACAAAATAACTTGTTGATGCAAGCATCAAAATGAAAGTTATTCCTCTATGATAGTTACTCTTTTTTTCCAACACAGTTGTTAGTGTTGGCACTTTGGAGAAGGATCATTGATATCTTAGTGACTTAGTTTAGCATGTGAGTTTTGAATTGGGAAATCGCTAATGAGCAAATCATGAAGTGTACAGTTGTAGTAAAGGCAATAGAGTATTGTATTGGCAGGAAGGATACCTAGTAGGACATGAGAACTGTAGATGAAATAAAATTATATAGATTGAATGAAGAATTCCAGTATTTGTTTGCAGGAAATTCATTAAAGGGTCTTCCAAGTCTAGATTCTAGAGCAAGCTAATTACTAAAAAACTCTCGACATATTTTAATGGAATATATTCCCCTGAAATCTTTGTACTAATTGGGATTAGATGTGTAAATTAAGACAGATTTTAGAACACATGCATGAGACAAAACATAAGTGAATAAAATTGCAATAAAAATTATATTACCTCATGAGTTTGTTGGGGTAAACTGGAGAAAACTTTCTTTGAATTATACCTTTCTTAGTTTCCGCCACTCGATCTTAAACATCTGGAAAAAAAAAATATTGACTCTTGATTGCTAGTTTCTTGAGATAGGTCTAAAAAGGTATTTCCTCAAACATCCTTCACATTGGGTGCTCCATTATACTAGGATATCAATTTGAGCTTTCACAAATTAACTCAAATGTTTTATTTATGCCAAATCAATAATCAAAATATGAACGATTGATGTTTGATTTGATAGAGAGAGAATTTCATCTGAGGGGGATTAAACATATTTGTTCCTTGCTAGACTATTTTGATTCCTATCCTATATCCCTACATTGGACCATTATGATTCCTTTCCTATATCTTCCCTTATGTTTGTTTTAGTGCATAGATATCTACAAAAGCATGCCTAGAATGACAGTTTCCTCACTAATCATGTCAAGAGTTTACATCCAATGCTTTGGATCCACAATCTGATCATAAATCAACCAACAATGAAAATTTTCTCAATACTCCAACATAATTAAATTCCTAGGCTGCTGGAAATGGCTAATGGAATTTGATCCTGGTCAAAATTGCAAGGACTTTTGAGGAGCATCATGCTTTATGTAAATGTGAATGTTTCCACCACTATATCATGTTTAGTTTGTTGATCAAAACTAGGAGGGATAGATTTTTATATGTAATCTACAAAGCAAAGTGCTGCTTAATGAATATGTTGCAAAACCTTGGTTGACTGTATGCCTGGTCATCTGTTACAAGACTACCAATGACATTTTTCCAACATGCCTGAAAAGATTTACAAATTTTCTTGTAACTATTCCCTTAATGTACCTTCTCTGCTAGCCTTAGTATGCAAAATTAATCAATGGTTCTCAGTCTTTATGTTTTTCTTCAAGCAGTTGTCACAACAGTTAATGTGAGAAAGAATAGGCAAAGAGATTACTTTGAAAGATTCTCCGTTAGCAACAACTTGCATGCATAATCCCAAGGATATTATCATCTAGTCCCTTTGAATCATAATGCCCTTCCTTTTCATTCATATGTTTCCCAGGTTTATTGATTATGCTGCCCACTATTGTTAGGAAGTCAAAAATAGGTTTGAAATATATTTATAAACCCCAGGCATTCCCATATCGATGTTTGTTGTTGTTATGACCTTAAAACCACCTAGAATTGAGATTTACTCTGTTTTATTACTGTTTGAGGGTTAAAACAGTGTTGAAACTTGAAATTCCCCAAGAAACATGCACTTGATAGATGTTATTGCAATGTTCCCTAGATTACCAATGTTTTTGAAAGTTATAAATTGCAAAGGGGTGGAAAACGATGCGTAGTATATTGCAAACACACTTCTTGATGTGATTAACTTAATGAGGCTAATTCACATTGCCCAAGTCATTGTTCAATGTGTTGTGTTCTAGCAGTAAGGCAAAGCATTTATTGTAATGAAGACCCTATTCAAACTCTAAACCTGGTTGGGTATGTTGCTTTGTTAACACATGCCTGCAATGATGGAGGGAAATCATTATAGATTGATGTCTCTTTTCCTAGTATGTGGGATCTCAAGTGCTTCACAATTTGGTGTACCAAAACAGTTTGTATTGTAGTGTGGTAGTATGCCACATGATTGGTTGATTTGAGAATTGTTGGGCCGAATTAATGTCGTTTTAATTTTGTTGTAGTATTTTCCTAGCCATTTAATTTGTCAATCCAAGGTTCGTAGGCTTATGAAGCACCTGCAAAGTATATGCAAGACTGAAGTGAAATTAAGCTAATCTAACCCCCCGTGAAACTAAGACTAATCTAATTTAACCCCCCTTAAATTGAAACAAGCAATTGCTAATCTAATGCTGGAAGATGAAACACACGGCTGAAAGTAAATTGCATAAAAGAAAGACAACATATGAAGAACAACACGACAACACATGTGAGCTCACATTAACCATAAAGCAATCTTAAATTACATCACAAGAATAAATCACAAATCATGAAAGCATCAAAACCAATATTATAAACAAAATCTAAGAATTCCCTTCTCCATATTACAAAGTTAAGACTAACTTCTACAATCTACTATTCTCTAAGATAATCTAAGATCTAAAATATTCTAAGATAATATCCCATTTAATAATTATTATGAAATGAAGAAAGAGCACTCTCTTTTATACATGAAGAAAATAACCATCTCATAATGAGAGATCCACTATTCACTCAACCACTCAACTACTTTCCTATTATTACAAGATATGATCCCTTCAAATCCTCCACATATCTTTCACAAATTCTCCACATATCTCTCAACCAAATCTCCATGATCTTCTCCTTGAAATATTCTTTGCATAACTATCTCCTTGAAATGATGGAGGAGATATAAGTGAATTCTTTTCTTTGAATTAATCCTTCACATATTCCTACACATTACAAAGCTCATCCATACTTTGAGATATTAGTGAAAAACATGTTAATTTTCTAATATTTAATCATAAATTCACTTATAATACTAAAAATAAATAAAGTGGAAATAATAAGGTGAAACCCACATATATGTATGGAAATGGTATGATAAAAGGTTAATGGGATGATGAAATGTGAGGAATAGGGGAAGATAAAGTGGATGAAAAATGGACATTTCTGCGTCCCAACAAGAATCATCTACTTATTATTTTACAATGTTCCTTTGAATATGAGAGATTGAGATTTACATCAGTGGAACCAGGAGTGAAGTCTTATTAATGAAATAGATTTTAGCAAACTTAGGTATAGGGAGCATCTGATTACTAATGTAGTTATTTATCTATTTCTCTTAGTTTCTCCATTTTTTGTTGCTCAAGTTTAGAGTACATTTGGACTGGCATAGTATTACCCCCCATTCTTCGTTAATGTTACATGCTTGGGTTTTTGCATAGCTAAGCGAAGAAAAAAATGGTCTATGCACTAGGTTCCTATGCATTGATCATAGTATACCTATTGACACAAGACCAACATTTATCTAATGCAATAATCAATTGACATAATTACAATGCATAATTGTATTATCCTCCATGACCTCAATTGGCTAGTGGAGGCCAAGATCGAGCATAATGTTTGATTCTATTAGTTTATCGGTTTGTCAAGATTCAGGTCCCCACATGTTTGCTGGACCATTAAGGGATGAGATAACAAGTGGAGTCCCCACTTGCCTTGAATCTAGTCAGTGCAGTTCTATCTCACTAACACCTTCCAGTTGTGACTCGTGAGTCTACATGTTTTGTTGTTGATGATGTGATTCATTTTATTTGACTAATATTGTTGTTCCTCCATTTTTACAATATTTTACAAATTAGTGAAATATTCGCTAGTTTTTCAAATTTTTTATAATGAAGTGAAATATTCACCAAGATTTTACAATATCTTATAACTTAGTGAAAGAATCACCAATATTTTACAACATTATCTAATAAAATGAAAGATTCGCCAAGATTTTACAACATTATATAATAAAAAGAAAGATTCGCCAAATTTTTTATATATACATATTATATTATTGATAAAATCGCCTTCAAATTTTCCTATATATCGAAGAGATTCACCCATTTTTTATACATATAAATATAGGGGGGGTTCTTAAAATTATCCCCGATGGAAGTATTTGGAAGTGTTTGGAAGTATTTGGGAATATTTGAAAGTGCTTGGAAGTTTTTCAGAGTTTGAAAAAATTAGGAAGTATAGTGTGATCAAAAGTGTTATGTTAGTGTATATGTGTTATAATACTTATCTATTATGATAGTATTGGGTTATGCAATTATTTTTATAATTGTATTGATATTATGGTATAACATAATAATTCTACGAGTATACTAAATATGGAATATATAGGTTATATGACTAATACATTGTGTATATGATTAATAATAATATGATATACGATTGAAGAATTATAATATATATGTAAACAAAAACGAATGTATGTATATAATACATAGTAGTAGTAAGTATGGTATATGGTATGAGTGTATGATAGTGTGTTGTATAGCTAGTAATTTTTTTATTGTATAATATTAGAAGATTTTGGTGGTAGGAGGTTGGGTTGTTTGAGGTGACTATGTATTTACTTTGATTGGTAAGTAGTTTGCTACGCGCAAATAAATAGTAATGTAATGTATTATTATATATATCATCATGTGCTAATGATTCTATGTAAGGTTATGATAAATAGTAACTACTCGATATGATTTCTATAGTTGATGTATGTTGTTTGATATTATTGGTTGCTATTGGATGTTATTGATTGACATTAGTTGATTAATGGTTTATAACTACATGGCATTGTTAACATTGTATGTATATTACCTATTATTGGTTGTCCTTGGTTATTCTGGTTGTTACGTGTATGATTGATGCATCTTGGTTGATTTATTCTAGATGATGTATTCTGACTGATGTGATATGATCATTGTATTCTGCTTGATGAATCTTGGTTGATGTATTATGATTGTGTATTTTGATCAATGTATTCCAATTGAGGTATGTTGGTTGATGTATTTGATTGCTGTATTATGACCATTGTCTTCTTCTTGATGAATATTGGTTGATGTATTTTCATTATCTATTTTGATTAATGTATTCCAATTGATGTATGTTGGTTGATGTATTTTGATTGATGTATTATGATAATTGTCTTTTGCTTGATGAACCCTCGTTAATGTATTCTGATTGTGTATTCTAATTTATGTATGATGGTTGATGTGTTTTTATTGATGTACTATGATTTATGCTTGTATGATTAGTTGATTCAAGTATGGTTGTCCTTGGTTGATATTACATGATCGATATATGATTAATATAGGTTGAGATATTATGAATTGATGATCGATGTCTGTATGGATGATGTATGCATGATGGTCGCTGTATGATTTATATTAGCTGATGAATAATGGCATTTTGAATGATCTCTAAGAAGAATTATGCTTTGTGTTAAGATGAAAAGTAATATGTTGTTATGGCTCTTTTGGATCTTAGTTAGATTGGAATTGTTGCATATAAATTCGCTTTGCTTGTTACATTAAAATGAAAAAGGTATTTAGGTGATCTTTGAAAATATTCATCCTTGTGATATTCATTAGAAAAGTATCTTGTGTCATTATTGAAAGGTATACTAGTAATAACTTGGTGGTATTTCATATATCCTTGTTGAAAAGTAAGTACTAATCGTGTAACTAATTAAGTATGATACAGATACCTTTATTGAAGATGAACTTCATGTATCCTTATATATTCAATACTAATTGTGTATAATGTGGTACTAGTATCTTTATTAGGAAACTATCTAGGGATATTGTTGAAAGAAAATATATCCTTGTGATCTTTGTTGAAAGTATCTTGCTAGGGTATCCTTGTAGTATATCAAATACCTTTGTTGAAATGCATCTTTGTAAAATACCATAGTGAGAGTTCATGCATCTTGTTGGAAAAATATCTCGGTGACATTTCATGCATCCTTGTAGGAAAATTATTTGAGTGATAAATCATGCAAAAACATCTTGGCAATGCATATCATGTGATCGACTTATTTGAACACATTTCATGTATATTAGATGCATTTCATATTATTGAAATTGATTAGGATAAGATTCAATTAGATGCATTTCAAGTATTTGTTGAAGAAGTATCTAATCTTGAGTACCTTGCATTTATTGAAATATTTCATGTAATTAATTAGAAAATGTATTTTTTTGAAAGATGTATTTTAAGAATCTTATTGGACAATATATAGGTTTACTGTTAACCATGTGTCTGTTGGGAATGTGAAAAATCATCCTTGTTAAAGAAGCATCTATATTTCAAGTATCTTTGTTGAAGAATATGGTTTAGCTGTTGGGACTGAGTTCCTGGATTCCCTTAGAGAGCAGTCTAGTATCCATTTCCAAAGAGGTAGTTTGGTGGATTGTCACCCCTTTGCTTACATCACATCACTCTACTAATCCAGGTTCTCACACATGAAGCCAGGAAATGGGACGGTGACCCCATAGACAGTGGAGACAGACATGAAAGTAGTAGTGGGAAGCATTAAGGTTCTCAAAAGAGGTAGTTCGGAGAGTTTATCAACTGATTGCGCTCTTCTTATGGGAGGAACATTGTCCCGTTCAAGTTAGTTGCACAAATTTGAGATAAGTATTCTCTCATGTGTTATTCATGTTGTATTTTGTATAGGTTCCATGGTGATTGATTTATTCTATCTTTATGTTCATGGTATAGTAGTGAAAGAATACTCTTATATCATGTATCGTACATTTTATACCTGATGTTAATCATATGGTTGATGGAAATGTGATTTTCAGGTGAATATATATCTTTGTTGATATTTGAAGACCCTGTAATGGGGATTGAATATTGACCCTTGCTACTAGTCTTGGTTCTTGCACAAGAAGCTAGAAAATGGGATGGCGATATCCTGAGGAACAAGTTAAGTGAAGGCAATCACATCCCATAGGCAGTGGAGACAGACAAGAAAGTAGTAATGAGAAATATTGTGGTTTCTTGAAAGAGGAGTTCTGAGAAATACTACTTGAAAACTGAAGGTAGTGATCCCTTTGAAAGTTGTAAAAGCATGTATGTATTATGCATCGAGGATGATGCATGGTATAAGGGGGAGGGGATGTAATACCTCATGTGTTAAGCCCCAGACATATGTAATTTGTAATTGTTTATTATTGTGGCACAGGCTGTCGGAAAAGAGTCTTTAAGGACATAGAGACATTATTATTATTTTGTAAATAATTAATTAATGAAAACAACTGGCACATCGAGGACCACTAAAAGAGTATGAGATGCCTAGATCCACAATGAGAGGGGGAATGGGGACATTCCTAGCACTTTAGAACTTTTTTGGTTGATCTTGGTCCATATTTAGGCCTTAGTGGCTTTATTAATTGATGATCACCCAAACATTGTACAAATGACCCAACTTTTGATTAATTTATCCTATGTTGGTATTATTGAGCCTAATTCATGATTTAGTGGGCCTCATTAGTGTTTTGGTGGGTGCCACTTGTTGATTGAGCCCCTTTGGTGGTTTTGTAACTCCTTGTGTAAATCTTGTGTAAATCCTTATGTAACTTTTGTGTAAATCCTTGTGTAACCCCATTTTTTCTATTTTGGGAAGATGCCTTGGCTTGTGTGACACCTTACCTCACTAATTTTGAGTTGGGTGGAGTGGTTTGGAGTCATTCTCCTTGAAATTCGAATTGCTTGGGTTGGATTAGAGTTAAGCGGGGTGGAGTGTAACCCCGCTTTTTCTATTTTGGGAAGATGCCTTGGCTTGTGTGACACCTTACCTCACTAATTTTGAGTTGGGTGGATTGGATTGGAGTCATTCTCCTTGAAATTAGAATTGCTTGGGTTGGATTAGAGTTAACCTCTTTTGGTTGAATTACCCCCCTTGAATTGACTCAAGTTGGATTACCATGGTTTGATTTTGACCCATTGAGTTAGAATTACCTTCTTTGGTCTATAAATACATGTTTGATATCCTTGGTTTGGGGGTGGTTTTTCATGGTTATTTAGATGGTTTTTCATACCTTTGATGTTCCTTTGTTTTTACTAGGCTTTGTCCTTGACCTACACATAAATCCTTATGGTGAATGGCGATATCTCGATGGCCTAGAGGGTTGGATTACCATTGCACCTGGTAGTGGGGTGGAAGAGGAAGTATGTGGTGATAAATAGAGTTTTGGATTCTCAAGATGACACTTGAGTTATTCTTTAGGGCACCTCTATTATGGATCTGTGGCCTCAACTCGGGGGTGGCCTGTTAAAGTGAGATTTGGCTTGGCAGTGCCAAAGGCTGGGTGGAATGTGGTTTGGATGATGCCAATTGCGCATTGATAAGATAAGTGATTTATCTCATGTTTATTTAATTTAATTGGATCTGATATGATTTATTTATGGATTCACATTAAATGTTTGATGAAACGTATGAGTTATTTATGGAAGAAATTTATCATAGAATTCAATCTATTTATGCAAGTAAATTTTATGAAGGAATTGGAAACTAGTTTTTGGGATTTTATGCACAAATTGTTTGAGGAAATAATTATTTGGTACCTCTCCTAAAGAACTGATATTTATGCCCTTGTTCCTTATATATTGTGTATTTTGATGGTACAATATCCCCAAAATGGTTTAAGACACTTCTTGTTTATGCTTCTACCTTTTATTCGAAAACTAGTTCTTTGATCGGACTGTTTGACATAGTTTGGAGAATTTGCACATGAAGTGTTTGTAAAAATGCCTGCGTGTTAATTTTATGTTTATGCTTGATAAATAATATTGAAATTTGTGTGAAAATGTGAAGAGGATATTCTTGGTAGTGTTGGGTAAGTGCCTACCGAAATTCTAGATCAATTTCCAATTTCTAGCTCCTTCAATGGAATTGTTTTGAGTAGATTTGTGACTTTGCACATGAAGTGTTTGTAAAAATTCCCGAGTGTTAATTTTATGTTTATGTATGATAAATAATATTTAAATTTGTGTGAAAATGTGAGGAGGATCTTCTTGGTAGTGTTGGGTAAATGTCTACCGAAATTCTAAATCAATTTCCAATTTCTAGCTCCTTCAATGGAATTGTTTTGAGTAGATTTGTGACTTTGCATATGATGTGTTTGAAAAAATGTTAGAATGAGATATACCTCTATTATGACTGATAAAACCCATTATTTAGAGTTGGAATTACATTTGAATTATTCTATGAGCTATGGATTTAAATATTCTAGTGATTCCTAGAATTACTAGTCAATTTAGATGAGTAGAATTAACTTATTTTGTGGATTGTTTAATGTAATGTATATGGGTGGAAAGGTATAGCCATATGAATGTAAGTGATCCTTGATATGATTTCCATGAACTACAATAGTCATATATTTGTCTTTATTTGGCAGTTGGAAAGTTCAATTGAAAACTATGTACATTGCAATGAAATTGGAAAATAGTTTTTGGATTCAAATCTCTGTTTTTGGTAAAAGATGAATGTACAGCCATATGATGTGTTATTGGTGCTTTACTTGTGATGTAGAATTCTATTTTCTAGATATGCACCTTCACCTCTGTGTGCCTCGAAACTCAGTACGATTGTTTTGATTGAATTTCTGGCAGTGTTTATTTACTAGTTGTATTGATTGAACTTGAAATATCCTTCGTTTATGTACTTGGATCAGATTTGCAAAAGTACTTTATTTTGTTGTACATGCATGCTTAAAAAAGTGTATAATGGTTGTAGGTTCAATTTTTGGTTCATTGGCATGGTTGTGTGTCGAATTTGTGCAAGACTAGTTGTTAATATTGAACAACTAGTTATTGAATTTATTTTTATTTACTAGGACTTTGTCATGAAACAAATATTGAAAAATAAATTTTAATATTTGTTTAACTAATCCATTGTGTTAAAATTATATAATTAGAATTAAAGATAGAATTATATGTCCCTCATACCCATTGATATCCCCAAGGGACATTACAAGTGGTACCAGAGCTTAGGTTCCAACACTGCGACTGTTGGGTCTTCTACAGAGTTAATATCTTTTGGAGTTTATAAATGTATTTGATGAAATGAATTTAACCTCCCTTATGTTAATAGAAGAACAATCAGCTTGACTTCAAATATTAGTTCATTGTATGCTTTAAAATTAATTAATATTGCATATTTGTTGTTCAATAGATTGATTGGTAAGTACTATGTGGTGCATATCTAATAATTGAGTGATTGGATTGGTTGATGCATGTGCTTTGCCTCTTTTACTTCTCAGTGAATTGTTAATATTAAAATGATTATTGTAGTATGTTTTTATACTAATTATTAATTATTACTATGGTAACTTATCTAATTAGTTAGTGGTGGAATTGCCACTTGGAGGTAAACATAGCTATGGGCTATTTTTGTATTCTATTATTTATTTGATTTATTTTGGGGTTAGTGGTGGCATTATTATTATACTAGATATCTTACTAATTTATTTATTGAGTGGAGAATGAGACACTTTTCCCTATTGGTTCATATTCTCTTTTATTTTATTTATTTTACTTATGGAGATGTAACTCCTAGTCTATTTTCGAAGGAAATGAGCCACTTGTCTTTAATGACTCATATTCTCTTAAGTTTATTTATTTTATTTTATGTGTGTAAGTAGGTAGTATAGTAGTGTAAGATAATATTATATATATATATATATATATGACATCCACATAAATATGTATAAAATGATATGTGTGATATGTATAGTTGTTAAAAGTATATACAAGAATAGATGCATTATTATATATATGAATGCTTGTATGTTTGTATATACTATACTATGTATTTTATTATATGTAATTGTTATTAGTATCACATGTATGTAATACTGTGACTATACTATATGTATAGAGGTGAACGTATGTAATGGTGTAAGTATAAGATTTGGAGGTGTTTGGAAGTGTTTGAGTGTTTGGAGGTGTTTGGAAGTGTTTGGAAGTATTTGAGAATATTTGAAAGTGCTTGGAAGTATTTCATTGTTTGGAAATATTAGGAAGTATAGTGTGATAAAGAGTGTTATGTTAGTATATATGTGTTATAATATGTATCTTATATGATAGTATTGGGTTATGCAATTATTGCTATAATTGTATTGATATTATGGTATAACATAATAATTCGACGAGTATACTAAATATGGAATATATAGGTTATATGACTAATACATTGTCTATATGATTATTAATAATATGATATATGATTGAGGAATTATAATATATATGTAAACAAAAACGAATGTATGTATATAATACATAGTAATAGTAATTATGGTATATTGTATGAGTGTATGATAGTGTGTTGTGTAGCTAGTAATTGTTTATTGTGTAATATTAGAAGATTTTGGTGGTAGGATGTTGGGTTGTTTGAGGTGACTATGTATTTACTTTGATCGATAAGTAGTGTGCTACGCGCAAATAATTATTAATGTAATGTATTATTATATATATCCTCATGTGCTAATGATTCTATGTAATGTTATGATAAATAGTAACTAATCGATATGATTTCTATAGTTGATGTATGTTGTTTGATATTATTGGTTGCTATTGGAAGTTATTGATTGGCATTGGCTGATTAATGGTTTATACCTATATGGCATTGTTAACATTGTATGTATATTACCTATTATTGGTTGTCCTTGGTTATTATGGTTGTTACGTGTATGATTGATGCATATTGGTTGATGTATTCTGGATGATTTATTCTGGCTGATGTATTATGATCATTGTCTTCTACTTGATGAATCTTGGTTGATGTATTATTATTGTGTATTTTGATTAATGTGTTCCAATTGATGTATGTTGGTTGATGTATCTGATTGATGTATTATGATCATTGTCTTCTTCTTGATGAATCTTGGTTGATGTATTTTGATCAATGCATTCCAATTGATGTATGTTGGTTGATGTATTTTGATTGATGCATTATGATAATTGTCTTTTGCTTGATGAACCATGGTTAATGTATTTTGATTGATGCATTATGATAATTTGTCTTTTGCTTGATGAACCATGGTTAATGTATTATGATTGTGTATTCTAATTGATGTATTCTAATTGATGTATAATGGTTGATGTGTTTTGATTAATGTACTATGATTGATGCTCGTATGATTAGTTGATTCATGTATGGTTGTCCTTGGTTGATATTACATGATCGATATATGATTGATATAGGTTGAGATATTATGAATTGATGATCGATGTCTGTATGGAATATGCATGCATGAGGGTCATTGTATGATTGATATTAGTTGATGAATAATGGATTTTTGAATGATATATAAGAAGAATTATGCTTTGTGTTGAGATGAAAAGTAATATGTTGTTATGGCTCTTTTTGGACCTTAGTTAGATTAGAACTGTTGCATATAAATTCGCTTTGCTTGTTACATTAAAATGAAAAAAGTATTTAGGTGATCTTTGAAAATATTCATCCTTGTGATCTTCATTAGAAAAGTTTTTTGTGTCATTATTGAAAGGTATACTAGTAATAACTTGGTGGTATTTCATTTATCGTTGTTGAAAAGTAAGTACTAATCATGTAACTAATTAAGTATAATACATGCACCTTTATTGAAGATGAACTTCATGTATCCTTATATATTCAATACTAATTGTGTATAATGTGGTAATAGTATATTTATTAGGAAACCATCTAGGGATCTTGTTGAAAGAAAATATATCCTTGTGATCTTGTTTGAAAGTATCTTGCTAGGGTATCCTTGTAGTATATCAAATACCTTCGTTGAAATGCATCTTTGTAAAATATCATAGTGATAGTTCATGCACCTTGTTGAAAAAAATATCTCGGTGACATTTCATGCATCCTTGTAGGAAAATTATTTGAGTGATAAATCATGCAAAAACATCTTGGTAATGCATATCATGTGATCGACTTATTTGAACACATTTTGTGTATATTAGATGCATTTCATATTATTGAAATTGTTTAGAATAAGATTTAGTTAGATGAATTTCAAGTATTTGTTGAAGAAGACACACACATGATAGAAACAGAGAATGAGCTCTGCAACTTGATGCTAGGTTTGGGGTTAGGTTACCAAGGAAAAAGGTTCAATGGTGTTCTAGCAGTGGAGGAGCGTCTTAGTAGGTCGGTTGGGGTCAATCCAGGAAGGTTCCTTCTCCTCCCCGTGGGGAGAGGGACCGTGAGAGGAATGTGCCCTTGGAGGAGGGATCAACAATTCCCACTTTGATCTTGGACATGGAAATCGAGAAAGGAAAATGAATAGTTAGACCATCTGACCCGATTAGAGATGGGGAAGGCTCCAGTGGGCTCAAGAAGGAGGAAGCAACTAATCAGGAAACAAGAAGGACATGACAATGCGTCCTGAAATCCAAGACAATCCCAAAGCTGCAAATTAAATCAGAAAGAGTCAGGGAAGACATTCAATACATGAAATAACACGCCCTCATAGGCATGTTTGTGGGGATTTGGCCCACAGAAAAGACCTTGGTCTGGTGGATAAACACCACGTGGAAACCCCAAGGACACTATTATCTTCAACTAGGAGCAAAAGGTTTCTTCACAATAATATTCTTTAATGAAGAAGACAGAACAAGGACTTTTGAGAATTGTCCATATTTCTATAATTCAGCAGGAATTTTCCTCATGCCATGGAAAGAGAGATTCAACCTTGATAAAGAAAACCTCACAATTGCCCCAGTATGGATAAGAATGTAGTCTCTCCCAACAGCGTACTGGAAGGAAGAAATTATGATGGATATAGGGAATATGATGGGGAGCTTCATCAAAGTCTCAGAGCAAACCCGAAAATGGAAGTATATATCATATGCCCGAATCTGTATCTACATCGACATCTCTAGAGATCTACCAGATGGAATCAAGTTATCTTGGGAGGATGAAGAATGGTTCCAGGAAAGAGACTACGAACAGATCCCGTTCATATGCAGAAGATGTCATGAGCATGGACACCTATTCCGGGACTATCCACAAAATAAAAGACCAGGAGGGATGAAAGATTAGGAAAATCAAGATGCTAATGGGTTCGTCAAAACCCAAAACAAGAAACGACAAGAAAGAGAGACCTCGGGACCAGAGATTAATAAAAGGGTGCAAAATCAGAACATGTATCAGATTCTCCAAGATGATAAGGTAAGTAGCAAAGAAACCAAACAAATAGAGTAGAATAAGGCAAGTAACTTAAAGAAACCCAGCATAGTGACCAGACTAATGATAACCAGGAGAAGGAGAGGGAGATAAATATAAAAAATCAACAGGATAGAGTCAAAGCACCTACAGATCAATACCATCAGCTGCAACAGGATATAACCAACGAAGTCACAGAGGTACCCGAGCTAGCAACGAAAGATATGGAGATAGGAGATCTAGATCTGGAAGGACTTGAAACTGATTTTTCTGACAAGATCCCAGCCCTGATCCCCCCCAACAAGTCTCCTTGCTGGAGAAGGCAATAATCCAAGCTAAAAACATGAATTCCTTGGGAGTAGTTGTCGAATCTCTCAAAGAATCAAATGGAAAAAATAAATTAAAAAAATAAAAGCAAGGAAGGCCAAGCAATGTTCAAAGAATCAAAGCTATAGGGGAGCAACTAGTGTCTTTAGGGTAGTATCCAACCATAGATGTTTCCCTGTTTCCCTCTCTCCCTCTATCTAACAAGTTCTTAATGCAGATTACATCTTGGAACATTAGAGGTTGCAGTAGCGCTCTAAAAATCCGTCCTCTCAGAAGAAGGATTGAAAAAGAAAAATATGGGATCATCTTTCTACAAGAAACGAAGTTCTCGAGCAAAGAACTAACAAGGATAGCCCGAAAAATATGGAAGGGTTGTGAGTCAGTAGTGATCGACGCCAAAGGGGCAGCTGGAGGGATGAACATCTTATGGAACCCCCAGGAGGTTAACCTCTTAGGCTTTGCAGTAACTCCATATTCTCTCTCAGCAGACTTCCACATATTAGGCACCAGCATAAAAGGATTTATGACCAATGTTTATGGGCCCTCGAGGGCAGAGCAGAAATTAGCTTTCAGGACTCACTTTCTGTTATCAAGGAGATTGCCGATGACAAACCATGGATCTTGGGTGGAGATTTCAACTTGATCAAGAACCTTGAAGAGAAAAGAGGTGGTATACGAAACCTAAACCCTGCAAGCATTCAATTCAATGAAGTAATTGATGACCTTAATTTAATATATGTTATAAATTCTAATGGTATATTCACGTGGAACAACAAACAAGATGGAGACAGAGGGATAGCCTGTTTGCTTGACCAATTCTTAATTTTCGAATCCATCATGATGGCTGGCAGGGAGTTAAGAGAAATGGTACTTCCAGCTGCAGGATCAGATCATTGGACAATTAGCCTGGAATGGGAAAATGTGGGGGTAAACCCTCGCAGACCATTCATATTTGAAAAGTTTTGGCTCTGTCAGACGAATTTCTATGAGAAACTCCAAGAATGGTGGGAAGGCTCCCCACCCATCAGGGTTCACCCTAATGTACCAATTCCAACAGAAACTCAAACTCCTAAAAGATAACATTAAAAAATGGAATAAGGAGTCCTTTGGTAACATATTCCAAGCAAAAAAAGTTCTAGAGTGTAAGATGCAATTGAACCAGGCTCAAGGGATGAGCATGGGATTCACGGAGGAGTTACAGATACAAGAAAAAATCTTGTTACATGAATTTAGCCAACGACAACAACAGGAGGAAGTCTACTGGAACCAGAAATCCAGAGTCAAATGGATTCAAGAGGGAGAACACAATACCAGCTTCTTTCACAAAACAGTCATCCAACACCGACAAGGGAATCGACTTGACAAATTGAAAATGGAGGATGGGAACATAGCTGAAACACAAGAAGAACTAGAAACCACTTTGAACACTTATTTTGCTAATTTGATGAAGGATCCGGAAGAAGACAGAGAAGAATCCCAAAGGGAGGTGTTTAGACATATTCTTAAGCTTATCACTGATGATCACAATCACATGCTGGGAAAATCCATTGAGATGATAGAGGTTGAGGTGGATATCAAGCAAATGGAAAAGGATAAAGCACTGGGCCCGGATTGGTTTACCAGGAACTTTTTCCATGCTTATTGGGACTGGTTAAAGGAGGAAATATGGGCCTTGGTGGAAGATTCTCGGAATACCGAGAAAATTCTTAGAGCTCTTAACTCTACTTTCTTAACGCTTATCCCCAAAGAAAATGGTATAGAGGACCCAGGGATACTAAGAATGATTGATTTGTGTAATGCCATCTACAAAATCATCTCTAAGGATATGGCCAATCGTCTGCGCCTCCTGCTTCCCCTCATCATCTCCCCAGAACAAGCCTGGTGTGTGGAGGGAAGGCAGATCCTGGATGGAATTATATTGGTCCACGAAGAAATTCACTCATTCAAAACCTCGAAGACTCCAGGTATGCTCCTAAAACTGGATTTCTCAAAAGCCTATGACAAATTGAATTGGAATGTTTGGCAGGAATTCTCAGAGATTTTGGATTTTCAGAGGCTTATCCCTCACTGCAGGGATGGATCCCCAAACTCATCAACAGTTTGTGGATGATAATATGCTCATGGGTCCTTCCCCAATCTAGGAGGCCAGGGGCATTAAAGACAGCTTGAACACATTCCTGGAAGCTAGTGGCTTAAAGAACAACAAGGAAAAGTCTTAGACATACTTCTTCAATACCCCGAAAATTACCAAAAGGAACATCTTCAGAATCCTGGAGTTTTCGGAAAGCAAACTCCCATTGAAATATTTGGGAGCACCGCTAGCTGACTCAACTATTAGAGAAATCTCATGGAAGGAAGTGCTAGACAAAATCAAATAGAAGATCATCCTATGGACTTTCAAAGCTCTCAACTTTTCGATTAGACTCATCCTAGTGAAATTGGTTCTACAGGCTATACCTTTATATCTCTTCTCGGTGCTGGCTACCTCGAAATCGGTTATCAAACAAATACAAAATATCCAGCGAAATTTCCTATGGGGGGGTTCAGAAGGACATAGGAAATGGCCATTGGTGGACTAGAAAACCATATGTACTCCTAAGGCAGTGGGGGGCCTTGGGCTCCGAGATCCTCTAGATAGTAACAAGGTGATGAGTGCCAAAATTTGGTGGAGATGGATCAATTACAAAGAGGAACCATGCTCCAAACTTTGGCACCTAAAATATGCCCCTCTCTGGACTAAGAAATCCTTGGTTTGTTATGGAGAAAACCTATCGGGCTCGTGTATATAGAAAGCGGCACAGGAAAACATGGGATTGATCTAGAAGCACAGTTTCTGGGAATTTCAGGATGGCAGAACAACGAGATTTGCTAGCGATGCATGGAACCAAGAACTGGTTCTAACAAGCGGAGAGGAATCCCCTATTATCAATTCCTTTCTTCAGAACCATCCTCTAAGCACAGTGGCAGAATTCTGGGATTCTAGAGACAATGACCGGATCTTCAAGTCTTGGAAAGACAAGAATTGGTCACAATTTAAAGCCCCAAGGGAAAATGTAGATGATTTCATTACAGAGCTCAATTCCAAAAAAATCACCAGGAACAATAGGCCAGACAAACTCAGATGGGGGTACTCCAATACAAGAATTTTAATCCCAAAGAGGCCCTAGGCCTTGTGACAGGGACTCATAATCTTGAACCAGAAGCCAAATGGGGGAAAATATGGGGAGGAGGATTGTGGCCAAAGGTGGCAGCTTTTTGTTGGCTCATGCTCAAATGGTGCATTCTAACCTGGGACAACATTCAAAATAGGGGAATCAATGGGCCCTCAAGATGTTGCATGTGCGAAGGAAACAATGATTCTATAATCCATCTCCTGGATGAATGGTCGGTGGCAGACTCCATTTGGGAAAAAGGAGCGACCGTATTGAAAAAAAAACCACCGACACAAAGGAAGGCCAAATGTAACTTTAGCAGAATGGCCCCTGAAGGTATTCAAAAACAAAATTGTTAATAGACTGTGGGAGCTTCTCCTAGGATTTACAGTGTGGGAACTATGGAAAACCCATAATAGTCGAATCTTTGAAAACAAAACCAGGAAAACAGGGGAGATATGGGCCCTCATAGAAGCCCACCTCAAAGAAACAATTACTCTAAATCAATGAACACATGAAGACTTCACAGCAGAAGTGAACGAAATAAATATTTTGTATGAAATGTGGATTTTTGAATTACCTGTCAACAACGCGCGAAACAAGACGGTACCAAATTATGTAAACAACGCGGAATCTTGGATACATCTGCTGGAAGGATCCTTTAAGCTCAATTTTGATGAAGCGTCCAAAGGCAATCCTAGACCAGCAGGCTTCGGAGGAGCATTAAGGAACTAGGATGGAACTATTCTCACCATGCTCTAGGGATCAATTGGTATCAACACTAATAATATGGCGGAGCTAGAGGGCCTAATAAATGGTATTTCCTGGGCCCTGCAATCGGGGAAAACTCCATTGGTGGTGGAAGGAGACTCGCAGATAATTATCAACATTGCTTGTCGTCTCCAAAATGGTGCCTCCACATCCTAGGTTTCAAAAAACTGGAGATGGAAAGGAAGACTATCATAACTCAAACGGATTCTAGCAGGACATTCAACCATCCTATTCACGCATGTTAGAAGATCTGGTAACAAGGTGGCAGATGCATTGGCAAATGAAGGAGTGGAGAGTCTTATCTCTTTCCATGCAGAAGAGCTCGATGATAATAAAAACAAGTCGATAATATGGGAGCGTTGTAGGAAGTTGGGGGAGCATTGTAGGAAGTTAGCGAAGGAGGACATGGAAGGTATGATAGAAACGAACAACCGTTAGACACAACTCAACCCACAGTAGTTGGAAGATAGCTGTCGCTCCAACTCCATGCGAAACAAGCCATCTGTCACGTCCATATCAAGCAGCAAGCCCTTCAGCATAGCGATGGCGTCCATATCAAGCAACAGGCCCTTTAGCATAGCGGTGGCAGGCATGGAAAGATGTGAAATGTCCCAATTTCCAGATGGGGCCGATGAACCACATGCCTAGACACGTGGTAGAGGTACGGAGCATGTGGCCTTTGCAGAAGAAGCAATCGCCAGCCAGAACGGTCGAATAAGAGATGAAGGCGCATATTAAATCGTAGGATTAATAACATGGTTGATCTGTGCGAGGAGAATAAGAGGAGATTTCCCTGCGAGCCTACGAGTACGAATACCAAGTCGGTTAACGCAAGGATGGGGAATTCCAAAGATCTTCGTACCAAACATAATTCAATGAACAAGGAGGAGGTGGATCTCCCGCAGATCATGAAAGATATGGTGGATCACGGTGGATGGTAGAGAATGAAGGAGGCTAGGGAAATAAGCTTGAGCTTTATTAGTGATCCAGTCCAGCGGAGGAAATTTTTTTTCCCTATAAATACATACTGGTGGGATCACAGGGTCTCATTCACGGTTTTGGTTCTGCTTCTTCTGGATCAAAGTAATATTTTTTTTGGTGTTATCATGCCCTGCTACTGGAGATCCCGGCATTGCCAAAGGGGTAATGGAAGAGGGGAAGGAACTAGTGGGGTGATGCCCAGTTCAATGGAAGATCTCCCTACAATTGAGGAAGAGCCAACTCTGTGGCCTTTCACTGGGGAATCAATATATGGCGAAGACCCCAGCAGCTATTGAAGCATACATTGCCATGAAGGAATTGGATCTCCTTAGGGAGTATGAGACTCTTATGGGTCGGCCTTTGGTGATAAATCCTTTCTGAACCGTTCAAATTTTGTTAGCACGAGATACTCAGGCCTCAGTGCAGAGAGCCCAGGGCATCAGGAAGGGCTTGTCCCTCATTCGGAGGGGACAATAGGAAAGTTTAGCGGGTTTTCGACTTCTTGAACATATAGCTGTGGAGATACTGGACAGTCCTGAGGATACTACCACCACCCCTGCTAACACCCCCACCAATTCTCCTGCCAATACGGAAGCCAATGCTCCTCCTCCTCAGCAAGAGGAGCACCATTCCGGGCCGCACTTCGACGCAGGGAGATGATTTTCTAGGACTTTGGTTCCTCTGCCTACTCAGTTTTTTTGCTGTGGTCATATTGTAAGTAGTTGTGATTTGTTACAATTATTCTAATTTAATGGGGTGGGGTTCTATTATGGATGGTTGGTGTTTCATTAGCAGACCTGTTTTTCGGCTGTAAGGAGAAGCGGCTTGAATTTATATGTTTCATTGTAATGGGATGGGTTCTTATTTTGGCTGAAATTGCTGGATGTAAGAAGGAAAAGCTTGGTTACAGTTGTTTCATTGTAATGGTATGGGCTCTAGTTTTTAGTGGTAATTGTCAGCTTTAAGGAAGATCAGCTTGGTTATATATGGTTCATTGTAATGGGAAGGGTTCTGGTATCTAGCTTTAAGTTGGTAACGGTGGTTGCTCTGTCGGTAGGATTTAGTGAAATAATCTTCTGACCTATCCAGACTATGCTTGGGTGAAATTTTGCAAAGCCTCCAAGGAATTCAGGGATGTCCTGTATGAGCCCTACTGCTGTCATTCTGGTTCTGTCTAGCTCATCTAGCAAAACCAGGACTGTTTGTATTACCTTTTTGTATCACCATTTTGTATATTAATATAATGTTTTCATGCTTACTGATAAAAAAAAAGTATTTGTTGAAGAAGTATCTAATCTCGAGTACCTTGCATATACTGAAGTATTTCATGTAATTAATTAGAAAATGTATTTTTTTGAAAGATATATTTTAAGAATCTTATTGGATAGTATATATGTTTACTGCTAACCATGTGTTTGTTGGGAATGTGAAAAAGAATCCTTGTTAAAGAAACATCTCTATTTCAAGTATCTTTGTTGAAGAATATGGTTTAGTTGTTGGGACTGAGTTCCTGGATTCCCTCAGAGAACAGTCTAGTATCCATTTCCAGAGAGGTAGTCTGGTGGATTGTCACCCCTTTTCTTACATCATATCACTCTACTAGTCTAGGTTCTCGCATAGGAAGCCAGGAAATGGGACTGTGACCCCATAGGCAGTGGAGACGAACAGGAAAGTAGTAGTGGGAAGCATTGAGGTTCTCAAAAGAGGTAGTTTGAGATTTTCTCAACTTATTGCGCTCTTCTTATGGGAGGAACATTGTCCCGTTCAATCTAGTTGCCCAAATTTGAGATAAGTATTCTCTCACGTGTTATTCATGTTGTATTTTGTATAGGTTCCCTGGTGATTGATTTATTCTATCTTTATGTTCATGGTTTAGTAGTGAAAGAATACTCTTATATCATGTATCATACATTTTTATACATGATGTTAATCATATGGTTGATTGGAATATGATTTTAAGGTGAATGTGTCTTTGTTGATATTTGAAGACCCTGTAATGGGGATTGAATATTGACCCTTGCTAGTAGTCTTGGTTCTTGCACAGGAAGCTAGAAAATGGGATGGTAATATCTTGAGGAACAACCTAAGTGAAGGAAGTCACATCCCATAGGCAGTGGAGACAAACCAGAAAGTAGTAATGAGAAATATTGTGGTTTCTCGGAAGAGGAGTTATGAGAAATACTCCTTGAAAACTGAAGGTAGTGATCCCTTTGAAAGTTGTAAAAACGTGTATGTATTATGCATGGTTTAAGGGGGAGGGGATGTAATACCTAGTGTGTTAAGCCCCTGACATATGTAATTTGTAATGGTTTATTATTGCGGCACAAGGTGCTAGAAAAAGGGTCTTTAAGGAACTAGAGACATTACTATTATTTTGTAAATAGTTAATGAATGAAAACAACTGGCACATCGGCGACCACTAAAAGAGTATGGGAGGCCTACATCCACAATGTGAGGGGGAATGGGGACATTCCTAACACTTTAGAACTTGTTTGGTTGATCTTGGTCCATATTTAGGCCTTAGTGGCTTTATTAATTGATGATCACCCAAACATTGTACAAATGACCCAACTTTTGATTATCCTATGTTGGTATTATTGAGCCTAATTCATGATTTAGTGGGCCTCCTTAGTGTTTGGGTGGGTGCCACTTGTTGATTAAGCCCCTTTGGTGGTTTTGTAACTCCTTGTGTAAATCTTGTGTAAATCCTTGTGTAACTCTTGTGCAAATTCTTGTGTAACCCTCTTTTTCTATTTTGGGAAGATGCCTTGGCTTGTGTGACACCTCACCTCACTAATTTTGAGTTGGGTGGAGTGGCTTGGAGTCATTCTCCTTGAAATTAGAATTGCTTGGGTTGGATTAGAGTTAACCTCTTTTGGTTGAATTTCCCCCCTTGAATTGACTCAATTTGGATTACCATGGTTTGATTTTGACCCATTGAGTTAGAATTACCTTCTTTGGTCTATAAATACATGTTTGATATCCTTGGTTTGGTGGTGGTTTTTCATGGTTATTTAGATGGTTGTTGATTATGGTTGTTCATAACTTTGATGTTCCTTTGTTTCCACTAGGCTTTGTCCTTGACCTACACATAAATCCTTATGGTGAATGCCGATAACTCGATGGCCTAGAGGGTTTGGATTACCATTGCACCTGGTAGTGGGGTGGAAGAGGAAGTATGTGGTGAGAAATAAAGTTTTGGGTTCTCAAGATGATACTTGAGTTATTCTTTAGTGCAACTCTATTGTGGATCTGTGGCCTCAGCTCGGGGGTGGCTTGTCAAAGTGAGATTTGGCTTGGTAGTGCCAAAGGCTCGGAGGAATGTGGTCTGAGTGATGCCAGTTACACATTGATAAGATAAGTGATTTATCTCATGTTTATTTAATTTACTTGGATCTGATATGATTTATTTATGGATGCACATGAAATGTTTGATGAAATGTATGAGTTTTTTATGGAAGAAATTTCTCATAGAATTCAATCTATTTATGCAAGTAAATTTTATGAAGAAATTGGAAACTAGTTTTTGGGATTTTATGCACAAATTGTTTGAGGAAATAATTATTTGGTACCTCTACTACAGAACTGATATTTATGCCCCTGTCCCTTCTATATTGTGTATTTTTATGGTACAATATCCACAAAATGGTTTAAGACACTTCTTTTTTATGCTTCTACCTTTTATTCGAAAACTAGTTCTTTGATTGGACTGTTTGGCATAGTTTGGAGAATTTGCACATGAAGTGTTTGTAAAAATTCCTGAGTGTTAATTTTATGTTTATGCCTGATAAATAATATTGAAATTTGTGGGAAAATGTGAGGAGGATCTTCTTGGTAGTGTTGGGTAAGTGCCTACTGAAATTCTAGATCAATTTCCAATTTCTAGCTCCTTCAATGGAATTGTTTTGAGTAGATTTGTGACTTTGCACATGAAGTGTTTGTAAAAATGAATGAGTGTTAATTTTATGTTTATGTATGATAAATAATATTTAAATTTTTGTGAAAATGTGAGGAGGATATTCTTGGTAAGGTTGGGTAAATGTCTACCANTTGTTTTGAGTAGATTTGTGACTTTGCATATGAAGTGTTTGACAAAATGTTAGAATGAGATATACCTCTATTATGACTGATAAAACATGTTATTTAGAGTTGTAATTTCATTTGAATTATTCTATGAGCTGTGTATTTAAATATTCTAGTGATTCCTAGAATTACTAGTCAATTCAGATGAGTAGACTTAACTTATTTTGTGGATTGTTTAATGGAATGTATATGGGTGGAAAGCTACAGCCATATGACTGTAAGTGATCCCTGATATGTTTTCCATGAGATGCAATAGTCATATATCTCTCTTTATTTGGAATTTGGAAAGTTCAATTGAAAACTATGTACATTGCAGTGAAATTGGAAAATAGTTTTTGGATTCGAATCTCTGTTTTTGGTAAAAGATGGATGTACAGCCATATGCTCTATTAATGGTGATTTACTTGTGTTGTAGAATGATATTTTCCAGATCTACACCTTCACCTTTGTGTGCCTCGAAACTCGGTACAATTGGTTTGATTGAATTCTTTGTAGCGTTTATTAACTAGTTGTATTGATTGAACTTGAAATATCCTTCGTTTATGTACTCGGATCATATCTACAAAAGTACTTTATTTTGCTGGACATGCATGCTTAAAAATGTGTATAATGGCTGTAGGTTCACTTTTTGGTTCATTGGCATGGTTGTGTGTCAAATTTGTGCAAGACTAGTTGTTAGTATTGAACAACTAGTTATTGAATTTATTTGTAATTAAAAGGACTTTGTCATGAAACAAATATTGAAAAATGAATTTTTAATATTTGTTTAACTAATCCATTGTGCTAAAATTATCTAATTAGCATTAGAGAGGTAATTATATGTCCCTTAGACCCATTGATATCTCCAAGGGACATTACACTCGGGGAGGTACATAAGTATGGTCCAACCCTATTTGATCTGGAGAATTGATGGTAGAACAATGACATTATGGAGGAATGCTCGATCAAAACAAGTGATGCTCTATTGGAACTGACAAGGGGTCCAACAATCCGGGATTGCTCATATTATTGTAAAAACAAAATCAATATTTTTTTGGGGGGGGTGCATTTGTAATTGGATACCAAATGGAGCCTGTAATTAGGGGCTTCCACTACACTATATCCTAATACAACCTAGATATTTCAAAAACATATAACTGAACAGAGGACTCCATCGAGAGTAGAAGTAAGGAATATCCAGGGTCTTCGACCAAATATTGAAAGGACCATCGTCATGTAAAAATTTCACCGGTGCAATAAAGTGATATGTAGTTGAGCATGTGAGAAACAACCAAACTAAAGGGAACTGATATCTCCCTTCAGTCGGTCCAAAGGAATCATTGATGATGACAATGAGACCAAATTACATGATTCCTTTGGGTCTATTTTCAAGAATAGATGTGTTGACGTTGATAGAAGGAGACCTAGGACTGCGAAGGTGATGATGTTTCCTTAATAGAAGTGTGAGGGATACCACTATAATAAACAAGAACACTGGACATGTAATTGATACATTGCTTGGGGACACAAGAGTAATTCAGTGGGGAACTCACACTTGAAAGGTTTAAAGTATGGGGAAAAGGTTGTCCTAGAAGCATGTGTGGGACTTCTTGATGGGATCAAGGGAAGAATACAATTGGGGTAATAAGGGTCACGCCTCATAATGGGGGAGGGACTTGTTATTATTGGCAATGGAGGTACTTATTAGGTATGAATCCAAGAGTGACTCATCGTAGAATAACTTGAACAAAGGAGACCAATTATGTTGCCACAACAAGAGATAATGCAAGATCTGTAGGAGTGTTAAGAAGCACTATTTATTAAGTGGTGACTTCGATACATGGGAATCAAAAGGGAGAGTAGTGATGACTACTCTCAAATCATAGCTTCCTGAATGTATGGTCATCTGGAAAAGGGAATGTTTATGCACACTTTTTGTGAAGTATGGTCACTTTGTGAGTCACATGCCCCAATTTTGTAAAATAATGTTATCTTATTTTGATTTTATTCCAAGACATTATGTTAAATTTAATGCTAAGTTGAAACTGATGACTCAACATAGTCAAGGATGTGGAATGTAATTCTGAAAATTTTAATTGTAAATAAATAAAAGTGGAGACAATAGTTTGGGAGAGCTATTAAAAAGAGTGTTACTGGTCAAGATGGTGGAGGAGACTAGGTGGAGAGCAAATAGACAAGTGACAGCATCCTCAAACACTTCCTATGTTGCAGGTGGCAACCTCCCTACATTTGGGGTCATGATCCCCCAAGAAAGTGGGATCAGAGCAGGTGGCTCAATTAATGACAACTAACCCAAAAAGACCTAGGCAATCTTAATAAAAGTACCCATTGAAGAGAGCTGAGGCTACTCATTCCAGGAGAAGAATCATTCAGGTGAATGCACTTCAAGGAATTCATTGGGAAGGGAAATTTAGAGGAAGGTGTTTGAGGGGTAAACTGCAGGAAAGTGATCTAGTACAACTTTGCAGCTGGAAGATCTTACTGCAGTGTGCAGAGTTAGTATTGAGTCTTTGGACTAGTACTTTGAACAACAAAGTACCTGTCACCTAGGAAAAGATTCAACTTAGATAAATATTCATTATTTCTGCGAAGAAAGAACTAAGTTATTTGTTTTTACAGAGTTATTTCATTATACTTATTGCTTATCTATTTCTACCAATGTTCATATTTAATTAGGATAATTTTGGTATAGTATTTTTTATAAATAAATTATCTATATCAATTATAATAGGGTAACTATGAGATATTAACAAAATCCTATCTATAAAATTATAAAATAGTCTAAGTGCAAAGTTAAATAATATTTAAGAAATATTATTTATTTATGAACAAATTTATTCGAAAGAACTAAACAAAAACTAATTTTAAAAGAATGCACAGGGTCGAAACCCTCACAATATAAACCGTATAAATTATAGTATTAACATTATAATATTATAATTTATTGCATTAACACTGTAAATTAAAAGTAATAACAATATAATTAAATAAGCATTAATCCAAAGAGTGGGATTATTCAGTTTACTAAAAACATCAAAATATTATTACAGTCCTATAAGGACAGAGAAGAAAATAAATGAAAGTACAACCACTCATACCTGTAACCAACAAATATTTAACATGTATTATTAAATTAACTTATAGAATAATTTAAGAAATTTATTTACACATAGGTTACTAACAGAAATTTAAATTTGCTTGAATGGCCGAGCTTATTAAGGATTATTATGACAGGAAGAAGTAGAAGAACAGACGACAAATATTTTACTAATGAAAGATAAAATTTAACAGTAAAAATATCTTTACATAGTCGAAATAGGGTAAAACCCTGATGCACAGAAAAATCACATTTTGAGTATCAAAATAACCAAGTCCGAGCTCAAGACAGATACATATCTATATATAAAGTTAACCGAGAACGGCTCGACAGGCCACATACTTTTCATTACATAACTTTATACATAAACAGTAAAACAAAATTTTACAAGTCATGGCATAAGTCGGAAACCCTGCTAGAGGCAAGGGTTTGATAAACAAACTAAACAAACTAACAAGTTAACTAAGAAAACAATAACCACTAGGGTCATTTGCAGGCCACAACGACCAACCAATACTATTCCATAAGGAACTGCACATGTATGAACTGCCATGGGTTGACCAGGGCTTACCCGTGAGCAGGAAACCGACCATTGTTTTGCACCAGTTGCGAAGGAAGACGTAACTGTCACCTACAAGATAATCCACAAACATTGATACTATTGCATTATGGTACAAAGGAGCTAAAAACAAGTTGTAAAAACTGTAAAAGAATTTTATTTACCTGGAGGTAAAAGTAATGTAGCCACCCATGAACATGAGTGCCGCCACCAACAAAACAAACAACAAACCCTTCATCTCTTTCATGACAGAGGCGGGTTTAACAAGTGCAACCACATCTAGTAACATCCAAAAGATGGGAGCGACGACCAAGCAAAAACTAGACAGTAAAGCACGCACTGTCACCACCTTCAGAGCATGAGAACCCACTTTACCAGAAACCCTAAGACAGACCAGACCGTAAGATTAGAGTCACGGCTCTTATTATTTTGCTGCCACGATAAAAATACAGTCCTGTAATTATTCCCACAAGTAAGCCGTGGAGGAATAATCCAAAAGAAAACAACTACACACAGTTTAAGTTGTGAACAAATTGTCACGGTTGTCCTCAATTCATTGCAGGATGAGCTCACGGTGCAACAAGGAGCAAGAACGATGAAGGAGAATTGAACTATATAACTAGGACATAGCGGCGTTCACATGTCAGCCAAAACACAGTTGCAGAGCAGCCCAGAGGCTCGAAAACGACGGAGGGTAATGACGAAGACTAGGGTTCATAAGCCCTTTTATTTTCTCAACACTTGGCCCAGGAAGAACCACGTGTTCACGTAAATAAATCTACCATGCAGTGGGTATTTTGCATAGTCCCTGCATGCAATCGAATTTTCAATTATTCAAATTAATCTCTGCTCAATCATAAGGTATAGCAATCATTTTACAAGGTTCCACGTTATCTCGGAGTCAACCAACGAGTGCATGTTATAAACTATTGAAAGCATAAAACTATAATCCTCAAATCGATGCCAAACTTATATTATAATAAGTTGTATAGTTGGTACAAGGGAGAATTTAAAACCATGATATATTATATTCAACCTTACCCATAATTTCATCGTTGGAGTGGACTAATGCCACGTCTTTTAACCATTACAAAGTTTTAGCATACACATTGCAAATCAACATATATATATATATATATATATATATATATATATATATATATATATATATATATATCAAGCTTATGGTTGACCACGAAATCAACGAACCTCATAAACCTTATTCATGCTAAGGTAATTTATATGTTGGTACATATCCAAGATAGGTCATATGTATATTATTCGAATTACTTAGGCTTGGAAACTTTAGTTTATGGACTAAATAGTTATATATTATTTCACATTAAGCTTGTTGATAACCATTAAATGATTGTAATATCATATTGATATTTTTGCCCCAAACATATTTATGCTTAAAAAGATTTAGTTCTTTGCTAATGGATAAACCACTTGGTCATAGCATAAATAGTATATTTTCAACCAGCGATAGGCCTTGGGATATCGAAGCTAGGTTAATTAAGTAAATTTTGTAATACTGAGGAGATGCAAAGAAAAAGGCTATTTACTTTCCTAGCCAAACTATAATAATGAAGTTTTACTAACAACTTTGCATAGCTAATCATGTTGTTGCCAACATTTATGTTGTGACTTGAAAATGTTTAAGAACATAGTTTTTATTGGATCATGAACTTTATAAACCCTAGCTGTTTATAATCCAGAACTATTGGTAAGTTTAAATGCTTTATAAACAAGATGAATAGGGTAGGTATCGTTGAATATCAGTAGGTGACAAATACTCGGATGTTAGCTATGAATCCTGTACATAGTTCAGATCAACAATGTTTAAATAACTTTTGTCTATTTACTAACCTTGACAAATACTTTTAGCTTTCCTATGTTTTGGGTTAGTCACATAATCTTTTAGAACTGTCTAGTGCTTACAATAATTAATAAATCAAACTCTTTCTTGAATAATGGACTTCAGATAAGTAATGTGGTCAAAGGCTTAATCCAAAGAGTTATTATTAAATAAAATAAGAAACTAGAGTGAACCCATCTCCCTAAACTCTAAGTCCTTAGGACTTGGTACTTTACTGTAATGTTAGAACTTAAAGACATAAATCTTCATTACAGAAGATAATTAATCTAGTAATCACTTATACCAATTTTTACAAGTTGATAATGTATTTTATTGTTAGAACAATCATTACAACATTACAGGTTATGCACTCTTGGTGGAATTAACTCACGACAAGATTACAGGTTGTGAATCAAGGAAAATAATAACTATCGCTAATTACATTCAAAAAAGAAACTCTTCTCTACATATATCAATGACAATTTAGTTGGAATAAACAAACTAATTGTTTTACCTCATAGAAACAATTGGATTTGTAACAGCTTAATTACTGAGCTATTTATTTTTGCAAATGGAAATATATCTGAATGCTTTATGAAAATTGTTAGGCATTACTCGATCATTATTACCTGTAAACCTATGAAAACAAGTAAACTTTCTGTGTTAGCTCAAAATCTAAGTAAGCCCCAGAATCCAAGACAGTTCCACCTACTTGTCGCAAATTAAAAACTCATCAGCAAACTAAAAGAGAAATTATTATACAAGTTGAACCTAACCTTGAATTAAAAAGTAGAATGATAAGTACTTAATTCAGATTATGTATTAACTAATCTGTTAACCAAATAAATTATAGATAACTGTTAGTTGTTAGCAGACTGCATTCTCAATATTTTATGTATTTTAAAAATTTTAAAATTTTCGGAAAATTTGGGGTTTTGACATGTGGTATTAGAGCACAAGGTTCAAACACTAGGCCTTGATGAAGCCCATCTAGCTTTCATAAAACAATAAATTAAATTATTATGCTAACGTATTTTATTTTTAAATGTTATTCAACAAAGAATTGTTTTTTCTGAAGTTTAACAGGCAGGTATGGAAAGGATGGAAGAGTATGCACAGGAGGAGTCTCTAGCTACTGAAACAGGAAATTTACCAAGAGATCCTATACCAGAGGATTTAACTACAAATTCCTCAAAGTTGTTACAAACTGTAAAAGACTTAAAAACTGAAATGGAGTCTGTTAAGCGAGAAAATGAAAGGATTCTGAGGGCTCAAGAAGAGCTGAATCAGATCCTAATTGAAAAGTTTCAAACTGAGGGTAGGGTTAGAAGGTCAGAATCTGAAGATGCCAGTCATCAATGAAAATCTAAAAATATGAAGCATACAAAAATTGAAAGTAGTTCGTCTTCTGAAGTGTTTGGTGAACAACAAAATTACCATACTACTAGTGACAGTAGTGATGATAATTTGTACGCTAAAAAGAGGAAATACAAGCCTTATGAGGAAATCTTAGGGGAATTCAAAAAGATAAAACCACCAACTTTTAATGGAGAGACTGCGAAGGGGGAGGAATCTGAATCCTGGTTATCTGGGATGAAGAAGTACTTCCAAATATATAATTATTGTAACCAGTTAAAGGCTAGGATGGCTATATATAACCTCTCAGGAAAGGCTAACATTTGGTGGCAGGACTTGAAGAGAGTTAAAGGTATAAAAGAGAAAGAAGTTAACTAGAGTACCTTTAAGAGGTATTTCAAAAAGAAATTCCTTTCTAAGCAGTATTATGAGGAGAGAGCTAAAGATTTTTATGAACTGAAGTTAGGTTCAATGACAATGAAGGATCTGAACAACAAGTTCTTAAGTCTACTTAGGTATGTACCTTACTTTGTAGATGAGAAACCAAAGGTACAACGATTCCTTAGCTGTCTACCGTATCATATTAAAGATAGAATTGAATATGATAACCCAAAGACCTTGGAGGAAGCTATGAGAAAGGCTAACTTTTGTTTTGAGCAGAATCAGAAGAAAGAAAGCCTAGCCAACTGGAAGGCTAAGAAAAATAATAATTAGTTTGAATCTAAGAAGAAGGATTTTGTGCCTAACAGAAATTTTAAGAACAATAAGGCCAAAAACTATTCTAATAACAAGTATTTCCAAGGAAATAGGAACAGTACACCCAACCATCAGAATAATTCTAAAGGTAAGGAAACTGCAAATAATCATGGAAACTTTACCAAGAATTTTGAGCGTAAAGAGCATGTCAAGTGCTGGGAATGTAATGGCCCACATTATGCTTCAGTCTGTCCAAATCGGAAGAAGACTGTTAGCAACATTCATACTATACAGGAGGAGATGACCATTGGGGAACTAGCAAGGAGCATGCCTAGAATCAACGCAGCCTTGGAGAACTGACAAGCTGAATATCAGACTTCCATGGTGGAAGTAGAAGGTATGATAAATCAGACCCCTGTAACTATTTTGATTGATCCAGGAGCTAGTCTCAGTTATATTGCACCTCAAATAGTAGAAAAATGTAAGTTATCTATTGATAAGTTTGAGAATTCATGGTTAGTTCAGTTAGCCACTGGTGCTAAAAGAAAAGTAACTTGTTTTGTGAAAGAATGTGCATTAGTTATGGATAAATTTGAAACTGTTGTTAAACTTAATGTTTTGCCACTTGGCTATTATGATTTGTTGATTGGTATGGACTGGTTAGAACAACATAGAGTAATTCTAAACTGTTATGATAAAACTTTCACATGTTTAAACAATGATGAAAAACCAGTAAGTGTTAAATGAATTCCTAAAAAAACTACTGTAAGGCAGATTTTTGCTTTACAATTTAAACGAGCTGTTAGGAAGGGATGTAAAGCTTAAGCAGTAAGAATTACTGATCAAGAAAGTAAAATTAAAATAGATAAGTTAAAATTGGAAGACATCCTAGTCTTAAAAGAATATGTTGATGTATTCCTAGAAGAAATTCCGGGATTACCTCCAAAAAGGGAATTGGATTTCACCATTGAGCTGGTACCGGGTGCAGTACCTAGCTCAAAGGCCCCTTATTGAATGAAAATATTGGAACTCAATGAATTAAAATCGCAATTAAAAGAGTTAATTGATAAAAAGTATATTCGACCAAGTGTGTCTCCTTGGGGGGCACCTGTCATCTTCGTCAAGAAGAAGGACATAACTATGCAAGTTTGCATAGATTACCATCGGCTAAACAAGATGACCATCAAAAATCGATATCCGTTGCCCCGCATAGATGATCTGTTTGATCAACTACGTGGAGCCACAGTGTTTTTGAAAATATATTTAAGGTTCGGATATCATCAAGTGAGGATTAAATATGAAGACATCTTTAAGACAACTTTCAAAACAAGATATGGTCATTACGAATTTGTCATAATGCCATTCGGGCTTACTAATGCCCCAGCTTTTTTCATGTGTTTAATGAACAACATGATGCATAAGTATTTAGATAAGTTTGTGGTCGTGTTTATCGATGACATTCTAATCTATTAAAAAATTGAAAAAGAACATAAAGAACATCTAAAAATTGTTTTGCAAGAGTTGCGAGAACATCAACTCTTCACAAAGTTTAGTAAGTGTGATTTCTTCAAGGATACGATTCAGTATTTAGGTCACGTAGTGACCAAGGAAATAATTTTTGTAGATCTTGAAAAGATACGGGCAATAGAAGATTGGCCGGTTCCTAAGGATGTGACGGATGTTAGATCTTTCATGGGCATTACCGGTTACTACCGGAGGTTCATTGAAGGCTTTTCAAGGATAGCAAATCCGATTTTTGATGGTCATCAGCTAAACAAGATGACCATCAAAAATCGATATCCGTTGCCCCGCATAGATGATCTGTTTGATCAACTACGTGGAGCCACAGTGTTTTTGAAAATATATTTAAGGTTCGGATATCATCAAGTGAGGATTAAATATGAAGACATCTTTAAGACAACTTTCAAAACAAGATATGGTCATTACGAATTTGTCGTAATGCCATTCGGGCTTACTAATGCCCCAGCTTTTTTCATGTGTTTAATGAACAACATGATGCATAAGTATTTAGATAAGTTTGTGGTCGTGTTTATCGATGACATTCTAATCTATTAAAAAATTGAAAAAGAACATAAAGAACATCTAAAAATTGTTTTGCAAGAGTTGCGAGAACATCAACTCTTCACAAAGTTTAGTAAGTGTGATTTCTTCAAGGATACGATTCAGTATTTAGGTCACGTAGTGACCAAGGAAATAATTTTTGTAGATCTTGAAAAGATACGGGAAATAGAAGATTGGCCGGTTCCTAAGGATGTGACGGATGTTAGATCTTTCATGGGCATTACCGGTTACTACCGAAGGTTCATTGAAGGCTTTTCAAGGATAGCAAATCCGATAACTTCCTTGCAGAAGAAAGGGAAGAAGTTCAACTGGAATCAGAAATGTGAAGAAAGCTTTAAAAATTTAAAAACTTTATTAACCAGCGCACCTATTTTAAGAATAGCAGATCCTAATAAAGAATTTGTAGTGTGCACTGATGCCTGTAAGGTTCATTGAAGGCTTTTCAAGGATAGAAAATCCAATAACTTCCTTGCAGAAGAAAGGGAAGAAGTTCGACTGGAATCAGAAATGTGAAGAAAGCTTTAAAAATTTAAAAACTTTATTAACCAAAGCACCTATTTTAAGAATAGCAGATCCTAATAAAGAATTTGTAGTGTGCACTGATGCCTGTAATGATGGCTTAGGCAGTGTTTTGACTCAAGAAGGGCATGTTATTGCCTATGAGTCTAGAAAGTTAAAAGTTCATGAAAAGAATTATGCAACTTATGATCTAGAATTAGCAGCTGTAATTCACGCCTTAAAAATGTGGCGACGTCACCTAATTGACAGAAAATTTGTTTTAATGACTGATAATAAAGAATTGAAGTATCTTTTAGATCAGCCTAGTTTAAATGCCAAACAAGCTAGGTAGTTAGCTTTCTTAAACAAGTATGATTTTGAAATCCAGCATATAAAAGGTAAAGAAAATAAAGTTGTTGATGCATTAAGTAGGAACGAAAGGCTGAATTTTGCAACAACAATCAGCACTTATGTTTCAGAATTAGATGAACAACTTAAAGAAGGAATAAAACAAGATGAAATTTACCAGAATTTGCAAGTTAAAGCTAAAGAAAATCTAATAGAAAATTTAATAAAAGGTTACAGTTTAAATGAAAAGAATTTTTACTGTATAAAGATAAACTGTATGTACCTAATGTGCCTAAAGTCAAGCTGTTAATTCTGGATGAAATTCATAAAACACCATATTCAGGTCATCCAGGTTACCAAAAAACTATAACCATGTTAAGAAAAGAGTATTTCTGGCCAAATATGAAAACTGAAGTAGCTGAATATATTGGAAGGTGTTTGGAATGTCAACAGGTAAAAACTGAACACCAACACCCAGCTGGTTTGCTACAGCCATTACCCATGCTTAGCTGGAAATGGGAAATAATTACTCTAGATTTTATTACTAGGTTGCCTAGAAATCAAAATCAGAATGATTCTATTATGGTAGTAGTTGATAAGTTAAACAAAGCAGCTCACTGTATAGTTGTTAAAACTACTTATAAAGCTGCCAACATAGCTCATATTTTCTTAAAACAGATTTTCTGCTTGCATGGAGTCCCAAAAGTCATAATCTCAGATAGAGATCCTAAGTTTACAGGAAACTTTTGGAAATCTTTGTTTAAAGGGTTAAACACCACATTAAATTTCAGTACTTCTTTCCACTCTCAAACAGATGGACAAACTGAAAGGGTAAATCAGGTACTGGAAGATTTATTAAGAATGTATGTGAAAGACCAGCCTGGTAAATGGGAGGACTATTTACATCTAGCAGAATTTGCTTATAATAATAATTATCAGACACCAGCTAGATTTAGTCCGTTTGAAATTTTATATGGACGAAAATGTAATACTCCTATCTCTTGGAGTAATCCAGTAGATAGATTGGTATTAGGTCGAGAACTGTTAAAAGAAATGGAAAAAATTGTGAAACAAGTGCAGGGAAATCTGAAAGTGGCACATGATTGGTAGAAAAGTCAAGTAGACTTATAAAGAACTCCAAAAAAGTTTCAGGTAGGTGAACATGTGTTCATCAATGTAAGGCCCAAACGGAGCTCTCTAAGATTGGGGAGTTGTGCAAAATTGGCACCTCGTTACTATGGCCCATTTGAAATTTTGTTTAGGATTGGACAAGTAGCTTATCAATTAGCATTACCACCTAACTTAAGAGTACATAATGTTTTTCACATTTCCGTTTTAAATAAATATGTTCATGATGCTACCCATGTTGTTAACTGGAATGTGGTATAGGTGGAACCAGAAGGAGGATTTCTGGTGGAACCGGAATGTATCCTCGGGAGGAGGGAAATTACACTTCGGAACTACACCATTGGACAGGTGAAGGTGTAATGGAAGCACCTTAGTCTAGAGGAAGCCACTTGGGAATTGGAAAGTAAAATGCGAGATGCATATCCAATTCTGTTCCAGGGGACTTCGAAGGATGAAGAATAAATAACATCGAGGGCGATGTTATATTCTAAGGGGGTGTGTATGTCACATGCCCCAATTTTGTAAAATAATGTTATCTTATTTTGATTTTATTCCAAGACATTATGTTAAATTTAATGCTAAGTTGAAACTGATGACTCAGCAAAGTCAAGGATGTGGAATGTAATTCTGAATATTTTAATTTTAAATAAATAAAAGTGGAGACAACAGTTTGGGAGAGCTGTTAAAAATAGTGTTACTGGTCAAGTTGGTGGAGGAGACTAGGTGGAGAGCAAATAGACAAGTAGCAGCATCCTAAAACACTTCCTATGTTGTAGGTGGCAACCTCCGTACGTTTGGGGTCATGATCCCCCAAGAAAGTGGGATCAGAGCAGGTGGCTCAATTAAGGACAACTAACCCAAAAAGACTTAGGCAATCTTAATAAAAGTACCCATTGAAGAGAGCTGAGGCTGCTCATTCTAGGAGAAGAATCATTCAGGTGAATGCACTTCAATAAATTCGTTGGGAAGAAAAATTTGGAGGAAGGTGTTTGAGGGGTAAACTGCAGGAAAGTGATCTAGTACAGCTTTGCAGCCGAAAGATCTTACTGCAGTGTGCAGAGTTGGTATTGAGTCTTTGGACTAGTACTTGGTTGTTTTCTCCACCTAGTTCCAGCCAAGGAGACCAGAACAGGCTCAGGGGTCCTAAGAAGTCGTTGTTTGAGTGCTCTCCAAGAGTTGGTAGGGAGGAACGGCCTCCCATTGCTGTTGTCATCCAGCTTAAAAAGCAGGGTCCATTATCGTTTAATTTTTGTGTTAAAGTTTAAATCTGTGTGTGAACAAATAATGAATGATTATATGTTATGTTGTAAACCGTTAAGTTTGAAATCTCTTAGTTTTTTTAATGCTAAATCTGTTCTTTGATGAAAAATAAACCCTACCTGTGTTTTTCCCCATCTGGAGTAGTCCAGATCGTACTCTAGCACACGTAGTATGTTAAGATAGATGAAGAAATGATAGAGATATGGATTGAATAGAATTATTTTGTATTTCAGTATAACAGAGTAATTTATCTCTGCATATAGATGTTTTCTGGAAAGGATACCGTTCTGTCTAATTAAGCTATGACTTAAAAACCAGACTATTGAATTAGGAATGCTAGCTAAGAAGAATACATAATATTTTTCAAAAACTGTAAGTTTATTTCTTTTATGTTGATTATTGTAAATAAGTTATTTATCTTATTCAAAATTGTACTTTTGCAAACTAGAACTACTAGCCTGTCACCTAGGAAAAGATTCAACTTAGATAAATATTCATTATTTCTGCAAAGAAAGAACTAAGTTATTTGTTTTTACAGAGTTATTTCATTATACTTATTGCTTATCTATTTCTACCAATGTTCATATTTAATTAGGATAATTTTGGTATAGTATTTTTTATAAATAAATTATCTATAACAATTATAATAGGGTAACTATGAGATATTAACAAAATCCTATCTATAAAATTATAAAATAGTCTAAGTGCAAGGTTAAATAATATTTAAGAAATAATATTTATTTATGAACAAATTTATTCAAAAGAACTAAACAAAAACTAATTTTAAAAGAATGCACAGGGTCGAAACCCTCACAATATAAACAGTATAAATTATAGTATTAACATTATAATATTATAATTTATTGCATTAACACTGTAAATTAAAAGTAATAACAATATAATTAAATAAACATTAATCCAAAGAGTGGGATTATTCAGTTTACTAAAAACATTAAAATATTATTACAGTCCTATAAGGACAGAGAAGAAAATAAATGAAAGTACAACCACTCATACCTGTAACCTAAGTTACCTAACACGTCCATATTGGCCCACGTGTCCGTAACCGCGGTGTCCACGTGAAGACACGCTACGGTATGTGTCCGGCACGTGGTCAAAACACGTCTTATCCCTAGGACACGTGGTCAACGCGTGTCCGACACCCTTTTGCAACGTGTCTCGATTTTAGGACACGTGTCCTGTGAAAAGTGATGAAATTAGGGGTTTTTTCACTGTTTATATCTCCGCGTGACATCCTGAATGTTCCATTTTCCATGCTCGACGCCCAGCTGTGAGAGAGACTAATCCTGTGAGTCGTGACCGTGGTTGCAAAGCTTGAAAGCACATTTGAAAGCTCGTGGAATCGTGGACACTGGACCGTGGTTGCATCAGCGATTCAACTCGTTTTTGAAGGGGTTCACTGTTCCGGTTAGTATGGCTGCCAGTGCCATTTCAAACTTGAAATTTCTGTTTGAACTTTGCAATGTGCCAATGTCTTAATACCTGCAAATTGCAATCACCATGTGACTAACGTGACGGTGAGATGAAGATACCATATGGGTATGGCATAACGTGACTCATAATGTGACTGTGCATGTAGAGTCTAGACTCAAATGATAAATCATAATTTATGATTTATCATTTGAGTCTAGACTCTACATGCATAGTCATAAATGTTATTCAAGTTTTCAACATATATGTAACTTCCAGCTTTGGATTGGTGAGCATTGAGCAAGAGGTGACTTGTAGGCTGTAGCTGTAGGCAATGTAATTCCCAGAAAAATAAACAATGGAATGACTGTCCCAATTTGCAATCAAACATTTAATACAAGAGTTGTCACAAAATGTATTTTCCAGCTTGTAAAACAGTGTCAATATTTGCTATGCAGATGTAGGTGGCCACTGGATGCCATTGCCAAAAGTTATAGCAATTCCAAGTTTTCACAAGTAGATAGCAAAAGTTTGTTTGTCAACTCCAAAGGGACTGTGGAATGCAATGTATTTTCCAGCCAAGCCAATTTAACTATGACTGTCCCAAACAACATTTTCCAGTATGAAAGTCT
>LPNX011190677.1:498468-554533 GCA_001517045.1 Pseudotsuga menziesii | reverse complement strand
CCAACCCCTTGAAGATCAACGGCTGAAAATAGATCTAGATCTAGGTTAAATCTCCACCACTAGATCTAGGTTTTTGGCTTTTAATCCTCTCAGTCAATCCCCACCCTTGGATTAATTCATGATCAATGGCTTAAAATCTTGATCCATGCCAAAGCAACATACACCCTCAGATCTAGGTCTTTGACCAAGATCTCACCTTAGATCAATGGCTTGGATGAAAAACGTGGGCCCAAGGAGGCGCCCCCTCTAAATCTGGCCTTGACTTGGACGTCCCCTCCAAATATAGCTGGACGCCCTCCAAAATTGGCTTTGACCTTCAAAATGGCGCCCTTCTAATATTGGCTAGCGCTCCACTAAATTGGATAGCGCCCTCATGAATGTAGACGTCCTCCAAAATTAGCATGCGCCCCCATTTTAAGCTTGACGCCCCTCTTATTTAGTGCCTTCTCCATATTAAGTGTTGGCGCCCTCTACTTTTGGTGGAGTCTTCACTTTAATAGCGCCCTCCTTTAAATTAGTAGTGCCTCCACTAATATAGTGACGCCCTCCTAAATGATGGACGCCCCCTCCATATTTAGTGATGCCTTCCTTTATTAAGTAGCGCCCTCCTTTGGAGAGGGTTTTTCCACTAAAAACGTGCCATAAAATTGGCTAGACGTCCACCTCTTTCCACTTTTTAACTTGGGCGCCCACTTAATGAGGGTTTTATCTTGGATGCACTTTTAGCAAGGGCTTTGGGTGCCTCTAAAATTAGCTTTGACTTGAGCCATTTCTCTTCAAAATGAAGATTCAACCTTTAGACTTAGGCTAAATTTAAAATCACCTTAGATTTTAATTTTTCAATTTAATTTTTAAAATTTCCCCATTTTTAACTTAGGAAAAATTAAAAATAACTTGAAAAATTTAAATCTAGGCCATGGGGGGGTGGAAAAATTATGAAATAAATTTTCCTAGGCTTAACAACCCCCAAACCAATTTACCATGGCATTATTTGATTTTTTCCTTCAAAATCAAATAATATGCTTTTTGACTTAGGAAAATTAAAAATTTCCCTAGGGGAGATAGACCCCTCCTGATCAAAATTGGTCTATCTCTTCAACCGCTTATCAGAACGACATGGGACTCGAAGTAATGGCTTAGGGGGTTTCATAGCAATTTTATTTTGCATTCATAGCCCCTATTACAAAATGCCATGCTTGAGCAATTACATTATTACATCAAAACTCAGTTAATTAACCACCAAGGGGTGGAATTAATCAACTGGAAAAAATTAACAAAATTTCAAAAACATAACGAAACTCCGCAAGACTCTAGACAAATGTCTAGCATGGTCATGGATTACACTTTAAGGCTTCAGCCACCTCATGGACTTGACTGGTAGAACGCCCGTCACCACTTTGGAGGATTTTGAGTGAAAACCAAACCGATTAAACTCGTTTGTTCAACAAGATCAATTGGAAAGGGAAAAACACTCGATGAGGGGACTTCCCTAACAATCAGTTCCATGGTGTGGCATCCGTATCATATGATCCACACTAGTACATAAATTTACATTAATTTTCCCACGCAGGGGAGCGGACATTCCGTTTTACAAAGGGGCAATTGCCCTGCAGAAATGGAAAAATCCTCAGAATTTTCCAAGGTATAATCATGTACACCACATGTACATGGAGTTGCCACCTAGTCGAAATAGGTGGGCAACAAACCCTAAACATATAATATTTATGAAAAAACCCTAAAAATCTAGATAAATTCATAAAACCAAAAATATTTGGAATTTGATTATTCTGGTCCACCGTAAAAATTTGCTCGAGTCGATTTATCCACTGGTCTCTAAGGGCGTTACATTTTGACTTAATGCATTGGAAAACGTGAAATTGCTCAAGCTAGGGTTTATGTAGGGATTTTACAGTGCTATTTAGAGCAAAAGGTGCACCCTAGGACACTTGACCTCCTCCCCTTCAGAGCACACTTTCTTAAGGCCTCGCCTTGGAAAGTGTGAAGCCCTAGCCTTGGGATTTGTGAAGTTACATTAGAAGTTGTGATATTGGTTTATACTGATTTGTGTATTGAATTAACTCCTCTACATAATTGATGTGTCTTAGTTATCCATTGTTGACTCCATACAAGGCACTGATCTTTGTTATAAGGCTTGTAAAAAGGTATTTGCAGGTGTCTTTCTTTGATTAGGGGATCTCCCTTGGGCTTAGGAGTTACCAAAAGAAGTTAAGGAGCTACATTGAGGTTACATTGGGTCTTGCCTCCTCTTACATGCTTACCGTTGATAAAATACAAGGAAAATTCACACTGCTGTTTACACAACCATTTAAGAATTTTCATCAAACACTTTATGAACCATTGATATCAACCAAATACAATAATCCAACCATATTATACTTTACTCAAGTACAAATAACTAAGTTTGGACCTGATATACTGTTCATAAGTACATTTTGCAGTAGGAAATAAAATAAATCAACAGGCTGTAAATGAAAATAATACACAGTATTCTGGTAAAAAAAATGACCCTAGAAAAAAACCCCACACTTTGGGGAAAACCAATCCTAGAAGTTTATTCATGAGCAACAATTTTTCCCAGAGTTATAACACCAGGTAAATACATAATTATTTTCCAGTACTGTACAACAAATTTCTCAAAATATGAGCATAAAATCTACCTCTAACTTTGTGCAATATTCAGCCTAGGAAAGTGTGCAGACCGATGTCTTAGGACACACCTCATGCATTACTGTTCTCTTCACTTTTCTGCTCAGTAAAATCAACAGTACATCCTTAGTCAACTGTACGGAATACCCAACATTAAATGCTCTGTACACTCTAAAAAACAATGCCCACTCTGCCTTGTTTTCTGTGCAGTCACATACAACAGTATGACCATTTGGGAAAATGTGCCAGCTTCTTGGGAAATCACACCGTCTCTCTCCTCGAAATGTGTGCTGGTTGTCTCGATTTTTGTGCTCATAAATGATCCCATGCCTTGGGAGATGTGCTACCTTCTGCTGCTGTTATTTTCTTCTCATTTGTTCACCGAAACATTTTCCAGGAAACCGTGCCTTCTTTCTCTCCTCTCCTCTTGGAACTAAAGCCACCTTGAGCCTCCCCAAAATTCTCTTATTGGATCTGTACAAATGAAGTCTCATTTCTCTTTTATTTCCCTCATTAGGGTAACTTACTTGACTCTTCAAATTCCATGGTTGAGATTAAATCTTGATCTCAAGATCCATTGCTGAGATCTAATCTCAAGTTCACTTAAGTTTCCTAAGTGAACTATACACTAAATTTTTCTTTTCGAAAAGTCACTTTTCCCTAAATATTATTAAAGTACACTTTATGACTTCAAGTCAGTTTATAAACATAATAAAGTGCAACTCACTTTTAAATCATAGTCACATAAAAAGGTACTTTAATAAATGGTCATTAATAAAGTCACTTAATGACATTAAATGAGACTTTACATCACCTCGGACTCCAGCACCTAGGCCCCTGATGCAGGAGTACCTCCGAGCTACAAAATGCTAACACTCCCTCTTAGCGAGGGAGGTACTGCTGGCATTAGCTCCACCTGGATCACTCGAGGCTACTCCCTCCAACTGTTGAAGCTGCTCCCTCTGGATTTGAAAGATACACTCCCTCTTAGCGAGGGAGGTATTGCTGGCATTAGCTCCACCTGGATCACTCGAGGCTACTCCCTCCAACTGTTGAAGCTGCTCCCTCTGGATTTGAAAGCGCCTCAGATGCCTGTACTGGATCAACGACTAAAGGTGTGTGCCAGAGCACTCTGAACCATAGTAGCATAATTCGGTTGTATTGGACTTTTCTGTATGGAAATTCAGAGGGAATTCGAAAATCGCCGAATATTCAGCATAATACGGATATGGTAAATTTGCCTACATTTTTTGGCACATATTTCAAGATAAGAATTATTTAAATTTTATTGTTTTATTTTATTTTTTTCCCCATTATGTAACTGCATATTTGGTTAATATATATTTTGTTTTATATTTTAGTTCTAAATATCAAATATTTGATTAGTTTTTATATTAGGTTTACTTTATATTATAAATATAAAGTTTAGTAACTAGTTATAATATTAGATTTTAGATTTTCGTTATTATAATATTTTTTGGAATATATTATTAGAAATTGGTTTTATTGTTTTATAATTTAATTTTGGCATTTTAAGTATTTCATATTTTTATAAATAAATTTATAAATACATTATTAGATTTAAATGTTTTAAGATTTATATTTCAAGTTGTTTTTAATGAAAAATAAATGTTACATGTAAGCAAGGTAGGAATTTGGAAAAATTCTCCTGTTTCTTGGAGACTATATAGGCGTTTTAATGTTTTCTTTGTTTATTTTTGTGACAGGAAGTATAAAATATAGAGTGTATTTGACAAGCAAAATGGCCCATGACCAGGCATTTTCCCGGTCAAATTCCAATACTGCATGCAAATATAGAATGGTTTATGTATATTTTAAAATTTTCTAAAATTTGGAAGATACGTTTTTCAAATCTATAAGCAACCTACTTCCAAATTTTTTCCATACTAGATTTTTAAGTTACGTATTTTTTCTGTATCGAATCGTATTCGAATCTGTATTCCTACTCGAATTATGCTACTATGATCTGAACTGAGGGTTCTGCTCACTCTCCTGCTCATCCTCAAGAGTCGTCTCATACAAGCTCAGTCTCCTCACATAGCTACAAGAATCCTCTCTACCAGTTGCAATCATTGCTGCCATTGAGTCTGACCTCCCACCAGACTCATCATCTACAAGTTGTCCTCTCAACCTATATACGTTGCCCTCCCAAGTGCCAATCACTCGTGCTGCATCCACGCCCTCACTCATCGGATAAATAATAACCCATCCCTGCACATGAAGGACTGCATATCCGTCATCTTCCAATGCTCATACTGAGAGAAAGTTCCTTATCAGCTCTAGGAAAACAACACACCGCCAATCTCCAGATAACCACCAGACTCGAGTTGGAATAAGACTATTCCAACTCCCTCTACTGCATGGGTGTCGGCATACCCATCCTCAGTAAGCATAAATCTGTCTATCTCTATCAACTCCAGAAACATAACTCGTGTCTCTGTCATATGGCGTGCTGCTCCACCACCAATGTACCATGCTCCATTGCCCTCACACTCGGCCACGCTGCTGCCTGAAAGAACTGAGACTAGCGAGAACTCCTTCTCGAACGTTTTCACAAACTCTTCCACTTCAGCTGAAGTGGCAGCCTCAGACTCTTCTTTGTTCTTGCTCTTCTTCTTGTGAGGACACTGCCCAACATAGTGTCAATAACTCTGACAAACAAAGCATCTTACTTTGCTCATATCCTTCTCGGACTTGGCTCCATTACTCGAGCCACCTTTCTTCTTTTTTCCCTTAGCTGCAAGTGCCACATTTTCTTCAGCGACCTCTTTTTGCTGACATGTAGAAGTGGAGCTAGATCTCAACTCCTCCCAAGTGTAGTCATCCCAAAGTCTAGCCCATGAAGGCAAATTCTCTCTGGCTACAACTGCACGTACAAAGTCATGCCAAGGTTGTGAAAAACCATTCAAAGCTACTCTCACCAACTCTGCATCATCCACCTTCTTGCCAACAACACCCAACTCATCATGAACCTGTGAAATGCGGGTCAAGGAAGAAGACACATTCTCATTCTTGGTCATTTTGGTGTCTCTCTGTTTCTTCCTCAAAACCATCTTTCAGTTCTCATTTGAGCTTTGGTATAGGTTGGTTAAGGCATCCCACATCTTAAATGCACAGTCTTTACCTGAGATATGTGGGATTACATGGTCCTTTACTGCATCAAAGATGATCCGCCTAGCGTTGATGTTCTTTTTGTTAAATACTTATTGTTGCTACCTAATTCACGCCTTGGGTAGCGTGGCAGAAATCTTCAAGCCACTGGGTGCGACCTTGGCGGCAAGCTTGAGCCAAGTGTTGTCACCTGATACTCAGCTCCTCCGTTTAGGCCAACTCCTAGCTAAGCCAAGGGGGGTGGACCCTAATGAAATGTAAAATCTAGGGTTTTTACTCTACGAAAGAAATAATTGATTCTAGGAGTTTTAATATGGAATGGATGAAATTAAAGATTACTAACTACTGCAAACAAGATTAACTTTAGCAACGCTTTAACTCAAATTTGATACACAATATTCAATGACACATTACGAGATTAACTTATGCAAAAAGAACATAAAAGACCAGTGCCAAAATGAAAAGAGTGCTTGCAAATGTGGGTTGCTAGTGTAGTCTCAATGAAAGTTTTGCAGTGTCTCGGTTGGTAAATTTTAGATTATTAAATGGATTGATTAAGGAATGGGTAAATTCTTTGTTGATTTTATTTATGTGGTAATGATCTTGATTAGCTTAGGGGATGGGAACTCCTAATATACCTGGAGGTACGAGGAGTATGTCCAAAACTATTAACCGATGCAGCTCCCCGCAAAGAATATGTGGGATGGTTGGAGTCTCTGCGACTAGTTCAACACTACACCAACAAGGGTGTAGCCTAACGACGTCTTGAGGTCACTGCCCAGTTGTTCCCGCTTCTTTTGTGGATTTTGCCACCGTAACGGCTTAATTCGAGGCGTTGGATTTTCGCTTGGGAATGTTAATTTCAGAGTGGAAACTAATTAAGCTAGTCACCTAAATCCCTTTCTGATACTACCAATTGATGAGACAAAGCTGCAGTGGAAGTAGAGCATACGAGGATGAAGGCCTTGTAAATTTTTATAAGTTTTAGAACAAGTTTTCTGATTTAGAAAAAGGTAAAACCCAAGAGTCCCTTTCCAGATTCAGTACTCGGGAAAGCCCTTATTCATGAACCTGTACTTGGGAAAGCGAGGGGGTTTATTTTAAACTCAACAGTGCATAACAAAATTGTTTTGTAATTATTACACTGCTCAAATCTTTTCCCTTATGGTACTTTGGTATAGCGCAGTGGGTAAGTATTCGGATTACTTTTGCAAAACTTAAACAAAGCATGAAATGATAAAGAAAAACAACTACGCTAACAACATATAAAGAAAACGAAAAAATGACTCTGACACAAATCCCCCCAAGGGAGATGGGGACCGGGCTCTAACGAGCCTACTCAAACTTTATTTTTGCTTTTACAATGATGCGGAAGAAAGTGCACTTTGGTCCTGAAATTGGGATCCAAAGGATTACAACTTGTGAAAAGAATAATTTTTATGTGAAGGGAAGCTTTGTTTGTATTCTTTTTGTTGATTTTGTGAAAATTTTGCCAGAGCTTCCCTCTTTTTTATCGCAAACCTGCAAAAAACAACCAACAAATGTTAGTGGAATGTGCCCAAAAGCACTTTAAGAGTGCTTTTGGAGAACTTCCAAAGCTTACCCAAAAAATTCTAAGTAACAACTGACTATAAAAAAAAGGAAAGAACGAAGTAAGGCAAGCTAGAAAGCTCGTCTTTTTAGGATCTTTGCTTGCCTCTTGAAGAGAATAGCAAGCAAGTCTCAAGCACTAAATGCCAAATAAATAAATTGAAAGGTCTTTAAACCTCTTAACCAAGTACTTTTGGATTTTTACTTTGAACTTGCAAAAATAATGCTAGATCTAAAGAATTAAAGAACAAAAACTTTTAATAACTCAACAAGATCTAGACTTAGGAGTTTAAATCTACTTTAGATATGTCTTTAAAATGTACATCTAAGCCAAGAAAAAGTAACTAGAGTAAACTTGAAATTTTTTGGATTAAGAAGTGATAGAACCGAATGGAGCAAGAAGTAGAAAAGGGATGGTGATGCCTCCTTTGGTGAGATCCGAGGAATGATGCTTCTTCTTTCAAAATTACTAGGAAGAGGGATAGCCCACTTGCTCATCAAATGCTCCAGCTCGGGTTTCCTGTAAAATACCTTCAACAAAATGGAAAGGGATTAAAAGCATTTGTGTGAAATGATAAGAAGACAAGCAGTATTAGAGATCCGTACAAGAAATCATATAAAACTTAGTAATCTAATATATTCCACAATAAGAAGTAACCTAACAAGAATCACTTCCTATTCTTACCAAAATGTAAATTTCCTTACGAAGACAACTAATCCCAACAATTGCAAAATACGAAAGGAGTTGATACAAATTACCTTAATGATTAGCATAAAGACACCATCAGCCAAACATCTATGGATCCCACACGGAAATTGCCTCCAAGTCCTTTTATTAACAATACTTAGAAAAAATATTACAATGTATGCAAGCAGAGGTTCAACCTTCCAATCCAAACAATGGAAAAGTGACTTGCTTAAATAGGAAAAGAGATACCCAAGGGGGCCTCATCAATACTGAAGATCAACTCGTAGTGTAACTGAGTTGAGCTAAGTTAAACTGAACCAATCAGAAGAATCGGTGGGGTGATTATTAGTTTTACTGAATAGTTGGTATGGAAGAGGTGCCACCTCAGATGAGGTAGGCAACCTCAATCTACCAATTAAGCCACCTCACACACCCAACTCCTAATCCTCACCCTCTTCACGCGAATGTACGGACTCTATGACGTGAGCTCCAAGATGAGATTCGCTTGTTTGCCCAAGCTTTGACTTATGGTAAGTTTAAAGAATTAACCCAAGTCTTAAAGTGATGAGGATGAAAGGAGGCCCACTCCTTGCTATTTGCTATCACCATAATGGCTAGCGTGAACCCCCACATACCTTGCTCATGATACCAACATATGCTAGATGACGTGAGCAGTGAGATAACACGGGTTCCATACTGTTATCACATATATAGTAGCCAGGCTACCATATTCTATTTTTTAGACACAGTACATTTTTCAGCCAGATCTCTTACATATGAGATGCTGAGATGAGCAGTTTTGATAGATCATTATTGTATTAATGGACTATTGTACTCTCCCATGTCAGGACTGAGTCTCAGGACACTCAGATTTGAGGACCGATGTAGCCATTTAGTCATTACAAAGCAGTTATTGATGCCCAGATGTATATCAGTACTTTCTCATTGGACAGATGGTGTTTCAGATGGATTATATTGCATGATTATGACTCACCTTTTTATATTGTGTTATGGTTATCATTGCTTTTATACTGATTTTTGTGACATATATTAACTTGTGGTATCATGATCTGGCAGTCATAATTATATGGACTTGGAGTATTTGTATTTATGTATTGGTGTCCCTACTTTGACTTTGAAGTTCTTGATCTATACTCATTGGTTTTACCCTCCTTAGGGAGAATAGAGGTAGTCATTTCCACCATTGTTTTGGCTTGCTAGTGTTGGCTCTATCATTCATTGTCTCCACCCATCCATTACCTTTCAGTTTAGTTTTCAACCCGACTGACTTCTTGACTTATGGCATGGAGGACCTTTCCCCGTTAGAACCCTTATTGGACAAGCCTCCCTGTTTATATTGTGTGTTGGCTCTAAGTTGGTGACAGATTTTGCCTTTGGTGAGTTGGATTGTATGCTTAAATCATTCTGGTTGGTTGTCCTGATGTTTGGCATTGTGCAGAACTCCCCCTGGTCACTTGAGACGTTGTTGGCTAAAATTGAAAGCTCATGTACTAGTATTGGAAAATGTTATGTATGCGCCCATGGAAAATGAAAATGCTAAGCTGTGTTTCTTAATATATGTAAAGAGGGCAAGAGCAATGAAATGCTAAAATACCCCTTGAAGGGTATAAGAAAAGGTCCAAAAAGCAATGGTTAAAAATATGCTATATCCAAATATTGCTGACCTTATAAATATAAATATGTCTCGGATGAAAGCTGCGATTAGCTGTGCTTTTAAGCACTGGTGAAGTCCCAAAATGGTCATATAGGCCAAAAAGGCCATGGAAATAAAATTGATGGTCCTAATGAACTTGGATCTAGCTTGATGTAGACATGATGCCTAAGTTGAATAAACACTCTCTAAACAACTCAACCATTTGTGAGGCACTACCATTCCTGGTGTTGTTGTTTGTTCGACATTGGTTTTAGTGAGTATTCCCCTTCCATATCCAAAGTGTCATGACATTAAGTAGGAAGTCATCCTTTGCCTTAGCCTTGTCAATTTCATCCTTAACCCTTCACTAACAAATTGACTACAACTATGAAGTGAGTATAGTCCTGAAAGTCTAGTTCGAGTAATAATAAATAAAGTCTTGTATATGTATTTGTTGATGTACCGCCAGTGAAATGACTGCTACTTGTTGTGATTGTTGCTTGAATGAGTTGTAGAGCATATCTTAGCCTTTTAACACTTGCAATAGATAGATGATAGTCTGAGTTATTATTGGTGTCTGATCATTTACAGATAGTTATATTGTTTATTAGATGTGGTTGATGGTTAGATAGAGACCTATGAGGGGTATGAGTATACACCTTAGATGGATTTGGACTCCTTGAGTCTAATGAGACAGTTTATTTCCAGTTCTGGGCACTTACAGATATGATCAAGCTCATTCTGCCTTTCTGATACAGTTTTTCTTCACAGGTTGATATGTCTGAGCAGGGAGATGTTTTATTTGGATCTCCTAAGGCGTTGTATGGAACATAGGGGTGCAACCACTTGTTTGTACCATAGTACCCCCATCTTGGAGAACCTAATGGGCTCAGTTTGACAATGCAGGCACCCTAGGAGGCTGTTTTGACAGGTTCATGTTTCCTAAGGCAGATTAAAAAATGATTAAATGGCTATTGAAGAAATCGATTTGGGATACTGAGCAAGGAAATGACATGGGATGAGTCATGATGATGAGAGTGATGTCCTCCACATCTTCTCCAACAGTTGCAGCACTTGATTGGGCCCACACCTATTTTTTGGGCATTTTTATATTATTTTTTGGAGCTTTTGGGAGGCTCACGTTTTCCTCAAGGAGGCACAAAGTCAAAGAATTAAAATATCATATTATTTTATTGTGCCATGGGGAACCCATAGGGAGTTAGTTAACACTCCATGGACTCACCATGTGCTTCATTTATTTCTTGTTGAGTGGGGTATCCTCTTGATGGGTGATTTAGTCCACTTTGGTACTTTATGGTTATATTGATCCATGTATTGTATGCTGAGCTCATCTCAACCATTGATTAGAACATTTTATCTTTTAATTTTAGCCACTCGTTTTGAAAGTGGTTAGGATTTGGTTATGGTTGTGGTTCTCTCATTTCTATTTAAAGGAGAGAGCTTCTCATTTGTAAAGGGTCTTTGGCTCTTGGATTTGAATAATAGAAAGACTTTTTTTTGTGGATATTTTTTGGATTTGCTTTGCATTTGATGTTCTCAAATGGTGATTGGATAATCTTCAGCTTCCTAGCATTGTGGAAATTCTTGTTAGATCTATATTTTTTTTCTATCATTGTTTTGCCTATAGGAGGGCAGGGGGGCCTCAACTCGCTTGGTTTTCTTCGTCTTGGATCAGGGGGTTTTTATTAGTTTCATTGTGATCTATGATTACTTTGTTTTACTTTCTTGTAGCATTTGTTTTTTTTTATCTTGTATTGGCAAATCTGATATTGTTGACGTTTGCTCATGCAGGGTAGGGGGCGCATTGGTGGCTTGTGGCTTACATTCGTCATAGAAATCACTTGGATCTTCCAAAATTGATCAGGATAGCAAGGATCATAACTGTTAAAGACTTCTACAAGCATTTCCAGGTAAGATCTAACAGGCAGGTCTCTTCTCTTCAGATTTTAAGCCATTGTATCTTGCTTTACTTCAATTTTTTTCTTCTGAAAACTCCTAAAACACTAAAAACCCAAAAAAGAACTAAATCTGGGAATCGTTCGATCTTTGGCCAAACCACTTCTGGATTTCATAGATCGGGTCTCCCCTTCACTAAATCTACTGCAAATCTAGTCAAATTCCTGCTGGTTTGACCTAGATCTGATTTTTAGCCAGAAAACTGCATAAACCCCCCACTGAAAATTTGACCTGCTAGGGTTTTGACTTTTTTTTGATTTCTGACTACACAGATGGATAGATCGGGTCCCACACAGTCCAAATCACCCTCAACGCTGTCTAGATTCTTGGCAATTTGACCTAGATCTGAGTTTTTGACTGAAATAGCCCTATCGCTCTCATTGAAAACTGACCTTTTCTAGATTTGATTTTTCTGAATTCTGACAGGCTAGGGTGATAGATCAGGGCTTGAGCATCCCAGAACACCCCCAACGCTAAGCTAGTTCCTTCCAGGTTGCCCTAGATCTAAAAAACTGGTTTTCAACCCCCTAGCCCCCCTCATCAGATTTTGACTTTTCCAGATCTGATCTTTACTAAATTTTTTTGACTTGGGTTTGTAGATTTGGCTACCCTGATCTCATTTCCCCTTCAGCGCTGAGTTGATAGCCTCCTGGTGACTCTAGAATTGCAGATCTGACCCTCCAAGCCCTAGCGCTAGCCCTCCATTGAGCTGGTTTTCCTGTAACCTGAATTTTTCGGGCCAAATCCTTTTCTGGGTCCATAGATCAGGGTATATCCTAGGTGGGTTCACTGAAACGTTGGGTTGATGCTGACTTCATTGTCCAATGCACATAAGGCATTGATCTCCTAGCTAGTGCTAGCCCTAACTTGACCTCATTCCCATTCCCTTTGCCAACATTCATTTACAACTCAAGTTACCTATCTTTCACCGAGTCTGTCTCCTTGGTACTAGACAGTCCCAACTCTGTCCTTGCTTACCCTGTCACAGTGACGTTTCCCAAGATAGTGGTCATCTCCATCAGTTGCTAGTACCTAAACCCTAGAGCTAGGGTTTCCATTTACCTTGCACCTTACATACCTTGAAGCCCCATTTGATCTGTTCTGGTGTCTAGGTCTGATCTCTCCTATTGGGAGCAGATCTAGGTCTCCCCCATTGTTGTCTTGGACTAGGATAACATAAAGTGAAGGCTGCCTTGATTGGCATGACAACCATCCATTTGGGAGTCTAGGCAGTCGTGGTTCCACCCCTTAGTTGCTTGCCCCTCTACCGTCCATCCTGGATCCACCTCACATAGGCAACTACAAGGTTGGTGATAACATATACCATATGGTATAACAATCCACCACATAACAAAAGTTTTAAGTGGGACATACATTTGAGGGGTTCCATTCCTTACTACTCGCACCCGTGCTGACGATTTGGAAATAGCTTGATGTCACCCTCTTAATATAACCTTCCAAAACAATATTTTAAAACCAAACTTTGACTTCATATAAGTGGATGTATAAATCGCTAGTCACATGGGACCCTTGCCATGTCACTCAAATCAAATTTTTAATTGATTTTGACTTCTTTTAAAAAATTGACTTTAGTGTCAATATGTCCAAATTTAGCATTGAAATGCCATCTTGATGCACTTTTAGCCAAATAACACCTCACAGGGTGCTTCGACTGCCCGACTGATGTGGAAAGTGGTTCTTGGGGTAAAGAGTATGCTCTAAGTGTCAAAACAAGCATCCCCATGTCAGAAATGGACTCTGTATCTGACTTTTATTACAGTCTGAAGTTTTTTAATTAAACCATTACAAAATGGCTTAAAAAACAAAAAAAATTATTTTTTGTGGAAACTGATGAAACTCTAGGAAGACCTAGTACATGTCCATACGACTCAATTCGAATGCCTAGCATGTTGAAAAACACTAACCCGAAGGCTCTAATAACCTCCTAAGGCCAAAACACCAAGATGGCTACCCCAGCTTTGGAGGTGTGAGTGAAAAACTCAGAAATTATTAGTCGTTTGTTCAACAACCAATAATAACCAAGGGAAAAATACTCTGGGCTAGTTTGTTTGATGCTTCAGTCTGGTAAGCTGAGCCTTTTATAAAAAATTAAATGCTAGGACATTTTTTACAATTTCCCCAAGGGGGTATGAACATGTGTTACAAAAAATAAAATAGCCATGAAGGCCTGAAAGGACTTCTGAACTTTGAATATGAATAAGTATCTTGTTCATCATTGGCGGCTCACTGAAAGTCCAACTAGGTGCAGCCTAGTTGGTAACATCTGGCTCCAACTATGGGACGTGTGATTGATCTGAACCTCATGGAAATCGATCATACGAGAAACCTAGAATCTTCGGTTCCTGCACAAAAACTAGGACAAGTTAGTCGAATGTATATAGATAACGAAATGAAACAAAATAAGCGGCAGTATATGATACAAAAAATGAAATTTTTTTATACAACTAATATACAGAAAATAATGTATAAAGTAATATATAGAAAATGAACTAAGCTAAGAAATAAAATGTGAAGAGAGGTTTAGAGAGTGATGATACAAAGATGCCCCCATGGCCATCAGATATTTTCACTGAAAAACAGTTTTAGAATCTGTCCGTTGACAGGCAGAGTCTGCTTTTCCCCATCCATGTCACTGTGATAAAAGGAGTTGTCACCTGCCACATCATGAATGATGTAAGGGCCCATCCATAAACTGCCAAATTTTTTGTGCTTGCCAGTCTTTTCTCTCCGTTTATCCCAAAGTAACACTGTGTCTCCTTTCTGAAAAACCCTTGGTTTGGATGATTTGTCAAAATTTCTTTTAACCTTATCCTGAATTTTAATACTTTGATTAACAACCCTTCTTTTGGCCTCATCCAACTCTATCAGTTGATTTATTCTACTTTGAAAGTCATCTTGATCTGAACCTAAATCTTGCAGAGTTTGATACACTTGTAACTGAAGATGAATAGGCAAAGTCACATTCATGCCATAAACCAACTTGAAAGGAGATTTTCCCATCGCACTTTTCTTAGTAATTCTATCTGTCCAAAGTGCAAACTTGATTTTACTATCCCATGCCTTCTTATTGTCACCAACAATCTTTTTTACAATCGTCATCAAGTTTTTATTGCTTGACTCAGCCAAACCATTTCCCTGGGGATAGTAACTTGAGGAATGGGACAGGATAATGCCATATTTAAAGCAAAATGAAGACATTGCTACTGAACTGAAGGATTTGGCATTATCTGTGGTTATCTTAGCAGGCACACCAAATCTAGTGATGATTTTGTCTTCCAGGAAGTCCATAACCACTTTCTCAGTTGCTGCTTTAGTACGTATGGCTTATACCCACTTGGTAAAATAATCTGTCGCTGTTAAAATCCAAGTATAACCTTTACTTGAATTGTCTTTAAATTTCCCAATGAAATCAAGGCCCCATTGTTGAAAAAGGGCTTGGATTACTACCAACTTTAGGGGTAACATAGCAAGTTTTTATTTTCCTATGAAAAGTTGACATTTCTGGCAATTCCTAACAGACTTGTGCACATCAGTAAATAAAGTGGGCCAATAGTATCCGACTCTAAGGATCTCGTGAGCTGTGGTTTTGGCTGCAAAGTGGCCACCACAAAATCTTGAATGAAACTCCTCCAGGAGTCTTCGAGATTCTTCTTCATCCACACACCTAAGTATGAGACCATCCGAGTTTTTACAACCCAATCCCTCCTGTGTGAGGCAGTGCTTAGTGACCTTCTCTTGTGGCCAATTAGATGATCGAGACATGTTAGGTTGAGGAGGTAGAATATAATGTCTGAATACCATTGTTGTTGTTGAAGATGTTGAATTCCCGTTGCAATGGATGATGCTGGTGAATTGCTCTGATAGACTATACCTAAGGCTTGTTCATTTCCCTCTGTCATCATCTGGGCAAGTTCCCGTCCCTTGATTAATTTAGTGGGTTTGATCTCCAAGTCATATTCTTGGATCTTTGATACCCACTTTTTACTTATACCAAGGCAATCTTGTTGAGACAAGATATCCTTCACTGCTGAATGAGGGACATAACCAACCACTTTGGAGTAACCTATATAAGTTCTGAAGTGTTTTAAAGATTTGACAAGGGCATAGGCTTGTTTTTCCGTGGTAGTGTACTTAAGTTCACAATTCTGTAAGGATCTACTCATGAATGCAATAGGCTGTTCCTGACCCTCCTTGTTCTTTTGCAACAAAACTCTGGGGATTGTGTCTTCTGATGCAAATGAGAAAATCTGGAAATCTTTGGAGTAGTCTGGACTTATCAAAATAGGGGACCTAGAGATGCAGTCTTTTATGGATGCAAAAGCTTCTTTACCTTCTTTATCCCATTCAAACTTAGCATCTTTCTTGAGTAGCTGCAACATAGGTTTCATCAATTCTGCTAAGTTTGGTATGGATCTCCTTATAAAGTTGATTTGACCATTAAAGGACTGTAGGGCTTTCTTGTTATGGGGTAAGGAGACCCTCTTTATAGCTTCTACTTTCTCTGGGTCAATTTTGACCCCATCTTCGGAAATGATGTGTCCAAGCAACTTACCCTTATCAACTCCAAGTGTTGACTTGGTTGGGTTCAATGATATGCCAAACTTACTGCATCTCTCAAACACTTTTCTGAGATGAGATACATGGTTAGATCTTTCTTTTGAAAAAACAGTAAGGTCATCCTGGTAGATTTCTATTATTTTCCCAATTAACTCATTGAAAGCATAATCCATGGCTCTTGGGAATGTTGCACCTGCATTCAAAAGACCAAAAAGCATCCTTAAATAATCAAATGTTCCCCAAGGTGAGGTGAAGGTGGTTTTGCGTCGATCCTCCTTTTTTACTAGCACTTGGTTAAATCTTGAGAAACCATCTAGCATGGACATTATACCAGATCCAATTACTCTTTGCAGTAATGTTTCCATATCAGGTAGAGGGTAATTGTCTTTTATGCATGAAATATTCAAGTTTCAGAAATCGATGCATATCCTCAACTGCCCATTCTTTTTCTTACCACAACCAAGTTTGAGCACCATGACGAATGTCTTGTTGGTGCAATGATGCCAACTGCCAACATTTTCTGTAGTTCCTTCTAGACCATGGAGGCCAAATTGGGATTTATTCTTCTAAGTTTTGCCGAAAAGGTTTAGCTTCTGACCATAGGGGGATAGTATGTTGGAATACGTCATCTCGATAGGATTTTAACTCATCATATGTAAAAGCAAACATATCTCCGTATTCCTTTACTATTCCTATTAAATCCTTTCTTTCTTTATCAGAAGTACCTTTTCCAATTTTTATATTTCTTGGTTCTTCATCAGTACCAATGTTTATTTCTATGTAATCATCCAACTTTATTGCTTCTCTCTTTTTATCTCTGTCCTATCTATAAAAAATGTGCTCCCATTCAATAACATTCATGGGAATAGGGTTTCTTGGCTGATCCTCTTTTTCGTCATGAGAACTTTGCTCATCTTGATAGTTCATCTGACAGTCGGCAAATTCATGCATATTGTTAATAAATCTCATGATCTAACCGTCGTCTTGAAAAACTTGTAAATGATTAAGGTTATCGGGGATCGAAAGTCTGAAATTTATTTCAAAATTTCCATCTCCTTTTACCAATTCCTCTGTGAACTCTAATGTCGAAGCTGCAACCGCAAGTCTATCTGCCTCACCATTTTCTGCACGGGGAACTGCTATAAGGTCTAATGCACTGAAATATTCCATGATGGCCCAAACTGTATTTCGATACTTTTTAAGCCTTTCGCTTTTACATGCAAAAATTTTCTTAACTTGGGGGAAATAATTAGATCTGAATCACCTTTGATACTTAACACTCTGATACCCATATCTTTAGCAATCTCAAGTCCTAAGACTAGTGCTTCATACTCCGCCACATTATTGGAAGCATCAAATTCAAGTCTGTAAGCAAAATTGAATTTCTTGTTTGAAGGTGAAGTTAGGACTATACCGACTCCTTTTCCAGTTTTGGAAAAGGCTCCATCAAAACTCATTCTCCATAGCTCATCATACTCCTCATCATTAGCCTTTTCTCTGATGGGTATAAGATAATTGGCATAGATAGCATGGTTTCCCAAGTTATCTGTTTCACAAATATACTCATTATCTGGCTCATCAGGATCTTCTACATGATACTTTCTTTCCTTTTCTCTATATGACTTGACATGCGCATCTTCAAAAGCAGGAATCATGGCGTACGCCCAGTCCATTTGAATAGATCCTCCCAAAGATGCAACCCATTTTCTTGACAACAACATTCCCGATTTGTCAGGAACATCTATGACCACTATGTCCATGGTTACACCTGTGTCAGGTTATGCTGCTAGTTTGACTGGAAAATTTAGAATTATACCCACAACATTGATTTCCCTTGAATCCATGGCGCATACATTCTAGTAAGGCCTTGTGATAGTTAAGCCCATTTGTTCTATGACTTTTCTAGTCATGATGTTGATGATGCACCTGAATCAAGGATGCAATTGTGCAACAATTTTATTTTGCAATCAAAGAAATGTAGAAGGCAGGATGATCTTCTTTATTAGGATCCCTACTATGCAAGATGATGGGGACATCTTCATTGAAGTTACTCAGTTTCTTGGACAAATCTTCTTTAGGTTTGTCCTTCTCATTTTCTTTTGAGTTGACCAGTTTCTCTTTAGGCTACTCAATAGTTGTTTACTTAGATTTTTCAACTATATTTTCCTTAGGTTTTGATAAGGTTTTCATGAAAATATCTCTTTGACTTGGAATTTTGAGGATCTCAATTACAGGGACAAAAATCTTAGCACTTGACAACCAATTATCCAAATCAATGTTTAGACCTAGAGGGGGAGGATTTTTTACCTTTGGCATATGTTGACTTGACTTGGTTGGGATCATGTTTTTCTTCTTCTGATAAACCACCCCTTTGTACCTCTCCATAATCTGTTCAGGTGAAGGCTTTTCGCCAAAAATCTTAGTAGCATTATCTTTTTCCTGACTGCAGTCTTTGGCATGCTTCCATTTTTCTTTTGAAATATGATGAACTTGCCCTACATTGTTTATGTAGTCATGGCCTCTCAGATGTCCTACAAAGTTATTCATCTCCATTTGTTCTTGTTCCATAATGTAGCAAAATATTGGACAAGTAGATTCTTCATGAAGTTCATCACAAGGCCGACAATAGGGAGGAACCTCATCAATCACCATGTTGTTTCTTTCAAGTTGATTTGGAGGTCTCTGCTCATAAGGGGGATACTTCTTTTTCCACTCTTGGTTTTGTCTAGGCTGGAAGTTTTTATGATTTTGAGAAACCTGTGCTTTTTCCATGTTGTTTATCCTATTGCATAGCATTCATTTGGGAAGTACAGTTTATCATCATTTGTTTCATCATATCAGCTACCTCTTTCATTGATTCCTTGCCTTCATCTTTTCCTTCAGGTTCAATTGGTTTTCCTTTGGTATCTTGAGTTTTGGAAGATGAAGAGATGCCTCTAACAAATCCTGGAATGTTAGACTTTCCTGCAGATTGCATGTTTCTGTCTATCTTCTCAGCTATTTCCATGGCTTTCTTCAGGTCGTCAGGTTCTTTGTATCTAAGTTGGTACCTCATTTCTCCCTCGAATGCTTCTGTGTAATATATGAGGATCGAGGTATCTGATGGTTTAATATCAGCCGGGCATTTGCTTTCCATATCACTGAACTTTTTATTGAACTCTTCTATGGTTTCGTTTTCCTTCTTTTTAGTGTTTGTTAAGGCAACCAAAAGGTGCCTTTTCTCTTTCTTATCTCGCCATCTTTTATTGAAAGCAGTTTCAAATTCCTTGAAGGTCTTGATACCGTCGTCATTCAGGGAGGTGAACCATTCAAATGCATCAGCTTCAAGAGATAAGGTAAACAACCTCATCTTTACATCTTCATGGTTGACGTTGTGACACCATTTGTTGTAGCAGTGTGAAACAACCAACAAATGAGACTTGGCAGTTATAGCATCGTTTCCATAAAAAGATGGAACCTTGTCAATGGCTTTATCTGGGATGTTATGAGGCTGCCCAATTACGGCAGAATAATCCAGAGGTTTAAACAAAGTACCCATGGTACTATGTGAATTATTTGATTGAGAAGTATATACAAATAAAAGGTGAATATCTAAGATTGACTTAGATGAAAGATCGCCAAGGATCTTACGAGAAGCTAGCTTGCTTTTCCTCTGATGGTAAACCTTTTCAGGCTCAGGAATGAATTGAAGCAAGCCTTTAGAGTTTCTTCTTGTAGAATGCCTTGCTAAAATTAAAGGTAGTGGAGTTGCCAGATGATTTGAGTAAGTTGATTAAACTAACATTTATCAAACAAAGCGAAAACAAGAATGAAAACTCAAAAGTCGTATTCTGGGAATAGAAAGATTTTTCCCCGGCAACAATGCCAAAATGTTGTCGCCTAATTCGCACCTCGGGTAGCGTGGCAGAAATATTCAAGCCACTGGGTGCGACCTTGGGGGTAGGCTCGAGCCAAGTGCTATCACCTGATACTCAGCTCCTTTGTTTAGGCCAACTCCTAGCGAAGCCAAGGGGGGTAACCCTAATGAAAAGTAAAATCCAGGGTTTTTACTCTACAAAAGAAATAATTGATTCTAGGAGTTTTAATATGGAATGGATGAAATTAAAGATTACCAATTACTACAAACAAGATTAACTTTAGCAACGCTTTAACTCAAATTTGATACACAATATTCAATGACACATTGTGAGATTAACTTATACAAAAAGAACATAATAGACTAGTGCTAAAATGAAAAGAGTGCTTGCAAATGTGGGTTACTAGTGTAGTCTCAGTGAAAGTTTTGCAGTGTCTCGGTTGGTAAATTTTAGATTATTAAATGAATTGATTAAGGAATGGGTAAATTCTTGGTTGATTTTATTTATGTGGTAATGGTTTTGATTAGCTTAGGTGATGGGAACTTCTAATATACCCAAAGGTACGAGGAGCATGTCCAAAACCATTAACCTATGCGGCTCCCCGCAAGGAATATGTGGGCTGGTTGGAGTCTCTGAGACTAGTTCAACACTACACCAACAAGGGTGTAGCCTAACGACGTCTCTAGGTCACTGCCCAGTTGTTCCCGCTTCCTTGTGGATTTTTCCACTGCAACCGCTTAATTCGAGGTGTTGGATTTTCGCCTGGGGATATTAATTTCGGGAGTGGAAACTAATTAAGCTAGTCACCTAAATCCCTTTTTGATACTACCAGCTGATCAGACGAAGCTGTAGTGGAAGTAGAGCATACGAGGATGAAGGCCTTGTAAATTTTTATAAGTTTTAGAACAAGTTTTCTGATTTAGAAAAAGGTAAACCCCAAGAGTCTCTTTCTAGATTCAGTACTCGGGCAAGCTCTTATCCATGAACCTGTACTCGAGAAAGCGAGGGGGTTTATTTTAAACTCAGCAATGCATAACAAAATTGTTTTGTAATTACTACACTGCTCAAATCTTTTCCCTTATGGTACTTTGGTATAGCGCAGTGGGTAAGTATTCGGATTACTTTTGCAAAACTCAAACAAAGCATAAAATGATAAAGAAAAACAACTACGCTAACAACATATAAAGAAAACATAAAAAAGGACACCTACACAAATCCCCCCAAGGGGGATGGGGACCGGGCTCTAACGAGCCTACTCAAACTTTATTTTTGCTTTTACAATGATGCGAAAGAAAGTGCACTTTGGTCCTCAAATTGGGATCCAAAGGCTTACAACTTGTGAAAAGAATAATTTTTATGTGAAGGGAAGCTTCGTTTGTCTTCTTTTTGTTGATTTTGTGAAATTTTTTCCAGAGCTTCCCTCTCTTTTATCGCAAACCTGCAAAAACAGGCAACAAATGTTAGTGGAATGTGCCCAAAAGCAACATTCCACTATAAGAGTGCTTTTGGAAAACTTCCAAAGTTTGCCCAAACAATTCTAAGTAACAATTGACTATAAAAAAAATGAAAGAACTAAGTAAGGAAAGCTAGAAAGCTTGCCTTCTTAGGATCTTTGCTTACCTCTTGAAGAGAATAGCAAGCAAGTCTCAAGCACTAAATGCCAAATAAATAAATTGAAAGGTCTTTAAACCTCTTAACCAAGTACTTTTGGATTTTTACTTTGAACTTGCAAAAAGAGAGCTAGATCTGAAGAATTAAAGAACAAAAACTTTTAATAACTCAATAAGATCTAGACTTAGGAGTTTAAATCTACTTTAGATGTCTTTAAAATGTAGATCTAAGCCAAAAAAAAGTAACCAGAGTAAACTTGAATTTTTTTGGATCAAGAAGTGATAGAACCAGGTGGAGCATGAAGTAGAAAATGGGTGGTGATGCCTCCTTTGGTGAGATCCGAGGGATGCTTCTTCTTCTTTTGAAATTACTGGGAAGAGGGAGAGCCCACTTGCTCATCAAATGCTCCAGCTTGGGTTTCCTGTAAAATACCTTCAACAAAATATAAAGGGGATTAAAAGCATTTGTGTGAAATGATAAGAAGATAAGCAGTATTATAGATCCATACAAGAAATCATATAAAACTTAGTAATCTAATATATTCCACAATAAGAAGTAACCTAACAAGAATCACTTCCTATTCTTACCGAAATGTAAATTTCCTTACGAAGACAAGTAATCCCAACAATTGCAAAATATGAAAGGACTTGATATAGATTACCTCAATGATTTAGCATAAAGACAACATCAACCAAACATCTATGGATCCCACACGGAAATTGCCTCCAAATTCTTTTATTAACAATACTCAAAAAAATATTACAATGTATGCAAGCAGAGGTTCAACCTTCCGATCCAAACAATGGAGAAGTGACTTGCTTAAATAGGAAAAGAGAGACCCAGTGGGGCCTCATCAATACTGAAGATTAACCCTGAGTGTAACTGAGTTGAGCTGAGTTAAACTGAACCAATCAGAAGAATCAGTGGGGTGATTATTAGTTTAACTAAATAGTTGGTATGGAAGAGGTGCCACCTCAGATGAGGTAAGCAACCTCAATCTATCAATTAACCCACCTCACACACCCAACTCGCAATCCTCACCCACTTCACGCGAATTTACGGACTCTATGACGTGAGCTCCAAGATGAGATTTGCTTGTTTGCCCAAGCTTTGACTTATGGTAAGTTTAAAGAATTAACCCAAAGTCTTAAAGTGATGAGGATGAAAGGAGGCCCACTCCTTGCTATTCGCTATGACCATAATGGCTAGCTTGAACCCCCACATACCTTGCTCACGATACCAACATATGCTAGATGACGTGATCAATGAGATAACACGGGTTCCATACCATATGGTATAATAATCCACCACATAACAAAAGTTTTAAGTGGGACATACATTCGAGGGGGTCCATTCCTTACTACTCGCACCCATGCTCACGATTTGGAAATAGCTTGACATCACCCTCTAAATATAACCTTCCAAAACCATATTTTAAAACCAAAATTTGAATTCATATAAGTGGATGGATAAATCGCTAGTCACATGGGACCCTTGCCATGTCACTCAAATCAAAATTTTAATTGATTTTGACTTCTTTTAAAAAATTGACTTTAGTGTCAATATGTCCAAATTTAGCATTAAAATGCCATCTTGATGCACTTTTAGCCAAATAACACCTCACGGGGTGCTCCGGCTGCCCGATTGATGTGGAAAGTAGTCCTTGGTGCAAAGAGTATGTTCTAAGTGTCAAAACGAGCATCCCCATGTCAGAAATGGACTCCTTATCTGACTTTTATTACAATCTGAAGTTTTTTAATTAAAGTATTAAAAAATAACTTAAAAAAACGAAAAAAATTATTTCTTGCGGAAACTGACGAAACTCTAGGGGGACCTAGTACATGTCCATACGACTCAATTCGAATGCCTAACATGTTGAAAAACACTGACCCGAAGGCTCTAATAACCTCCCAAGGCCAAAACACAAAGATGACTACCCCAACTTTGGAGTTGTGAGTGAAAAACTCAGAAATTATTAGTCATTTGTTCATCAACCAATAATAACCAAGGGAAAAAACACTCTGGGTTAGTTGGCTTGATGCTTTAGTCTGGGAAGTCGAGCCTTTTATAAAAAATTAAATGCTATGCCATTTTTTACAATTTCCCCAAGGGGGTATGAACATGTGTTACAAAAAATAAAATAGCCATGAAGGCCTGAAAGGACTTCTGAACTCTGAATATGAACAAGTATCTTGTTCATCATTGGTGGCTCACTGAAAGTCCAACTAGGTGTGTTGTCGCCTAATTCACACTTTAAGGAACAGGAAAGTCACAACTTGCTATGTATGTCCTTGGGGGCAAGCGAAAGCTGGGGACCACTGTCACCACAGTCCACAACTCCTCCGTTTAGGCAAGATCCCAACAGAGCCAAGGGGGGAAGTCCCTACGGAAGACTAAGTTCCAGATTTATTAATTAATTACAAATTAATTAAAGGGATCTTTTATTAAAATTGTGAGGCTAAGACTTTATATTATCTAAGGAATGACAAGCATCATGCAAATGCAAAGATTTCCTTTTAATGACAAGCAGACCTTGAGATAAATGAAGACTAGTGCCTATTAACAAAATGGAGTCTAAGGATAAATTACAACTTTACAAATTTACAAATGAAATCGAAATGTAAGTTAATTAACCCACAGTTTAGGTGTTATCCCAATCAAACCAGGTTACAATATGGACAAATGAATACTATGAACAATACAAACAATAATAAATGAGCAGTTAAGCAGTATTAACAATATCCACAGTTGTAACAGATGTTATGAACAGATTGAATAAATGGAACAATTACTAAGCTTTTACCTAAAAAATGTTGAAAGGAAATGAATCAACTTTGTTACACAAGATCTACAGATTACTAAACAATATGATTACTTAATCAAATGAATTAAAGATGCCACCACAAGAGTTTGTGAAACTGAAAGGAAATACTTGTAACTGAAAAGTGTAAAGTTTGCAGTGAAATAAAATGTGAAAGTACTTGCAGCAAAAACCTTGAACAGCAAGGCAAAGATAAATAACAGTGACTTGTGTTTGTAGGACATTTTGCAATGTCTCTTGTAAATTTTAATGAATTTTATTAGAGTTGAAATCTTTGATTAAGTTTTAGATCCGGTGGTGTGACTACCCCAATCTAGTACTTCTCAAGTCAAAGAAGGAATGCTGGTGCGCTCAAAACAGTGGAAACAAGTCCACCTATAGCTCCCAGGTCAAATCCCAATGCCCCGGTGCTCAACAAGGAGGACGTAGAACGCCTAGAGACCCCCCACGGTCTTCTACCCCAAGTAGCTTCTGAGATCACTGTTTTTAATTAACTGGAAAAATAACAAGATGGATGCTTATTAAACTAAGACTTCTCTATTCCCTGTTGTATCTCGTGAGTACCCCGAAGGGTGATAACCGAGTAGAGGAACAGAGGCTAGTGAAGTTGTTGTTGGTTAATTTTAGGGGTAAATTTTAATCTTGGTGATTAGCATGCAAGGTTAATTTTAAACTATCTACAAGATCAACCAAGCGGTATCCCTTATGGGAGGTGCTGGTACTTGATCTTGGACTGAAAAATAAAGTATGAGGGTTTGTAGCAGAAAAAAGAGTGTTGTTTTAATTAAACTAAGCCCCCACTTTTCCTGCTTTTCATGCCCAACTTGAAGTCCCTAAAGGGAGATGACAAGTGGGACAGAGGATACATCGGATCAGTGGGTTGCATGGTTACCTTTTGATAGAAGATAAAATTTAAATGCGATTAGCTAAAACAAAATTCTAACCACACAACAATCTCTGTAACAGAGATGGTGGTCTGTCACAGAGATTGGTGGGTAAACAAAAATAAAAATGAATAAACTAACCTCACTTCAATCCCTTAAGGGAATGTGGGTAAACAGAAATAAACTTGCATAAAAGTAGATCTAAGCAACTAGTTATTTATGCTACCTCTACACTACTCATATACAGATTTACAAAGCTCTAGAGAATACCCCAAAGAGAACTTCTCTTTTGGGGTTTACAATCTTAAGAAGAGAAGATAAGAAGTGTGGTTTTAGGGCCTCTTTTGGACCGAAATTTTCTGGGGCTTTTTTAAGCAATTTTGGGCAACATAACCCCCATTTTCTGTGCATAAACCTGCAAAAAACCAGCAACTTTACCTGCTGGAAATTACTGCAGAAAACTAAAACAGAAAGTTAGCACAGATTAGTGTAAAACCTAGAAATTTTATTAAAAAAATCTGAACTTGAATTTTTTGAAAAATAAAATTTCAGCAGTTAAAAAATGAGTGTTCTAGCCTCTAAATGATATAAAAACAGCAGATTTAAAACTCTACACTAATCTACAATGGAAGAAGGCCCTAAAACAAGGGTTATATTCACTATACAGTGAATAAAACCCAAAACAAGGGTTATATTCACTATACAGTGAATAAAACCCAGTTTTAGGATAGAAAAAAAAATATGGACGGAAATGCAAATTTGAAGAAAAGAAACCCTTGGAGGATGTCCTTGGCTTGGAAAACCTGTAAATAAACTTATGAAAGAGCTGCAAAATGTAAGCAAAGAGGTGAGCACCCAATAAATCTACCAAAATACTTTGATAAATCTTATTAAAAAACTCACAAATGGAAGCAGAAATACTTCTACTTACAAATCCCTCCACAAAATACTTTGTGGAGAGCTATCTAAGCTAATACAAACGCAAATCAAATAAGTACATACACAAGTTACCTCACCAAAAGATGCATGAAATGTAGAATGACGGCACAATATCCCTCCAAAGTATTTCCTTGATTATGGCCCGACTAGGGCAAGATTTGAATACAAGAGAGCCTCTAGGGCTTGAGCAAAATAGCTAGGGCACAATGTAGAAGAAGAGAAGAGAGGAAATATTTCTGCAGCATAACAATAGCATGAGAGAAGTTGTGAAATGAGGGAGTGAGACCCTCATTATATAGTTGAGGAGCAACCCCAACCCCTTGAAGATCAATGGCCAAGATTAGATCTAGATCTAGATTAGATCTCCACCACTAGATCTAGGTATTTGACTTTGCACCCCTCTCAACCATTCTGGACCCTTAGATCTAGGGTTTTGACCAATGCTCCTTTGAGATTGCTTTTAGGGTTTTATTGTGGGCCCAAGGTAGGCGCCTCCCTCTAAGTGTGGCGCCTCCACCAATTGTAGCGCCCTTCTCTATCCAATTCTAGCACCCTCTATATGCTAGCGCCCTTTATATGCTGTGGTAGCACCTTCTTATTTGGTGGAGTTTCTTCTTATTTAGAGCCCTTTCTCACATTGGCGCCCCACTTTAGTGAGGGTTTTAAACTTGGACGCCCCCTTTAGTGAGGGTTTAAACCACTTTATGTCTTCTAAACTTGGCTTTGACTTTAGCCCTTTGCTCCAAATAGATATCTAACCTTTAGACTTAGGCTAAATATAATATTCACCTTAGATTTAATTTTTCAATTTTTCCAATTTTGACTTAGGAAAAATTAAAAATAACTTGAAAAAATCATATCTTGGCCATGGGGGGGTGGAAAAATTTGGAATAAATTTTCCTAGGCTTAGCAACCCCCAAACAAAATTACCATGGCATTATTTGATTTTTTACTTCAAAATCAAATAATATGAATTTTTGACTTAGGGAAATTAAATAATTCCCTAGGGAAGATAGATCCCTCCTGACCAAAATTGGTCTATCTCTTCAACCACCTGTCAGAATGACATGGGACTCGAAGCAGTGGCTTAGGGGGTTTCATAGCAATTTACCTTGCATTCATAGCCCCTATTACAAAGTGCCAGTGCTTGATCAATTACATTATTACATCAAAACTGAGTTAATTAACCACCAAGGGGTGAAATTAATTAACTAGAAAAATAAATAAAAATACAACAACATAACGAAACTTTGCAGGACTCAATACAAATGTCTAGCATGGTCACGAATAACAATTTGAACCCTTAGCCACCCCATGGACTTGACTGTTAGAACACCCGTCACCACTTTGGAGGATTTTGAGTGAAAAACCTAACCAATGAAAATCGTTAAAGAACAAGATTAATTGGAAAGGGAAAAAACACTCGATGAGGGAAATTCCCTAACAATCAATTCCATGGTGTGGCGTCCATGTCATATGACCCACACTAGCACATAGAATTACATTAATTTTCCTACGCAGGGGAGCGAACATTTCGTTTTACAAAGGGGCAATTGCCCTGCAGAAGTGAAAAATCCTCAGATTTTTCCAAGGTACAATTTGTACAATTATGTACATCTTCATGTACATGAAGTTGCCACCTAGTCAAAATAGGTGGGCAACAAGGTGCAACCTAGTCGGTAACCCTTATAATGCTTGTGCATTGGTGGATGCGAGAACTTGAATTGGATTAGCCTGCGTGCTATGCACCACTTCATCCCAAAGTTCATTTTCCTCCAAAATAAGCACTATCCAAGCCTTCCATGGAACAAATTTCCCTGTTCCATTTAGCCAATCATGCAACCTTAATCCGGTGGCCATTTCTCTGAGAGTATGAAGTACACAAATTGCTCACAAACAAAGCAATCTATGCTCACCTGTGTAAAAATTCACTTCTCAGTTGTCACACCCAGCAAATCTCTTGCATATGCAGCTGCACTGGACCAACACTTCTCATGCAAATCACTTGCATTCTTTGCTACTCCAACAGTCCACTGAAACTCAGAGCCCTAGCTCTGATACCATGATAAAAAGCAAGGAAAATTCACACTGCTGTTTACACACAACCAGTGAAGAATTTTCATCAAACACTTTAAACCATTGATATCAACCAAAATCCAACCATATTATTCTTTACTCAAGTACAAATAACTAAGTCTTGAACTGATATACTGTTCATAAGTATATTTTGTAGCACGAAATAGAATAAATCAACATGTTGTAAATGAAAATAATACATAGTATTTTGGTAAAAAAAATGACCCTGGAAAAAAACTCCACACTTTGGGGAAAACCAGTCCTAGAATTTTATTCTTGAGCAACAATTTTTCTCAGAGTTACAACATCGGGTAAATACATAATTATTTTCCAGTACTGTACAACAAATTTCTCAAAATCTGAGCATAAAATCTACCTCGAACTTCGTGCAATATTCAGCCTAGGAAAGCATGTGGACCGTCATCCTAGGACATACCTCATGCATGATGTTCTCTTCACTTTTTTGCTCAGTCAAATCAGTAGTACATTCTCAGTCAGCTGTATGGAATACCTAGCATTTAATGCTCTTTACATTCTCGAAAACAATGCCCACTTTGCCTCATTTTTTTGTGCAGTCACCTACAGCAGTACGACCTTCTGGAAAATGTGCCAACTTCCTGGGAAATCACACCCACTCTCTCTCCTTGAAATGTGTGTTGGTTATCTCGATTTTTGTGCTCATAAATGATCCCATACCTTGGGAAATGTGCTACCTTCTGCTGCTATCATTCTCTTCTCTGTTGCTCATTGAAACATTTTCTAGGAAATCGTGCCTTCTTTCTCTCCTCTCCTCTTGGAACTCAATCCACCTTGAGAATCGTGCCTCCAAAAATTCTCTTCTTGGATATGTACAAATGAAGTCTCATTTCTCTTTTATTCTCCTCATTAGGGTAACTTACTTGACTTTTCAAATTCCATGGTTGAGATTAAATCTTGATCTCAAGATCCATGGTTGAGATCTAGTCTCAAGTTCACTTAAGTTTCCTAAATGAATTATACACTAAATCTTTTTTTCTTTTCGAAAAGTCACTTTTCCCTAAATATTATAAAGTACACTTTATGACTTAAAGTCACTTTATAAACATAATAAAGTGCAACTCACTTTTAAATCATAAAGTCACCTAAAAAAGGTACTTTAATAAATGCTCATAAATAAAGTCACTTAATGATATTAAATGAGACATTACATCACCTCGGACTCTTGCACCTAGGCACTTGATGCAGGAGTACCTCCGAGCTACAAAATGCTAACAATCCCTCTTAGTGAGGGAGGCACTGCTGGCATTAGCTCCACCTAGATCACTCTCCAATCTACTCCCTCCAACTACTGAAGTTGTTCCCTCTGGATCTGAAAGATCCTCAGATGCCTGTACTGGATCAACAACTAAAGGTGTGTGCCAAACCACTCTGAACTGAGGGTTCTGCTCACTCTCCTGGTCATCCTCAAGAGTCATCTCATACCAGCTCGGTCTCCTCACATAGCTACAAGAATCTTGTCTACCAGTTGCAATCACTGCTCCCATTGAGTCTGACCTCCCACCAGACTGATCATCTTCAAGTTGTCCTCTCAACCTATATACGTTGCCCTCCCAAGTGCCAATCGCTCGTGATGCATCCACACCCTGTTGTCCACCGATTGCACACCAGCAGCAGAAATCAATTGAAAGCTGTCTCCTCACTTAGGAAAGTGGGAGAGGTGTGACCTTGGGGGCAAGCACAGAGCTAGGTACTGTCACCTACTCCTAGCTCCTCCGTTTAGGCTAACTCCTAACGAAGCCAAGGGGTGTAGTCCCTACAAAAGAGTTTCTATGGCTCTTAAGTTGTTAAAGTGTTTTAAAGGTTGTGGATGCGGATTGGTGTTGTTTAGGAGTTTGAAAGTGTTTTACTTATTATGAATGTGACACAAGATTAAAAAAAACAATCCACATTGCAACAAGAGATAAAAGGATAGATTTAAATTCTAGACATCAATTAAGCATTCAGTGATAACAATTATATTAAGCCATGGACAATTGATCATATAATTATGCAAAACAAAACAAGGACCAGTGCTTTACGGAGTCGATGAAACTGAAATGCGCCAGAGAAATAAACACAAGTCTGGAATTTAAACCAATGAATGTTAGATTGTGCGAGTGCTCTTGGTAAGTTTTAAAGATTTAATGGTGATCTTGCTTAAGGTGTCTGGGAATCCTAACCGAAAATACTTTCAGTGGCTCCGTTCGAAGACATGATGGACCTGTTTGGAATCACAAGCTAGATGTTCAATAACTTAACCAGCGAGTGTCTAGACTGGGTTGCCCGGCGTCCACACTTGGAATTTGCCCACTACCTGAGTATTTCATCGAGACAACGCCGGTGCATTGGTTATGGGGTAAAAGCTTTAATTATGTTGTTATTGCGGTCTTAGCAAGTCCGTTCACCGTTTTGAGTACGAGCCCAACTCGAAAGTCGGCAGAGCATATTAGGTTAAGGATATCAACGAAGTAAATTAATTAGAGGGAGTGTGAGTTGAAAGATTTTATTAGGTCAATTAATTAAATTCTCCGACAGAGAGCGCTCTTGACTTTGTCTTATGACAAAGGTTCAAGAGTCTTATCTAATCTATATGCCTAATGCAAGGATGTGCAAAACTAATGATGCTCTCCAATAGAGAGTGCTCTTGACTTGTGTTTCTGCAAGTTTAAGAGTCTTACTTATCGATTAATTGATTAACTTGATTAAACAATATAATGCATGAAAGTAAAGTGAAGATGGTTAAACAAACTCTCCGGCAAAGAGCACTCTTGATCCACCTTACGGTGAGATTCAAGAGATTTCTAGTTTAAGCAGTTGAATTACTTATGAAAGATACAAAAATTGAGAGATTAAGCAATCAACTTAGTTAATGAATCAAATAGGCTAATCTAACAATTAGTATTCTAAGAAAAATAATGCAAGTATAAAAGGCACATCTAATCTAGGCACATAAGAGGATAAAAACACAACAAACCTCCCCAAAAACCTCCCCAAATGGGGGAGGTTGAGAGTGGGGACTTAAAAACCCCACTCAAACAAAAGATAACTTTATTGAGATTTTACAACTTGCCTTTAGGAATTCGACCTTTGAAAGGACTTTTGAAATAAAGCATGCAACTTTTTATTATTGAACTTTATGTAAAAATGAGAGTGATTTACTTTTTATTAAAAAAAACTCTTTCTTCAAACTTGCGAAAAGGGCAAAAGAAGAAGATGGAAAAGAGCAAAAGAGGAGGCAAAAGAAGGCTGAAAGAAGGGGAGAAAGGGAGGAAGAAAAACAGGAAATTAAAAACAAGAGAAGAGAAGAATAGGGCAGCGAACTAGATGACCAAAGAACTGCAAAAAATAGTGAAAACGGGGCAGTGAAAGAAGAGGAAGATGGCTGTCATAAAAATGCAAAAAGAGGACAGCGAACTAATCAATCGAAGAGCTGCAAAAAATGATGAAAATGGGGTAGCGAAAGAAAAGAGAGATGGCTGTCATAAAAATGCAAAAACAGGGCAGCGAAGAAAAATGAGAAGAAAAGGCACACAACAAGGTGGAAAGAGGCCAAGTCCACCCTAGAAGAAGGGGGAGAAATCACTCAATAACAAACAAAAGGTGGGATCAACCTCCGAACAAGGTGACCACTAGAAGCACTAGTCCCGAAACCGTCTAGACTAGCTGGATGTACGCAAGTATGCTAGTGGGAAAGAGAAGTAGCCACAAAATAATGTGGCACTTGGGATCAAATCCCAAGCTACTATCTTAGGTCAAAACAAACAGGAGATACATGGAAATAATGGAGAGGAGAAAAACTTAGATAAAACCTGGAAAAAGTGACCGGAAAGATTTCTTTTGTTTGATGATGGATGAGGCAAAGAAATTGTGCTTCTTGATTTTCCTGAAAGAGAATGACTTCTTGTGGAACCTGTAGAATGAATGTCAACCATGAAAGAGCCCCTGTATATCGAATAATACCTGAAAGCAACACAACTTCAAGAGAAAAGCATGGATTATAAAATATGGTGCTAGATTGTTAGCCTTCAACAATTAAATAATCAAATGCTTAAGAATCAAGAAAGAAGAGTGCAAAGAAAGGTATCACCTAGCAAGGTGAATCAAGACAAACAAAAAGCTTCCGCACTGACCTCCAAAGTCATAAACTTTATTAAACCTTAAGCAAAATGCTACAATGAAAATTCTCCAGAGCTTCTATGCCAAAAATCCCATCCTAAAGAGAGTGCCAAGCACCTCTATTTATACAAAAAAACAAAGCCCCAGGGGGGCATTTATGAACTGAGGATGACAAAGCCTGAGCTTGAGTTCATGGAGACAGACATGGGATTTTCTTCAAAGAGGATGCGCCACCTCTCACAAGAGATATGTGCTCTCATCCTTAAGCTCAACCAATCTGCCACATCATGCCACATATCTTCATAATCTCACGATGACTATGAGTGAGGGTGAGGGAATCATGGGGATTCACCTTCGTTAAAGGTGGGGTGTATTGGAGTTAGGCGCCACTTATCTACCGCTGCCCCACCAAACCAAACCTGTCATGCCAAATCACGCCACTTATCTACCGCTGCCCCACCAAACCAAACCTGTCATGCCAAATCACGAGTTGCCAAGCCGTATGAAGGGGCGCACTCAACCTTAGATACATACGATACTTCTCAAACTACAAAAAGTCATGCCCTGATTTTAATGTAACTCTACGCTAATAGAGAAATACCACATCACGATCCTCCCTGCGTGGGCCACATGACGTGAGCTGGAGTAGGTGAATACATGGTTTATACCATTTAACAATTATCGTGGAGGTGCCCACCAATCGTACTCATCACCATCACGCTCCACTCTAGCGTGAGCATCTTATATTCACGTCACCCCTCTTTCTCTAACTAAATCGTATCCACCTCTTGTATCCAAAGTTTGGATGGTATGGTTTAAAAATAATATTTATATGCCATGGTTTAAGTTATGTAGTGGATAGGGGCATCTCCATTCCCATTCGTCACTTCCACACTTGTGCTAGTGTGACCACTCCCATTATGTCATGCATTCTTTTAACTTAATACAAACTTCAAATTTAATCCAAACTTTCAACTCATGTCATGTGAAATAGAGTCGTAACTTAATATGGGAACCATGCCAAATCATCTCCACCACTTAAAAATTCAATTTTGACTTTAATTTTGACTTTCTAATATTTGGACCCTAGTGCCAAAATGTCCAGTTTTAGCATTTAAATGCCATCTTGATGCATTTTTAGTCAAATATTGCTTCACGGGGTGCTTCGGCCGGCTGAAACTTAGTGAAAGTGGACCGTCGGGTAATGATGCTGTTGCGGGCTTGAAAATGAGCCCAACCACGCCAAAAACGGACTCCGGATGATTCATTTATTACATTTTGAAAGTTTTCCATTTAAACCATTAAAAAATGGCTTAAAAAATGGAAAAAATTATTTTTCTTGGAATCCAACGAAACTCTAGGGGGACCTAGTACATGTTCATATGACTCAATCGGAATGCCTAGCATGACAAAAAAAACTGACACGAAGTCTCTAATAACCTCCCAAGGCCGAAACAACAAGACAACTACCCCAACTTTGGAGGAGCGAGTGAAAAACTCAGAAATTATTGGTCGTTTGTTCAACAACCAATAATAACCAAGGGAAAAAACACTCTGGGCTAGTCGGATTGATGCCCAAGTCCGGGAAGCCGAGCCTTTTATAAAAAAGTAAATGCTAGGACATTTTTTTACAATCTCGCTAAGGGGGTATGAACATGTATTTACAAAAAGTTCCGAACAGAGTCCCAGGAAAAGGTTGGCGAACTTCTGAATTCTGATCACGAACAAGTGTACCTGTTCAATGCTTTGGCGGCTCACCGAAAAATCCACTAAGTGCAAAATTAATGGATAACACACCCTCAATCACCGGATAAATAATAACCCATCCCTGCACATGAAGGACTGCATATCTGTCATCTTCCAGAGCTGATACTGAGAGAAAGTTCATTCTCAGCTCTGGGACAAACAACACACCACCAATCTCCATATAACCACCAGACTCAAGTTCGAATAGGACTCTTCCAACTCCCTCTACCGCATGGGTGTCGACATACCCATCCTCAGTAAGCATAAATTTATCTATCTCTAACAACTCCAGGAACATAGCTCGTGTCCTTGTCATATGGCGTGCTGCTCTGCTATCAATGTACCATGCTCCACTGTCCTCAAACTTAGCCACGTTGCTACCTGAAAGAACTGAGACTAGCGAGGACCCCCTGCTTTGCAAACTCTTCCACTTCAGCTGAAGTGGCAGCCTCAAACTCTTCTTTCTTCTTGTTCTTCTTCTTGTGAGGACATTGCCCAACAGAGTGTCAATAACCCTGGCAAGCAAAGCATCTTACTTTGCTCATATCCTTCTTGGACTTGGCTCCATTACTCGAGCCACTTTTCTTCTTTCTGCCCTTAGCTACAAGGGCCACATTTTCTTCATCAACCTCTTTTTGCTGACATGTGGAAGTGGAGCTAGATCTCAGCTCCTCTTGAGTGAAGTCATCCCAAAGTCTAGCTCATGAAGGCAAATTCTCTCTAGCTACAACTGCACGTACAAAGTCATGCCAAGGTTGTGAGAAACCATTCAAAGCTACTCTCACCAACTCTGCATCATCCACCTTCTCGCCAACAACACCCAACTCATCATGAACCTGTGAAATGCGGGTCCCAAGGGGTATGAGTAGTCACTTGTACCATTCTAGTATGTCTCTAGACACTTCCATGAAGTTAGTTTTCCCCAGTTCTCAGCGTGAAGGAAGTTATGATGATATTTATTATTTTCGGAGGTTATACCACTACAAAATGAACTAGGAAAATCACTGGAGAAATTGATTTGGCTTGTGTGGTTAAGGAAATGGCAAGGAAATGATTCCAGATGATTTGTTATGACTATCTAGATATCTTTGCACCAACTTTATCCAGTTTCATGTTCCAGATTATTTATTTGGCTCTCCAAGGGAGGACGTCCCACCATGGGGCGGCCCTCACCTTGGTCATGTGATGTATTTCATTGATATACTTTATGTTATGATGTTGTATTGGGGCCTAGGGTGAATTGAGCCCCTAAGATGACCCCCTTGATGTATTATCATGTTATTGTTGATTAGGTTGTCATTGATGCCAACAATGTCTGGTCATTGATGCCAACAGTTAAGTCTTGGTGCCCCTTATGGAGCCCCTGAGGGTTAGTATTTGGTTAGTGGTTGTCTGTGTCAGAGGAGACCTTTTGACTTTGTCCAAGCCCAAGCTTGAAGCCCTTGGAGGCCTTGGGACAATGCCAAAAGCCCTGGCTGCCCATTAACTTGGTTGAGTACTCCTAAGTTGGATCTTGGACCCACACTTAATGGTTCTTTAAAAGATCAATAGCCCACACATTTGTGGTAATGAAGCCCTTATACTTATCCTTAACATGTTGATGGTTGTGAAGCCCTCCAAGATGGTGATGTGGCACCTCCTCAAGATTTGAAATCATTAGCTTGGTCCTTGATGATGAACTCGTTGAAATCAAGCTTGTTGAATACTTTGGTGGTCATAATTTGATATATGAAATAGCTGTGATGAAGTGGCATTGACAGCCCTAAGTCCAAAACCCTTAAAATATGTAAAACAACCTCAAAGGTGTTGGTAAATCAAATATATAAGTGAAAATAAAATATATAAAATCATTTTTTAAATTATGATGACATGGCAAACAAGTCGGCTCAGTCAATGAAAAAATATAAAGATAAAAATACAAAATAAAAATAAAATAAAATGAAATTTTATGATAGGTCGGCCCAGTGAAAACTAGTATAAATAACCTATCCAAAATTCATTTTTTCATAAAACAAAATTTCGGTGGAGCTCTGCAATTTCGTGGACTGAGGCCAAGTGACTGTTTTTCGGGTACTGTAGCAGCAACAGTAGTCTGAAATTTTTATTTTTGGGTATGTGGAATTTGTGTGGAGGAAGAGCTTTGAATTTCGTGGGTCTCTAAGGCAGCCTAAGTGAAAATCAGGTGTGCATTCTATTGTTGAAGATCAAGCTCTGAAATTTTCGGGTATACTGTAGCAGCCACAGTAAATTTGAAGTGAAATAATTTTTTTGCATCTCCAGGCAGCCTCAGTAAAAGGGCAAATTCTGAAAATAATATATCTGATTTTCGGGGTTCACAGTAGAAGATAATTTCGGGCTGTTACAGCTGCTGTAGTGTTATGAGATCATCATCTCTGAATTTCGTGGATGAGGCAGCCATGCTTTGAAGTTTCTTTTTAACATGCCTTGAATTTGACAGCCTCTTGAAGAAGCCGCAGCATGGTTTTTAACTCTGATTTTTCAAGTTACAGATTTGCATCAATTTTTTTATCCTTAGCTCTGAAATTTGGGAGTGATACTGAGGTACTGAGGCAGAGAAACATGAGCTTCAATTGGGGATGTCTATAGTAGCAGAGGGCTTGAATTTCGGGCTATCACTGAGGAAACCACTGTGATCTCTGTGAAGATCTATCTCTGTATCTACAGCAGTGAAGTGTTGATCCTGTGAGCATCCGAACAGCAGTGATCTTCCTTTGAAGATTTGTAGTACTGTAACAATGGTGAAATCTCCTTGGAGACCAGTAGCATAGTGGAGAAGTGATCTTTTTTGAAGACATATAGCTCTGTACAACAGTAGTACACAAAGCAGAAGTCAAAGCATGTAAAGGAGGTACTCAATCCGTTTAAACAGTGCTTTGGAAGCATCTTTAAACACTTCTCTCAGGCAAGTCATATAGTCATCAAGTCATTTTGGTGAAGACATTCTACAGCGATGTTCTCAGAGTATTCTCACAGGCTACAAAAGGACAATATCAGGTGACCTCAGTATGATCAAAGTCCTGAGTCAACATTCAAGCAAACTAAGTTGGAATCGCCACAGTATACAAAGACAAATTTATTGAAGCTATCCACAGATCTCTGTACATACTTGGTGTTCTATGTAAGGAAGGAAGAAGCCAGTGTTACTCTGTCAAGCATACATATCAAAGGAGCACATACAAGTGAAGGTCTGAACTTGTTCAAGCAGGGATATTAGGTATGTAAAAGTCAATCTGGAAGACAAGTGCAATTTTTGGTTACTGTGTTAAAAGTTCTGATAGCTCAGAGTTCAAGCAAGCCTTGAAAAACTACAGCAATGAAGGCATGTTCAAGCAGTGTTGAGTTAAGCAAGCACATAATCTTGTAGACATCATTATAGTCATGTGTTAGCATTGGTTGGCTAAATCATAGTGCCTACATGTGCTTAATCAAGTTGAAAAGGTCAACTCCTAGAGTTTTATGATGACATTCTTTGTGACTAAGTATTGACTTGATAAGATATGATAAGTGAAAGATTGATTTGGTGATGAGACAAAAATCAATTAGCAGTTGATAAGATTGACTACATGATCAGTTTATCATGTTGACTATATGAGTAGGTTAGCAGGATGATCATATGAACAGTTGAACAAGTTAGCACAAGTTGACCACCTTGACAATGACAGTTGAATGACAACAGTGGCATATAAATATGTACTTAGTAATATTTAAACAGTGGTATGTTCAGTAAAATACACTCAGTGGCATGACACTCAGTACACAGTAATATATGTATGATGAAACACAGTGATAAATGCTCAGTTTATGTATGAAGTGCTAGAGATGTTTACACAATGATGTGCTCAGTTTGATATGCTCAGTGATGTTTACACAGTGATACTCAGTGATGTATGATGAAAACACAATGTGTGATGATATGGAATTATATAGTACAATGATGAATAGTGGTAATTAGGAGTGAGTACATTGGTTCAGTTGTGCAGCATTAGCACAGGCTACTACATGTGCATTTGGTCTGACTCATATTGGCTGAGTAGTATGAGCAGTTGGTTTGACCCAGGTGGTCTGGTACACAGTTGGTTGAATTCAGATTGATTGATTCAGATGATGTGAACAACAACTTGATTGGTACAGCTAGATCACGCATGTTGATGAGTAGTGTGGAGCAGTTGTGGTGCAGTGGTCAGTGGACAGTTGATGAGCAGTGGACAGTTGATGAGCAGTGAATAGTTGATGAGCAGTGAAAGTGGTTGTGCAGTGTGGTACAGGTGTTGGATAGCAGGTCCGCAGGATCAGTGCAGTTTGTGGTTCAGTAGTTCAGTTTCTATCTTCATATCAGGGTGGCAGGACAGGGCAAGGAAAGGAGGTCGTAGCCTCCTTCCGGTAGAAGCCGGAAAACTAGGGAGTGGTAGCTTCCTTCAGGTTGCAGCCTGTAAAACAGGGGGTCGTAGCCTCCTTTCAGTTGAAGCTGAAAATTGAAGTCTTTGTAATAAGGGGGTTGTTGCTTCCTTCCAGTTATTTCTGGAAAACTATTTTAAAAAGGCTTCCGTGGTTTTCCCCCCAGGACTTGGGTTTCCACGTAAAAATATTGTGTACTGTGTTGTTATGCTTTCTATGTGATGATGATGATAACAATGCTGCTGATGATATAATGATAATGTGATAATGCATAATATTGAATAAGTTGTTGATTATAAAAGTTGAAAAAGTAATAAAGACTGCACACACAGATTCACCCCCCCCCCCTCTCTGTGTCCCTGGTGTATCCAACAGTTATATCTTACTATTATGATGTATTTCTCCTTAGAGAGGCGTCCTTGGGCAAAAGTGTGACTCTCTTGATTCGATGATCTTGATTCATGCAAGTAAATCAAAATTAAAATATCTCCACCGTTGATGATATTATAATCTCAACCGTTGGATCAAAGCTAGTTGAAAAGTGGACACACTCTCGATCTATTTAAGAGATGTGATCCCCCATTGTATTTGATCGGGAAATTTGGCTCTTGGCTATTGGAATAGAGAAAATATTTTGAGAGAAATCCTGTGTCTTTGTCATAGATTGTTCACATGCTTGATTGCAAAGATTATTTCCGGAGGTGTTCCAGTTAATTTATGCTTGTTCCAAATATATTTTATGAGGGCTGTGTTGTTTGCAGGAGGGCGTCCTCTCTTGGGGCGTTTTTGTGAGAGATCTAGCTCTCTCCATTTGAAGACGTTGGCAGTCATGGGTTTTTTCTAATGTGTCTTTGATCATTGGTTATGCTTCTTGATTCATCTTGCATTCATAGTTTCTTTTTCTGTGGATCAATTTTAACTTGATGTGGGTTGCTCTTGCAGGAAGAGGGGCGGACTAGCTCAACCTGGGCAATATCGATTTGGCCTGGAACTTTATCAGATTCGCTTAGAGTTGCATCTAACTGGGGTAAAGTGTCATTCCACTTGACATCTACAAGATGTTTAGGTATTTCTGTTAATATTTCTTTATTTTTAATTTCCAATCCACCCGACGAATAATTAAAACCCTAACTAAAACCTTCTAAAATTTCTCTAGGTCATTCTATTGGGATTTTTGGCAAAACCTTTCTGGGTTATTTCACTCTCCCTTATAGCTAAGTGGGTTTACTAAGACGTCATCATTGGGGACTCCATCTGTCCTGTGGTTAAAGCACTAATCTTTAGGCAATTCACCCTCCTAGGGTTTTCTGCTAATTTTCTTATTTTATGATCCATCTCTTGGCTTGTAATATTGGACATTGTTAAATCTATATCCAAGCCATCTCAATCAATTGCTAGCTTATTTTAATTGCGCCGAGAGGCGCTCTACAGCCCAGTATGGGGGAGATCTTGTCACGCGATGTAACGTGATGTAACGTTACTAACATGTCAGCAAAAAATAATAGTGAAAGTGAATATTATGGGGGAGATCTTGTCACGTGATGTAACGTTACTAACATGTCGGCAAAAAATAATAGTGAAAGTGAATATTATGGGGGAGGATGTAAAATTTGCAATATTGAATAACTAATGTAAAAAGTAGTAAATATTTTGTCGGCCTAATAATGTAAGGTCATAACGTTTCAAAAAATACACTCTCTATATTAATACAAACAAAAAAAATATTATATAAAAAAAAATATATTCTCAAGGAGCTATTAGAGACGAAGATTCTGATCATTATTCTCAAGGAGCTATTAGAGACGAAGATTCTGATCAATCAGCCAGGAATTTGATCGCTTTAACAAGGTGAACATTGCATAATTTTAAATCTTCAAATGAGCATGGAAGAAGCTGTAACAATCTTCCATCTATAAATATATATGCTTTCTTCCACAGACCGAACCGAACCAAACCGAGTGAAAGTGAAAGTGAATATTATATACAGACCGAACCAAGTGTACGGATTAGTATACAGACCGAACCAATTATAAATAGATGTAGAGTCCTTTTATTTCTGAAAAAGGATGACAGATAATTCTGGTGCATCGCCTTCCCGTTCACGAGATGGGAACTTGCCATCTCAAGATCAGACAGTCTTTTCATCACAAGATGCAGTTCCCCCAAAGAGAAGCATCTCCGATTCCGCTCATAAAATATGGCGTAACATCTGGTCGTGTATTTTACAGAAAGGTAGGGATTATAATTAAATAGATTGTTCTCATTTCTGTTTATGGGATACTGTTTAGAATATTAATCATTATGATGCAGAAGGGTGCTGTGCTGTGCTGATCCTCTTTCGCAGCAGGAGGTTCTTGAGGGCTATCATTAACTTATAGTTAATTTGTAAATAATAGCTGTAATTGTGATTGTGCAGAAGAGACTCATGTTAACAACATATTTAAAGATGACAGTGGAAACGATACCGAATATATTGTAAATGATATATTTTAGCCGACGCAATATAATATTAAGTCTTGACGAAATAATATTTGTAACATCACTTACAGAAAATCGCATATTATAATGAGTTGGTTTGGAATTTGCGATACCGAAGATATTGTAAATGATATTTTAGAGAATTTAAAAGTAGTAAATATTTTGTTTAAAAGTTGATTAGGGTTGTTGGAAGTACCAGCTACCGAGCTTTTATATTCGGGAACTTAAATTTTAAATTCTCCTTTTCCAACATGTCGGCAAAAAATAATAGTAGAAATATATATCATTACGTAGAAATGATCTAGATTACAATACATTTACAGGCCTGAGGCATAAAGCCTGTTCCCCTCAAATCCTTAGACCAACTACAATCCGTCATTAATGGCACGCAGAGGTCACTCAAATTGACATCCAGCAGATTCAGAACATCCTCGGGCATTCTATCCTTTAAGCTACTCTATGCAACGCCAAAACTCTATAACCGAAATTCTTTATCTCGCTGCCTCCTCCCCTAAAGTTCTCTCAGTGACTTCTCTATGATGTAGAAAGCTTCTCCAAGCTTACTCTTCTGCACATGCTCCTTTGTTCCTTTTTGCCCCCTCCTGGGCTCCAACATGCTTATTCAAATACACTCACGATCAGCCACAGGTCTCTTACCCTCCTAGCGGCATTCATTGTAAACTTTGAGTTAAAAAGGGGAGCCGGTACACTTTTTCACTCTCCATGCATCCACATTTGGGCTTCTAGAATCTATAGGATATGTGGCAGGCTTGATGGATTCTACCATAATATTGCGTTGAGTGAAGCAAAGGGATGTAGCGTTTGAAGGGAGGAGATCCTTGTTACTTTGTATGTGCATTTGTAATGCTTTGTTTAATGTAACATATGACTGTAAAATTAAAAAAATAAACCGCATAAATCCATTCATCAGATATTAAATCGTTTAACAAATTTGGGTTAAGATTTACTCATTGCAGATTAAATCTTCAACAATAGCAGCTATAGATTTGATTGTACCTGCAGAAAATTCCAGTACCACTACCACAGTAATGACTGCCCAAATAGCAGCGTCCCCAGCAACTCCTTTGAATAAAGGATCTGTGAGATAGAAAGGAGAAACACAACACAGTGCAAATCCAACCTTGAAGGCGTGTATAATTTTACGTGGGTCGTCTTTACCCATTTTCCAAGTTTGTCTGAAGAAAGACGTGGGCGATCTGGTCCTCAAGTTTTTGAACGTCTTGGGTTGTGGAGGAATATTATCAAACTACAATTATATATAAAACTACAATGAGTAAACCTCTGTGCTGCAATTATATATAAAACTACAATTATATTGCTATTGACAAACCCTTGAAGCGTTTCATTCCAATTCAAATAAGCAAATATCTAAATTATAATTATATAACTTTATTGTATGATTCCTTCTCACTTGCATCTCTCATAAATTGAACAGCAGTTGTATTTGAAGTCTATTTAATATTAATTACCTATTCCTTTTCAACTCTGGATTTAGCAACAAAACTTTCAGGTTTATACAGTGAAAAGTGGGTTTGTTGCAAACTCAAAAATGAAGGATAACAATCAATCTCCAACAGAATAAGTCGATCATAGAAATGTGTTCCATTATTGATCAACTCATAATTTAATAGTAAAAGATCAATTTCCAACATTAGTTAAAGTCATAAAGTCATAAATTAAAGTGAAATTAACAACTAATTCCTCACAACTTTTACATTCTAAGCCGAAGGGATACGATATCTTGCTGAAGAATCCACAAGTAGCGTTGAGGCAATTAGGTATTTGATGGTTGCAAGAATAGAAATTGAATAGAGCTACTATAAGCACAAGAAATTGCAGAGGTCTGGCATATATCAGAAATCGGGGCAGCGACTGGAAATGGATTGTTGTCATCCTGCGAAGCAAGAAAGGCAGAGCCGAGAAATATGTTTCACTTTCAAATCTTCAAATCCGAGCCAGGCTCATCTAATGATGCTGCTATTTCATGCATTGCTTCTTCAAAGGATTCCAACCAAGGTTCCACTAATGATGCTGTTCCTTCAGAGAACGTCAAAGAATTTGGTCTTAATTTTGAGTATTCAGAATTTGCCAAGAATTCCCACTCAATAGGTTGTCACCATAATCATAAACAAATGCTTACCAAGCAAGCGCTGTGATTGAATGTATATATGGGGTTTTGCCTGTCTTTTTCTCTGTTTTATTTTTACTGGCTGCTCATTCTTGGTATGCAGAAGCTTATTATTTTCGGAGATCATGTCTAACAACAGCTGCCATGCTCTCGCACGCGCTGTCAATTGAGCCTTGGGTTTTCGCCTTGCAAAGGGTCTTAGAAGCCCATATCTTGTCATCGTTTCCAGAGGATCATCCTTGTAATCGCTGAGACAGGGTTGTATTGGCTGGGAATTTGCAAAGAATTGTTGAGTAGCTAGTGATGAAACACCCTCCTCCCGTCCCGGCTGAGTGCAGCCAAAAATATATATTTCAATATATATATACATATTTTAATTTAAAATTAAATTTAAATGTAATTCTAACTTTAATTTATATTTTAAATTTAAATTAATATTTATATTAAATTTAAAATAAAGTTTTATATTAATTTTTTTTTTCTAAATTTAAAATATTCAATATTATAGTTAATTATATCTCCTATAAATTTAATTTAAATATAATTTTAAATTAAATTTTAAAAGAAAAAAATATTAATATATATTTCAATATATGTTTGTTTTAAATATTATCCAAGAGAAGAAGCTTGCCATGAAAATGAAAAGTAGAATATTCCATCCGTAGGCGAATCCCTCTAATTACTGCACGTACATTGAAAAAATTAATTGCACATTTCACTCTCTAATTACTACACACACATTGAAAAAATTAATTGCACATTTCACTCTTGAGAATGATTGGGAGGCGAATCCCTCTATGATCCCACATTTCACTCTCTAATTACTACACAGACATTGAAAAAATTAATTGCACATTTCAGTCTTGATAATGATTGGTAGGCGAATCCCTCTATGATCCCTCTAATTCCTACACAGACATTGAAAAAAAAGAATTACACATTTTACTTTTGATAATGATTGGTAGGGGAATTCCTCTAAATGCTGAGTGGATTTTATTCCTAAGTGGATTTGATCCCTCTAATGATAGTAGCTTATTATTTTAATTGATTATAATGTTATCTATTTCGGAGATTGCTAATTGTGTCGAGTTATTTAAGAGGTATTATTCCAATAAGAAACTAAAGATAGTAAGTTTACATGGATGTAATCCCTTGGCACATGTAACATCAATGGAAAATTTCACACCATGTAATTATCTGCAAAAAATTTAACCCCATGTAATTATCTGCAAAAATATGTTGGCCTACTAAACAACCATGCAAGGCTTCTTAACGAAATACCAAGTTCAGAATTTACAAATGCGTTTTACTAACATAGATCTATCTTAAAAAAAGTCTACCAATTGTTGAAATAGATCAAATTTCTAACTTTAAATCCTTTTTACTGGAAATGTTAAAAAAATGTACAGTAATGTAGAATGTGCCTCTTCTATGCAAAACAAAAGAAGAATGATTGTTTGGGGTAAAATGGAAAACCCTAGTGTGACTCTAAATCTAAACCATATTTACATTTACTTAATCCTTACAAAATTATTTTATCTATTTTCCAGTTTAACAATTTATTCAATCCTTAATACTTGTTACTTATATTGAGATCACCCTCATAATTCTATTTGTGTTTTCAACTTAACATGTTCCTCACAATGTTGATCAAACTTCAGTTTTGTGTAACCCCCCACGACTTAAACCAGCCTAGATCCAAATCCTAGGCTCTATCAAGCGCCGAGAGGGATCAAATCTCCCGAGGTGCAAATCTCTTCTCGGGTATTGCACTAAAGGAGGTTTGCACCTCAGGAGATTTTATCCCTCTTGGCGCTTGATAGAGCCTAGGATTTGGATCTAGGCTGGTTATCCCTCAATTCATCATTCTGGGCATACTCTTACTTTCAGCCATCAATCCTCCCAGGGTAATGAGTTTGATCATTTGCACTAGCTTACTACTTGGATCTACCTAATAATTATACGGTCATTGAACATAAACATTTTGGGACATATTTCCAATAGCTAAACCCTTACAGTCCAAAGCATCCTTATCGATGGCTATCTTCCTTAGATCTAGGGTTTCTCTAGCTACTCACGTTACGTACTCTGTTTCTATAGTTCGATATGGCGTGTTAGCTTTAGGTCTTTCCTTCTAGGTTAGATCAGGCTCTCCCCCTTTGTCACTTGGCTTATCAGTGGTATAAAGCGAAGGGTGTCCTAATCGACGTGACAACTAATCCATATCTGGGGGTTGGGATGCTCGTAGTTCACCTCTTTAGTTTCTCATCCCCTCTACCGTCCTGAATAGGATACCATTTGTGGGGCTAACTATAAGTTGTGTGATAACAAGTCTTTCAACCCATCTAGAATAATCCTATGTGCCCTAGCTTCTTTCACCTCATGGAGGTCTAAGGCAATGGGGGATCTAATGTAGGTACTGGGATTGTGGTACGAACAAAGTTCCACAGCTTGTTCTCCTTGAGAACAGTTGCAATCTTAGCTTTTCATTGAAGGTAGTTGGAAACTTGGAGATACCCTCAAGCCCGTCCTCATATCTGACACTAGTTGCCATTTCCTTGAAAGCCCAGTAAGATTTGCAAACTCTTTAAAGAAGAATTTGTCACACTGTGACAAATCTGGTTTCTTTCTAAGAGACAGAGCTCTGGTACCATGTTATTTGTAATGTCCTCTTCCAACTAAACCACCCTGAGAACACCCATTAACCTATCTTAGTCCCATAGGTTCGAGCGGGTCTGAAAGAAAAGAGAATAACTGAGGATTGATAGCACTAGGAGCAGAAAGGTACATCAATTCAGTATTATTAAGTCATCAGTGTAGTAAGAAGGCCATCAGAGTTCATATCCTAAAGCATGCGGAGCATGCAGGCCTTGTTTAGTCAGTATTAAAGTCAACATCAAATTAGAAATGCATGCATGCAAAAGTGAAGCATAAACCCTAAAAGTGACATGCAAACCCTAAAAGAACATGAAGATCTATTTAAGAAGGGTTATTGGACTAAAGGAGTTATCTATTGTTATTGTTGATTGATTTTGGAGTTTCGAGCAGCAGCACAGTGTGCAGCCGTGCCAGTTGGGGTTGGAGACGGTGTCTTCAGCTAGCGAGGGTTTGGCAGTGAGATATCTGCCCTAGTCTCTTATTGGGATAGATCATCCAGGTTTATCGATTGCATCCATCATATACTACAATATTCAGAGATCCAACACATTCTGAAGGGTTATTAGCAGATCCACGTTTTGCAGCCGGAAGCAGCAGGGAAAACACAGAAGGATTCGCTGTGACCACAAAACCCAGTATTTCCTTTGCATGTTCAGCTTCCTTTTTCTCAACAGGCCTATCCTACGGTATGCAGTGATTAGTAGCCATTAGTTTGCTCACCTGGAGCAGCTATCAGCCAAACAGATCAGTTGGGGGCGTGAGTAGCAGAACTGCCAATCAATTTGCTAGGGCACTTAGAGGCAGCCAAACCTCCACATGTGCTAGTCTATCTTTTCGACATCAGCAGACGGACAAGCTCAAAAAGTTTCAACCCGAACAAACCTCTCCTCCTACAAAAACGTCACACCTTTAGTCTAGAGGGTGCTTACGGTACTGCGGGGTAGTAACACCGGAGGAAAAGAGCATTATTAGACCACCCATCCAGATCCTTATGCATGCAACTATCTCTGGAGTCATTATCAGTCAGAATATCAGTGGTAAGTGTTAATTTCTCTCTGCAAAACCCTAACCCTAATTCAACTATATTTTAGGGCATTTTTGCATGGCGAGTTTGCATGCACAGTTATTTTGCAAATTTGTATGAGATTGAGTGTGCGAGTCAGCACTATCATAGAACATTAGAGAATATCGGTATTTAGGATATTACATTATTTTGCTAAAGCTTAGATCAAATTTAATGTTCCAATAAATTTATACGTAGAAAAGTAAATGACTTCAGATATGATTTATGAATAGAAAACAAATCGAGCTTTCGAACATAAATATAGCAGCAGAAACTATAAAACCAACAAACACATTTAACACTGTAGATTACCTTCGAAACTCATCTTTTGGGGAAATCCAACAAATAGGGATTTCTTATTCAGCTTAAGAGAAAAACTCATAAATAATTATAGCAATAAAGGAACTTGTTACAGGTCTTTCTCTCCTCGAAAATTGTGCCCAGAATTATGTCCTCAAGTTTCCAACAAATGCACAATCACCTCTGTTATCATAGATCTTGTAGTTGCCCCGATGGATAAATCCTATACAGGATGGCAGAGGGGACAGGTAACCAAAGCTGTGATCTACGGAAACCCTAACCCCCAAAAGATGGATGGTTGTCACGTTGGTTAAGGATTCCTTCACTTTATGCCACTAGAGAAGCCCAAGTGACAAAGGGGAATGCCCAGATCAATCATGAAAGGGAAAGATTCAAGACAAATCACCAGATTAGACTCCTGCGGAGAATTCATAAGGTGAGTGTCTGAAAGCCTAGATTTAAGGAAGAACCACAAATTAAGGATACCTGAGTGGGATGGTTATTTGAGATTGGAAATGTCACTCAGATGACTAAAACAGGTGGCTTGCAAACATTGAAGTCAGATCTAGGATTTCAGTGTGCTGGTTCAAATGATCAAACTCGGACCTTGGGGGGATTTAAGCAGATAATTGAGAAATCTTGAGGACGAATATGATATTGACAATTATGGTCTCATGCACACTAGCTGGGATGAAAGATTTGATAATGAAAAATACCTAGATGAAACCGGACGAAAAACAGTGGGAAAATGGCTGACTTGCTGAAGGGGGGTGTTTTCTCCCAAACAAAGACCAGTGCCTTGAGGGGGGAAGAGGAGTCCAAGCTTGACGTTTTCGAGGGTGAGGGGGTTTTCGGTATGTCGCACAAAACCCAGATCGCCAAATATGTAGATTCCCATTGCAAATTGGTCCGATGATTTTTCCTAATGCTAAATGAGGGTTTTTCAGTGAAAATTATTGATGGGCAATGCATGAAAATCAAAAGATGGAGAACCTACATGAGAAACATACCTTAATCATTGCTGATGACCTCCTGGATGATGAAGAATGCCATTCTTGAGATCAAATAAGATTTCCGAACAAGCTTTCGATGAAGTGTTGCTCCAGCTAGTGTCCCTAGCACCCTTATTTGCTTGCCAGACCAAGGTGTTGTCTGCCAAATACACACGGTCAACATAAATCTTTTGCACTGTTGTTTCCTAAGTGGGAAAGGTGTGGTCTTGGAGGCAAGCAAAGAGCCAGGTGTTGTCATCTTATCCCAACTTCGTTTAGGGTAACTCCTAACGAAGCCAAGGGGGGTAGTCCCTAAAAAAGGGTTGTCTAAGGCTCTTTAAAATGTTTTTGGGTGGAAGATTGTGAATTAGTGTTGTTTAGGAGTTTTTATGATATACACAATAATCAATTAAGCAATCCACGTTGCTATTTGCAAAACACGATATAAATTGAATAAGAAGACTGAAATTAAAGCATCCACAACATGAATAACTTAGCATAAACAGGACAAATAATGCGGAATAATTAAAAGACCAGTGCCAGAAATGGAGTCAAAGTGCTGGGGATGCTGAAATACAAGTCTCGAAGATGGCGAGTGAGATCGTTTTGCAAATGCTCTTGGTCAATTTTATTTTGTATTTTTTAAAATCATCTTGTTTGTTAGGTGAGGGGAATTTCCAACTGGTACGCAAGGTATTGGAAATCTAACTGGAAAAATATTCTAAGTGGCCTTGTTCGAAGACATGTTGGATCGTCTAGTTTGCAGCAAGGCGTTCAATAACTTTCCAACCATTGCAAATGAAGAGAGCTACCCAACGCAACAGTAAAGATTTGCCCACTTAAAATATTACTGCGTTCAACGCCGGTTTGTTGGTTATGGGGTGGTAAATTTTATTATGAGTGTACTTGGAATCAGAAGTGTAAATTAGCAAGTTACAGTGCTTTCGGGTATCCCGAATGGGTAGAGCATACACACTGTAGTATAGCAAGTTCCAATTTTAAGGGAGATGTGAGTTGCAAATTTTATTAGCACACAAAGCTCTCCGACAGAGAGTGCTCTTGATCCACCTTATGGTGAGATTCAAGAGTCTTATCTAATCTACAATGCAAATGCAATGCAACAATGCTCTCCAATAGAGAGTGGTCTTGACGTGTCTTATGACAAGTTCAAGAGTCTTTAGGTTCTTTTTATGATTTGTTAATCAAAGATCAAGATAAACATGAAATAGATAGCATGCAAATGATGAGATTTAATCTAGCAATTAGTGAAAGTAAAAACTAAGTCTAATGAAGCAAACTAAGCTTAAGCAAAAATAAACAAATGTCACAAGATACACTTCCCCCAAATAGGGGAAGTAGGAAAAATGTGGGAGGCTTGACTCCACTAGCTTTTTTTTATTAATGAGTTACAATGAAAGGGATTTTAACCCTTGAAAAAGAAATCTTGAAAACTAAAGAAATGGACAAGCCTTAATGGCTTTTACAAAGGATGTGTTTTTTGAGTTTGTCTTCTTGTTTTTTTAGCTTTTTCTTCAATTTCTTCAAGTCTTGTTTTCTTGGTTTGCTTCCTCTTCGGTACATGCACAAGAAAACCAAACACTCATGCACCCATTATTGTTAATGAACAAAACTAATCTAGATGCAAAAATTGAAACTAATCCAAGTATAAACAAATTTTTTTAAATGCAAACTTTTAGTCTTTTTTTTGAAGTAAAACTAGGAAAACTTAAATGCAAAAAAGAGTGAAATCAGGCTGAAAATGATGAAGAAACGGGGCAGCCAATGAAAGAGTAAGATGGCTGCAAAAATGAAGTAATGGGCAGCCAACAAAGGAGTGAAAGATGGCTGCAAAAAAGGGAGGAAAGAAGGCTCAAAAAGTGCCAAAGTGGCAGAAAATGAAGGAGAAAGAGGGCAGACATCAAAGAGAATAGTTGGCTGCAAAAAATGGAAAAATGGGACAGCCAAACGAAGGGAAAGATGGATGCAAACAAAAGGGAAAAGAGGGCAGCCAACAAGAGGAAAGTTGGTTGCGAAAATTGAAGGAAAGGTGGCAGCGAAAATGTAAGAGAAAAGAGGAAAAAGGAATGTGAAATAAAGAGGACAAAGAAAAGTAAAACAAAGAGAAAAGTAAGGAAGAAAACAAGAGAAGCAAAAGAGTGAAGACAAGGAGGCAAAGTAGAATGCGAAAAGATGAAGGAAAGAATAGATCTTGTAATTAAAAAAGATTTAAAATTTGAATAAGGAGGATGAGAAAGAGCCCTTTTAGCCGTGTTTTTTGAGATGGAAGTAAGCTTTGTAAATCCTGCATGGTGAAAGTATTAGATTAAAATCTCCTGCATGGAGAAATGGTTGAGCTTCAACCCCTCCTCCTTCGGTGATCCAACAAGACACTCAAACAACAACAAACACGATCAAGTGCTAGAATGCATAATCAAATAAAAGTCTGAAAGACAATGGTATAACTGACTACTTCCTGTTCAATTCAGACATTCAATCAATATTGCATAGGTAACCAAATTAAAACATTAAATGGCTCTCCTACTGTGCTAGATTTATAGCCCTCCTAAGTTAGCATTGATCATATATTTACCAGAGAAAGAGAGTAAGAAAGGTATCACCTCACAAGATGAAAATCATACACAGAGCCCACGCATAGACTTCCAAAGTCACTTTATTCCAATAATCAAATATGAGTTACAAATTGGGCAGAGTTCTCTTGCAAATTCTCCATATAAAAATGGGATCAAAAGATCTTTATTTATACAAAAACAGAGATGCTAAAACCCTAAGTCGGACTCGGCATCAGAAGAGGCACACTACGGTGATTTCCTTGATTGAATGAGCTTGGCATTGATGATTGTGGAGTTAAACCGAGTTCAGGAAGGTGAGAGTGGGGAGGTGGCCTCCACTTAGGCAAGGCGCCCCCCACTCCCTTGCATAGGAAACTTCACCAACGAATGAGAGCCCTCCATCCAGAAAAAAAACGTGAGCATGGAAGAAGGATGCGCAACCCTTGAGGAGATGAAGCCAGGATTCGATTTGGAGTTGAACACTGAGCCGCAACTACATTGAGGCTGAGTTGGAGTAATGAGGGGGGGGTGAGGTGGCTTCAATCCCCCTCAGTTTGATTAGCAATCCAACATATAAGCAACACATAACCAAAATCGAATTTTAGCTGGGAGAGGGTGAATTTCTTGATGGAGAGTTTAACTGCTGCACTCTGATACTGACCTGGCCCTGATTTATGCTGATTGGAATCATCCCAGATGCTCTGTACCGATCTAATTAGCCCTTTATTAAATCAAATTTGGCCTTTTTTTGGAGATCTTTGATTTTCTCCAATTTAATATTTTTTATTATTTTAATTAATATTTCTCATTTTTTGGGTTTTTTGAGAAAATATTAATTACAAGGCCAAATAATAGTCCGAAACTTAGGATAAGTGTGTCTAGGGGTTAAATCAATGTTGCATGACTTGGACTCGGCAAAGACTCGGCTGGCATATGACTGACTCGGGAAAACTCGCGAAAGACTCGGGAAAAACTCGGCAAGACTCGGCAAATAAAAAAAACTTAAAATATGGTAAATTTTGGACACATTAAAAAAGTTTTATGTTAAAAAAGAGAATTTGGATTTTGGAATATATACTCACCGCTTTATATTAAAATACTTGTAAAATTATTTTCAATAGTGTTTAGTGTAAAGAGATATGTGTTAATAACATCTTAAGATTATTTTTATTTAATTTGAAAAAAAAAGTTTTTCTTTAAATGTTTTAAATGTGGTTTAACCACAACCCACATTAATTCTGATTCGATTTTTATAAACATGAAGACCAATTTGAAATCCTATGTAAAGATATCTATAAATATGTTTTATAAAAATACAAAAAAACAATTACAATTACAACCATTCATATTAAAGTAAAACTAAATATTACAAATATAAACATAAACAATTACAATTACAATTACAACCATCCATATTAAAGTAAAACTAAATATAACAAATATAAACATTTTCATTGTAATTCGTAATAACCTTCTAATTAATAAATTTTGGTCACTTCCGGTCACTTCCCTAAAACAAGTTACCAAGAAATGTATTAATGTTAAACGTGAAGGAGGCGGAGAGATCCATGAAGCGGAGAAAATCGCATTGTCCAGTTTCGTGTTCTTTAGCAGGCTGACTAATCTTTCTTTGGGCGTTAGTAGATTAGTTGATAATCGCTGCTGCCTTTTCCCTTTCCCGGAAGCCGGAGCATCTTATTCTCATTTTAGGGGCCTGGTAATTAGCTCCTTTTCATTCTGGTGTTCCACTCGATCAATTTACCCTCCCGGTTTCGATCAATGAATCCTGTTTGCATATCTTGTTCCATCTTGTTGAATGTGTGATATTTAAAAATTCCACGAAATAATATATTATGCTGGGTTGACTGGGTCTGCGGGGGTGTGTTTTTCCTTTCACGGCCAAGTCCGAGTGAGTTCAATCCCGAGTTTGGGTCGAGTCCAACCGAGCCCACGATTTTCGACGAGTCCACCAGTTACGGTGAGTGCTTCCCGAGTCTCTAGCGGTTACTCGGCCTGATAGTCAACTCATGAAGACTCGCAATTCTCTCACGAGTGGTGCTTCATTGGGTTAAATGAGTGTTTTGGTTTAGAAAACACGTGTTAATTTTCGAAAAACACCCCTCGGACCACTTAATTATTACAAATTGAAAATTTTCAATTAAACCATAGTAAAAATGGTTTAATTAATTGAGAAATTTAATTAATTCTCTATAGTCAAAAAATAAAAAATTAAAAAGTGCGACGCGTTCTGGAATATTTTTTTGGACATTGTTTTAATGTATCCTAGGGCATAGGAAAGGACCATAGAACATACAAATTGTGTCTAGTAGGTTCATATTCAACAATTGGAGTCTAATAACCCTGCAAGGCCCAAAATTCAAAATTAGGCATTCCAGCTTTGGAGGAAGCGGGAGAAAAACTCATCGATTATACTCGGCTAAAGGCAACGCATAATCGACAAGGGAAAAAACTTCCTGGAATACCTTAGTTGAAAATTACGTCTTAGGGGATCGAGCCACTCAAAACCCCTACTAGCACACTTTATTACAACAACCCCACGGGGCATGGTCATTTCAGCATAAAAATAAAAATGACTAGCCAAAATTGGCTAGGCAAAACATTCTGAACCTTTGATAGATTGGATACGAACATGGACCATGTTCATCAATTGTCGGCTCAACGAAAGGTTCAACTATGGTACAAAATAGTTGGTAACATCTGGCTTCGACTGCGAGACGGTCACTCGTTTGATTCATCAATCCAAAAGAGTGTTCGAGAACCTTGCTGTCACCAACCTTGTAGTTGCCTATGTATGATGGATCCAGGATGGACGGTAGAGGGGAAGTAACTAAGGAGGTGAAACCAAGACTACCTAGAATCTCAAATGGATGGTTGTCACGTCAATAAAGACAACCTTCACTTTATGTTATCTAAGTCCAAGACAACAAAGGGGGAGACCCAGATCTACTCCCGACAGGAGAGATCAGACCTAGACACCAGATCAGATCAAGTATGGCTTGAGGTACGTAAGGTGTAAGGTAGTTGGAAACTCTAGATCTCTGGAAGATAATACTAAATGGACTAGGGTTTCAGTCATATGAGGGTTGATCCAAAGTGAAATACAAGTGACCTATAGGGTAAATACTAGATCTAGGGTTGAGGTACTAGCAATTGATGAAGATAACCGTTGCCTTGGGAAACATAACTGAGACAGGGTGAGCGAGGACAGAGTTGGGACTATCTAGTACCAAAGGGACAGACTCAATGAGAGATATGACAATGTCAGATTACCTGAGTCATTAAGGAGCAGTGAATTTTCAGGGGAAAGAGGTTAAAGGAGGACTAGCGCTAGGCTTGGGGATCAGTGCTTGATGGGCCTTAGGCAATGGAGTCGGTATTTGCACAGCGTTAGAGTGGACCCACTAGGGATATGCCTTGATATATGGACCCAGGAAAGTTTTTGGCCCGAAAAGCTCAGTTTGCAAGGGAAACCAATAGAAGGAGAGCTAGCGTGCTAGGGTTTGGAGAGGCAAATCTGCAGATCTAGGACAACCAGGAGACTATTAGATCAACGTTCGAGTGGAGATGAGATTAGAATGGCCTGATCTACAAACCCAAGTTAGAAAATTTCAGAAAAAATCAGATCTGGAAAAGTCAAAATCAGATGAGAGAAGCTAAGATGCTGAAAGTCAGTTTTTTAGATCTAGGGCTACCTGGCAGGAACTAGCTCAGCGTTTGGGGTGTTTTAGAGTGAGGAAGACTTGATTTACAAACCCAAGTGATTATTTTCTAGAAAAAGTCAAATCTGGAAAAGTCAAAATTTCAGTAGGGGCGCTGGGGTTTGAGTAGTCAGATAGTCAGATCTAGGGCAAACCAGTCATAATTTGGACAACGTTGAAGAGGATTTGGTGAGAGGGATGCTCGATCTACAAAACCCAGAAATGGTTTGTTCAAAGATCAAGCGGTTCCCCGATTAAGTATTTTTTGGATTTTTATTATTTAGGAGTTTTTTCAGAAAATTTGAAGAAAAGCAGGTACAATGGATTGAGATCTGAAGGAGAAGAGACTGACCTGTAGATCTTACCTGGAAATGCTTGTAGATGCCTTGATGGTGATAATCCCTGCGATCCCGATCAATTTTGGAAAATCTGAGTGAGTTCTAGGACCAACGTTATGCTCCAAGTGACCAATGCGCCCCCCTATCCTGCACAAGCAAACGTCAACAATATCAGATTTGCTGCACCATGAAAGAAAAAGTTAGATCTGCAGAAAAGTAACAAGAAGTAATCATAGATCACAATGAAGCTAATGAAAACCCCTTGATACAAGACGAAGACAATTCGAGCGAGTTGAGGTCCCCCTGCAAAAACGCTCCAGCTGAAAAACGTCTTCCTGTAGATAAGACAATGATCCCGAAAAAAGATATAGATCTCACACAATATTTCAAATGCTAGGAAACAAGAGACTTTCCAATCACCACTGAACAACATCAGATGCAAAGCAGATCCAGAAAATATCCACAAAAAAATCTTTCTATTATTCAGATTCAAGAGCCAAAGACCCTTTACAAATGAGAAGCTCTCTCCTTTAAATAGAAATGAGAGAACCAAAATCCTAACCATTTTCAAAACGAGTGGCTAAGATTAAAAGATATAAATGTTATAATCAATGGTTGAGATGAGCTCAACATACAATACATGGATCAATATAACCATAAAGTACCAAAGTGGACTAGATCACCCATAAAGAGGGTACCCCACTCAACAAGAAATAAATGAAGCACATGGTGGGTCCATGGAGTGTTAACTAACTCCCTTTGGGTGCCCCATGGCACAATAAAATAATATAATATTTTAATTTTTTGACTTTGTGCATCCTTGAGGAAATCGTGAGCCTCCCAAAAGCTCTAGAAGATAATATAAAAATACCCGAAAAATAGGTGTGGGCCCAATCAGGTGTTGCAACTGCTAGAGAAGGTGCGGAGGACATCATTCTCATCATCATGACTCATCCCATGTCATTTCCTTGCCTCAGTAGCCCAAATCAATTTCTTCAATAACCATTTAATCATTTTTTAATTTGCCT
>LPNX011190677.1:452846-495587 GCA_001517045.1 Pseudotsuga menziesii | reverse complement strand
GACTAGGGGGAGTTCTGCACAGTGCCAAACATCGGGACAACTGACCAGAATGATTTAGGCATACAATCCAACTTACCAAAGGCAAGTTCTGTCACCAACTCAGAGCCAAGACACAGTATGAACAAGGAAGTTTGTCCAACAAAGGTTCTAGCGGGGAAAGGTCCTCCATGCCACAAGTCAAGTAGTAAGTCGGGTTAAAACATAACTGGAAGGTAATGGATGGGTGGGGACAGTGAATGATGAAGCCAACACTAGCAAGCCAAAACAATGGTGGGAATGACTACCTCTATTCTCCCTAAGGAGGGTAAAACCAATCAGTATAGATCAGGAACTTCCAAGTCTAAGTAGGGACATCAATACATAATACAAATACATCCAAGTCCATATAATTATGACCACCAGATCATGACATTACATGTTAATACATGTCACAAAGATGAGTATAAAAGCAATGATAACCATAACACAATATAATAAAAGCTGAGTCATAATCATGCATATAATCCATCTAAACCATCATCTGTCCAATGAGAAAGCACTGATATAAATCTGGGCATCAATAACTGCTTTGTAAATGACTAAATGGCTACATCAGTCCTCAAATCTGTCCCGAGACTCAGTCCTGACATGGGAGAGTACAATACTCCACGAATAAAATAATGATCTGTCAAAATTGGTCATCTTAGCATCTCATATGTGAGAGATCTGGTTGACAAATGTACTGTATATGAAAAATAGAATATGGTAGCCCAGCTACTATATATGTGATAACAAACCCTAGAATATCTGCTTCCTGCTTGGAAACAAAATTGTGTAAGGCCACATGTTCATGATAAAATGCCAAAAGATACCAACATAAAAATATTTTTGTATTTTCGCTAACATATGATACAAAACATAAAGTACAAAGTGTTGTCAGCCGATTGCACACCAGCAACATAAATCTTCCGAAAGCTGTCTTCTCAGTTGAGAAAGTGGGAGAGGTGCGACCTTAGGGTAATGCACAGAGCTAGGTACTGTCACCTACTCCTAGCTCCTCCGTTTAGGCCAACTCCTAACGAAGCCAAGGGGGGTAGTCCCTAACAAAGAGTTTTCTATGGCTCAATGTGTTTATGTAAGTTTTAATGTTTGGATGATGCGGATGGGTGTTGTTTAGGAGTTATTATGATGAAAGATGATTACAATTATTATAAAATTGAACCCAAGACAAAAGCAATCCACGTTGCTGTACTAGATTAAGAGATGAACAGTATATCAAGAACTTGTAAAATAGAATTGCATTCACAGATAAAGATTTTATAAATCAAAGGACAAATGGTCCAGATTAATGACGCATGAAGTAAATGAACAAGTGTCTTATGGAGTCAAAGCTCTGCGATGCTTGAAAGATAACAAAAGTACAAGTCTTGAAATAATGCTAGTGAATGTGTTATGTGATTGCTCTTGGTACGTTTTAAATATTTTAATGGTCTTGTTTATTATGGCTTGTCAAAGGTATCAAAAGACCAACCGGGAAAGTGTTCGAAGTAATTCCGTTCTAGACATGTCGGCCCATCCGGTATCTCGGGCTGGTGTCCTGGAGGATTGACCAGCTAGCCGTGACTCTAAGACAACGGGGAGTTTCGACGCCCTTACTGAGAATTGACTTGAATGCTTTCTACAACGCTGGTGCGTTGGTTATGGGTAAAATTTTATTATGTTGTTATTGCGAGCTTAGCAAGTCTATTCACCGTTCTGAGTACTGAGAATTGACTTGAATGCTTTCTACAACGCTGGTGCGTTGGTTATGGGTAAAATTTTATTATGTTGTTATTGCGAGCTTAGCAAGTCCATTCATCGTTCTGAGTACGAGCCCAACTATGAAAGTCAATAGAGCATACTAGGTGAGGGATATCAACGAAGTAAATTAATTAAAAGGGGAATGTGAGTTGCAAAATTTTATTAAAAGAATTAATTAAAACCCTCCGACAGAGAGCGCTCTTGACTTTGTCTTATGACAAAAGTTCAAGAGTCTTATCTATTCTATTGTGCCTAAATGCAAGGATGATGCAAAAAACTAATATGCTCTCCGATAGAGAGTGCTCTTGACTTGGATTCCGGCAAGTTCAAGAGACTTAAGAAATTAATTAGTAAATTACAAAAAGCAAAGTACATGAGATAAAAGAAAAATTAAACAAACTCTCCAATAGAGAGCACTCTTGATCCACCTTACGGTGAGATTCAAGAGATTTTGGATCTTTTTACTTTTGCAATATTATATCAAATAAAAGCAAACAAAACTAAACTAAAACCAAGTAAGGAAATAAGAAACTTTTCTTTTCTAACTTTTATGAAATCAAAAATTTTTCAAACAATGAAACTATCTTTCCCTACTCTATTCTAAGCATTTATTCTACAAGCATTCAAACATGAAAATAGACGATACAAGCTTCCCCCAAATAGGGAAAGAGGGGTGTGGGAGCCTTTATCCCACTTCCTCTTTTATTAACTTTTTTACAATGCTTTTTTGATGGTTTTTGCTCCTCTTGAATGAGCAATGTGAGAAGGGGAAAGAAAGAAGAGGGAGGTGTTTTTGTCTTTTTGCTCTTTGCTTGCTTTCAGCCTTTGGGCTTTTCTTGATTCTTGAAAGTAAGAGCTTTAAACACTGAAACGTTATATGTTAGTCAAAAAACGAAATGAAACAAAGCTACAAACTAACTTTTAAAAAAGGGATAAACTTCTACGGTAAAAATGGAGGAAGGAAAGAGGAGAAAAAGCTATGAAATGGAAGAGGAAAAAGAGGGTTGTCCAAAAGGGTAAAAGAGGGCTGAAAACTAAGTGAAGAAAGGGAAAAAAGAGGGCAGCAAGAAGAGAAGAGGATGAGCAAGCCAAACAAGGCAAAAGAGGGGAAGCCAAAGGATGGAAAGAATGGAACTTAGGGCTTCCTAAAGTAACCGTTAACCGAAGTAAAGTTTTTAAAGAAAAGTTTGCAAGATGGAACTTGAAGCAAACAAAACCCTTAGTGCCTCCTCCTTGGAAAAATCCAAGCTATGTAGATTCTGAAAAGAAACCAGTGTTAAACAAAGAAAAACTTGTGATCTTGAAGATGAGATAGATGCAACCGAGCTCACACCCTTCTCCAAGATGTCAAATCTTGTCCAATATCAGACCACTCAAACAAACCGTGAGATCAATCAACTAGCATGCTAAAAAATATAAAAATTCATCAACATTAATACAACTGAATATTTCTTGCTCATGAAATCTTGATACAATAGCATAATCAACCAAATTATCAACTGTAAATGGGAGATTTTATTTTTAATACAGTAGACTTCTAAAACCAATTGATTTGATCATACATGAGTATTTAAATTGAAAGGTATGGAAAGAATTCATCTCACAAAATTCATTCACCACTAGCATCGAGTCGCATGGATCTCTGAAGTTTTGATTTTATTCCAAATATAAGCATATAGCAATTACAAATTCTTACAGAGTAAGTTTACAACCAAAGATCCATCTTGTAGAGCTCAAAAGAGCCTCTACTTATACAAAAATGAAAGAAAATAGGGCTCAAATCCCTAAATCCGGACTAAGAGTAACATCAGAGTAATTGAATGAGCTCGGCATGATGATTTGGAGTTGAACTGAGCTGCAACTGAGTGCTGGAGTAATGAGGGGGGGTGAGGTGGCTCATCCTCCCTCGTAATGATCACCTAACCAATAGATAACCCACACTTCAACCAAAAACGAATTTGACCAAAGAGGGCAAATTTCTGACTGATAGTTCAACTGCTACACTTCGATACTTGATCTGAAACTGATTGATATTGATTGGAATCATCATAAATGCTCTGTGCCATGTCATTTAGCCTTTTATTTTATTCAATTTGGTTTATTTTGGAGAGTTTTGATTATATCCAAAATATTCATTTTTAATATTTTAATTAATAATTTCTCCATAAATTACTTTTTTGAGAAATTATTAATTATGAGGCTGAATGAATATCCGAAACTTAGGGATAGCTGGCCAGTTGATCATGAATGATTTTTGGCTTAAGGTTAGAGCTTTCAATCACTGAATTCGGATCCCGGATGACTGACATATTACAAATTGAAATTTTTCCATTTAAACTATGGAAAAATTTAATTAAAAAAATTTAAAATTTAAAAAATAAAAAACCCAAAATCCAACGTGTTTGGTAAAATTTTTTCGAATTTTTTTTGAGGGTCCTAGTGACTTAGGATATGACCATAGTCTATTCTAATAATTTCTAGTAGGTTTATAAATACCCTAGTTGGGCTCTAATACCCCCCAAGGCCCAGAATTCAAAATCGGGCATTCCAGCTTTGGAGGAAGCGAGAGAAAACCTTGTCGATTATACTCGGCTATAGGCAAAGCATAATTGACAAGGGAAAAAACTCCTTGGAATACCTTAGCTGAAATTCTACGTCTTAAGATATTGAACCACTCAAAAACCCTACTAGCACATTTTATTACAAACCCCGCGGGGCCATGGTCATAATTACTGAAAACAAAAACTGTCTAGCCAAAACTGGCTAGGCACAAATGGCGGATCATCTGAATTTTGATCACGAACAAGAGTACTTGTTCAATGCTCTGGTGGCTCACCGAAAAATCCACTAAGTGCAAAATTAGTGGATAACACAAAGCATTATGTAAAGGAAATATAATACAAATTAATATACAACAATATGATACAAAAAAAATAGAAGTACATAAAGATACGAGGGTTTAGAAAAGCCCTGAAATGACCCCATGGTCATTTTTTAAAGGTTGCTGCCGTAGAACAGCTTCAGATGTTGTCAATTCATAGGCAGGGGTAACCTTTCTCCTTCCATAGTATTGAGTATGAAAGAGTTCATTCCGGTAAGGGCACATATAATAAAGGGGCCTCTCCAGAGGTTGTCAAACTTCCCATGCTTGCCCGACTTCTCTCCTTTTGTCCCACAAAAGGACCATGTCTCCAATCTTGAAAGGTCTTGGCTTTGCTGACTTGTCAAATGTCCCCTTCACACTCTCTTGATGCCTCAAACCTTGATCTAAAGCTGTCCTTCTGCTCTCGTCCAACTCTATAATCTGATTAATCCTCTGTTTCATCTCTTCCCCCTCGGTGCCATATTCACTGATCATTTTGAAGATTGGAATCTGCATGTTGACTGACAAGATGGCTGTGAGACCATATACAAGCACGAAAGGAGACTTTCAAGTGGAATTCTTCTTTGTGATTTTGTCGGCCTAAAGAGCATTTTTGATCTTGCTATCCCATGCCCGCTTGTTATTGCCCACAGTTTTCTTAAGGATGTTCATTAAATTTTTATTGGTGGACTCAACAAGTCCATTTCCATTTCCTTGTGGGTAATAATTAGATGAATGGGATAGGGTAATGCCATACTTAAGACAAAAATATGTCATCTCGATGGAGCTAAATGCCTTAGCCTTAGCATTATCCGTTGTTATCTTGAGAGGAATCCCAAATCTTGTGATTATCCTGTCCTTTATGAAGTCCATAACAACCTTTTTAGTGGCTGTCTTGGTGGGTATGGCCTCTACCCACTTGGTGAAATAGTCTGTAGCAGTGAGAATCCAACAAAATCCATTGCTTGAATTGTCTTTGAATTTGACTATGAAATCAAGCCCACATTGCTGAAAGGGAGCAAGGACTACTACAGGTGTGAGGGGAAGGGAAACCAACTTCTGGTTCCCCGTGAAGAGTTGACACTCTTGGCAACACTTAACATGTCTATGCACATCTACAAAGATGGTTGTCCAATATTAACCAGCTCGAAGGATTTTGTGGGCAGTTGTATTTGCTGCAAAGTGGCCTCCAAAAAATCCTGAGTGAAACTCAGTTAGGATTTTCCTGGAATCTTGCTTATTAATGCATCTAAGTATGATTCCATCTGGGTTCCTCCAACCCAAACCTTCTTGAGTGAGGCAATATCTAGCAGTTTTCAATCTTAGTGCCCGACGTTTGTGTCCTTTGAGGTGATTCGAGCATGTGAGATGGAGAAGGAAATATATGATGTTTGAATACCAATGGTTGTCAAGATCTTGCAATGCAGGAGTCATGGTTGGCTCGGCTCTGGTGTTTTCAGAAATCATGTCTATTGCTTTTTCATTAGTCTGATTCAACATCTTAGCCAAGCCTTGTCCTTTGATTAACTTAGTTGGTTTAATCTCTAAATCATACTCCTGAATTTTAGATACCCATGTGCCCCTTATTCCTAAGCAATCCTATTGAGACAAGATGTCTTTCACTGCAGCATGGGGGACATACCCTATGACCTTTGAATAACCAATGTATGTTCTGAAATGTTTTAGAGATTTGACTAAGGCATAGGCTTTATTTTCCATAATAGTATACTTTAACTCTGAATCCTGTAAAACTCAACTCATGAAAGCAATAGGTTGCTCGAACCCTTCGAAGTTCCTCTGGAGCAATACCTCGGCAATGGTATCTTCTGATGCAAAGGAGAAAACCATAAAGTCTTTATTATAATCTGGGCTGACTAAGATAGGAGACCCAGTGATAGCATCTTTTATGGGGGCAAAAGCCTCCTTCCCCTCGCTTGTCCATACAAACTTGGCATCTTTTTTAAGTAGTGCTTACATGGGTATCATGAGTTTGGCCAGATTGGGAATGAATCTTCTAATAAATTGATATGTCTGTTGAAAGACTGGAGGGCCTTTAGATTCCTAAGCGCACGTATTTTTTGAATGGCTTCTATCCTTTCAGGGTCAATCTTGACACCATCTTTGGAGATGATATGTCCCAGGAGTTTCCCTTCATCGATGCCTAGGACAGACTTGGCCGGATTTAAGGAAATACCATATTTCCTACATCCTTCAAAAGCCTGCTTAAGGTCACTGATATGGTTGGATCTTTCTTTTGAAAAAACTATTAAATCATCCTGATAAATTTCTATGATCTTGCTAATTAATTCTTTGAAGGCATAGTCCATGGCCCTATGGAAGGTGGCCCCAGCATTAAGAAGGCCAAAAGGCATCCTTAGGTACTCAAATGTACCCCAAGGGGTTGTGAAAGTAGTTTTATGCTTGTCTTCTTCCTGGATAACAACCTGGTTGTATCCTGAAAATCCATCAAGCATGGACATCATACTAGACCCAGTGACCCGTTGGAGGAGGGTCTCCATGTTGGGAAGAGGATAGTTGTCCTTCTGACAAGCAATATTCATGTTCCTGAAGTCTATGCGTATTCTCAAACTCACATTCTTCTTTTTGACTACCACTAAGTTGGAACACCATGTTGAATGTCTTGTAGGAGCTATGATTCCTACTACTAACATTTTCTCTAACTCCTCCTTCACGATAGGGGCCAACTTAGGATTTATTTGCCTACGTTTTTGGCGGAAAGGTTTGGCTTTTTGGCATTCAGGCTTTAGAGGGATGGTGTGCTGGAAGACATCTTCCCAATATGCTTTTAATTCATCATAGGTAAAAGCAAACAAAGCCCTATATTCCTTTACTAGATTGATTAAGTCATTCCTTTCCTTCTCTGAGGTTCCTATTCCTATTTTTATCATTTTAGGTTCGTTTTTTGACTCATTGTTTATTTCAATATCGTCTCCCGGTTTCATCTGGTCAATGTTGTTCTTCCTTCTATCTTGTCTGTCAAAGATGTTTTCTAAGGCTATGAAGCCACGTGGTACAGGATTGTCGAACTGGCTGCCTTCTCCCTGATACTCTTTACCCTGCTCCTAGTTATTAGCTTTGAAATTCGAGAACTCATCTATATTATTGATAAATCTTAAGATTTGCTCATCATCTTTAAATACTTGCCAATGCTCAACATTATCAGGTACAGATGGTCTAAAATTTATTTCAAGCGGACAGTCACCTCCTAACATTTCTTCTGATGGTTGAAGTGTTGATGATGAAACTGCTAACCTGTCGGCTGCACTATTCTGATCTCTAGGGATTGCTTCTATGTTTAAGGCATCAAAGAATTCCATGGTGTCCCAAATTGCATTTCTATACTTCTTTAGTCTTTGACACTTACATGCAAATTGGCCTTTGATTTGTTGGATTACTAAATCCGAACCACCCTTGATGCTTAGCAATTTTATACCCATGTCCTTGGCTATTTCAATACCCAGTAGAAGTGCTTCATACTCCGCCACGTTGTTGGTGGCCTCAAACTCTAACCTGAAAGCAAAGTTGAAAATCTTACCCTAGGTGAAGTTATTACAACTCCATCCCCTTTTCCAGCTCTTGAGTATGCACCGTCAAAATTCATCCTCCACAACTTATCAACTTTTTCATCCTTAATTTCTTCTTGAATAGGGGCCAAAAAGGTGGAGTTAACCTGATAGATTCCATGCTCATCAGTGTTATACACACATTGGTTCGAAGGTTTTTGAGGATTTTCAACATGGTACCTTTTCCCTCTCTCGGAATACAATTTAACAAGTGAAAACTTAGATGCTGGCACAGTGGCATAGGTCCAATCCATTTGGATCGATCCTCCTAAAGTGGCACCCCACTTCCTAGAAAGAAACATCCCTCACTTATCCGGTACAACAATAACAAGGATGCCCATGGTAATATGAATGTCCGGATACTTAGCCAATCTAACTGCCTGATTTTCAATCATTCCTTCAACCTTAACTGGTCTAGAATCCATGGCACATACATTCTGGTACGGTCTTGTAGTTTTTAAGTTAAGTTGTTGCATGACCTTTTTAGTCATGATGCTGGAACTAGATCCTGAAACTAACATACAATTATGTAGAAGAAGATCACCTATCATCAATGATACATAGAAAGGAGGATGATCTTCTTTTCTTGGGTCCCTAGTATGTAGAATTATAGGAGGACTTGCATGAACATTGTTCGATGTTTGTTCGACGGTGTCAGAGAAAGTGACCTTCTTAGGGGTGGAAGGCTTTGGAGGATTTGAGATAAGGCTTTAAAGGTGTTGAAGGACTTGTGTCAGTTGGGGAATCTAAGATTTTCAAAAGTTTTTCTTTCTGTCCAGGTATTTTACATAATTCTAAAACAGGCACTGGAACTTTAGTATTAACCAACCAATTACCCAAATCAAAGCTTAAATCGGTTGACTTATTAGCATCATTTGGAATTGTTACCTTAGGAGTATTCTGTGTGGAAGGTCCCTCATTTGCTTTCCTTTGGTAGGTAACACCTTTGACCTTTTGCATGTTGTTAACTTGCTCTCTTGAAGGTTTTTCACCGGAACACTTAGTCATGTTATCAATCTTTTGACTATGTTGTTTCGCCTCTCTCCAATTTTCACTGGAAATGTTATGCATGTGACCTACATTGTTTATGTACTCAGGCTCTCTTGATGACGCTCTGGGACCACAACCTTCTGGAAAACCATGCTCTTGAACATAGCATGCATAATGGCAAGTAGATTCCTCGTGAAAGTCTTCACATGCTCTACAAAAAGGTGTGTAAGATTCAACCATGTTAGCAGACTTTAGCTGATGAGGAGGTCTCTGTTCATGGTTGGGTGCTTTTCTTTGCGAATTTATTTTCGGAGGGAAAGTTCTTGGGACAGGTTGTGATTGTGCTCTTTCCATACTGATAACTTTGTTTTGTATTTCTTTCATTTGGGCTAGATGTTTATCTTCCATTCTCTCAATTTGGGCTAGATGTTTGCCTTCCATTTTTTCAAGTCTCTCCTTCATTTCCATCATTTGTTGTTTATAAGAATCCTCTTCCTTATGCTCATTTGACTTTAAAGGGGTTGAGGACCTTGAATAACCAGAAGGTTAGATTCACTTGAAGACTGCATATTTCTATCTATCTTGACTGCTAATTCCTGTGCTTGCAGAAGAGTAGTGGGTTCCTTATCTCTGATCTGATACTGCATTTTCCCACTAAGTGCTTCAATGTAATAAACCAAGATAGATGGTGCAGGTGGTTTATAAGTGGCAGGAATGGCATTGGATAGTTCTGTGAATCTTTGGTTGAACTCATCCATAGTCTTATTCTCCTTCTTCTTTATGTTTGTTAAAGAAGCCAGTTGATGGCTAGGCTCCTTCTTTTCACCAAACTTGTTAGTGAAGGCAGTCTTGAAAGCTGCGAGTGTAGCAAAGGAGTTGTCTGGTAATTGCTATATCAGTCACCAACCCTTCCATCCAAGGAAAGAGCGAAGAGTTTCATGTAAACATCATCATGTTGATGTGCAAGATCACTGATGAAGGTATTAACACATCTGGAGAAACTTCTGAGATGCATGGTGGAAGTGGTGGCATAAGTGCCAGTGAACATAGGGAGCTTCTCTACGGCTTTGTCTGGAAGACGATGGGGTTGACCTGCTATCTGAGAGAAATCGAGTTGAGTAAAGTACTCACCCATTATGTCAGAAAAACAATTTTGATTATTATTTTCTTCAAACAAACTACGGATGTCTAAAACATACTCATATCCAAGATTCTCAAGGATCCTACGAGAAACTAACTTATTCAATCTCCTCTTAAAAACCTGTTCGGGCTCAAGGATGAAATTGAGTAAGCCTTCAGAGTTTCTTCTAGTTGAATACCTTGGTAAGTTATTTGACAGTGGAGTCACCAGATGGATTCAAGTCTAATTTCAGAGAGGTGATTTGACTAAAAATCTATCAAAAAAGGTAAAAAACTAAGAAAAAACTAAGGTTAAAGTCGTCCATGAACAAAAAGATTTGTCCCCGGCAACGGTGCTAGAGATGTTGTCCGCCAAATGCACACCGTCAGCAGAAATCTTTTCCACTGTTGTTTCCTAAGTGGGAAAGGTGTGGTCTTGGGGGCAAGCAAAGAGCCAGGTGCTGTCACCTGATCCCAACTCCTCCGTTTAGGCTAACTCCTAACGAAGTCAAGGAGGGTAGTCCGTAAAATAGAGTTGTCTAAGGCTCTTTAAAATGTTTTTGGGTGGAAAATTGTGAATTAGTGTTGTTTAGGAGTTTTTATTATATACAAATAATCAATTAAGCAATCCACGTTGCTATTTGCAAAACACGATATAAATTGAATAAGAAGATTGAAATTAAAGCATCCACAACATGAATAACTTAGCATAAACAGGACATATGGTCCATATCAAATAATGCGGAGGAATTAAAAGACCAGTGCCAAAACAGGACAGATGGTCCAGATCAAATAATGCGGAGGAATTAAAAGACCAGTGCCAAAAATGAAGTTATTCATGTTGTGGATGCTTTAATTTCAGTCTTCTTATTCAATTTATATCGTGTTTTGCAATTAGCAACGTGGATTGCTTAATTGATTATTGTGTATATCATAAAAACTCCTAAACAACACTAATTCACATCTTCCACCCAAAAACATTTTAAAAGAGCCTTAGACAACTCTCTTTTAGAGACTACCCCTCTTGGCTTCCTTAGGAGTTAGCCTAAACGGAGGAGTTGGGATCAGGTGACAACACCTGGCTCTTTGCTTGCCCCCAAGGCCACACTTTTCCCACTTAGGAAAGATCAGTGCAAAAGATTTCTGTTGACGGTGTGCATTCGGCGAATCAACCAGTATGGCAATTAAAAGGGAAATGCAAACTAAAAAAAGTACAAGAAGAAGAAATCATAAAGAGGTTCAACTCCCTGATGACCAATTGCCGAGATCAAGCAACAGGGCAAGTCCCCCCACCAATGCGCCTCTCTCAGAATCGCCTCCTTTAACCTGCAAATTAAATGGGTACAAGGAAAGATACAAAAACTATGCCGGATATATCCTAGTGCAGAAGAAAAGCAGTGTCAGTCATCAACTCATTCATTCATCAAGCAAATAGACAAGAGTGTAGTCCCAGACAAAATCTCTTTATTTCAATTCCGGTGCCAAAGCTCATGAATTACAATGGGGAGGTCACCTCTCTTAAATAGTTTGAGAGAGACATAAATCCTAACTCACTTTATCATCCAACGATTGAGATTATAACATCATCAACGGTGGAGATAAAAAAATATCAATCAATACATGGATCAAGTGAATAAGTCAAAGAGGGGGTGCACTTTGCTCAAGGACGCCCCTCTAAAGTGAAATGTCACAACATAACATAAGATATGACATGATACATCATAGGAGGGAGTCACTAGGGGATTAATTCACCCTAGGCCCCTTTAATATAGATATAACAATGAAATACATTAATAGCCAATTAGAGGGGGTGCCCCTTAGGGGGCTTTCCTCACTGGCTGAGCCATAGTAAAATAATCCGGACGTCTGCTGACTGAAAACTACTGGAGGACTGTCCAGGATAATGAAAAACATCATCTTCCAAAATTCCAGGCCATTTCCTTGACCCAGGAGGCCAAATTGATTTTTTCAGTGATTTTCTAGTTCATTTTTTGCTGGTACAATCTCTGGAAACTGATAAATCCATCATAACTCTCTCCAGGGTGCAAACTGGGGCAAACTTACTACTTTGGATGATCTGGAGACATAAAAGAATGGTATAAGTGACTACTCATACCCCCTGGAACACTGCTATGCTCTAGGAGAACCAATCATACTACCATCTAGAATAAAAATAGATCATTTGGCCAATAATTAAGTGATAATAATCACTTTTCTGGAGAATCGAGGCCAAACTCTCAAAGTTGAAATTGCAGTATTGGTCGTGGGCATGTTTCGAACAAATATAGACCATGTTGTATTTTTGAGTCATTGCCTTGGGAAATGTGATTAACTTGGTCAACTGAGTTGACTAGGTCTAAGTACCCAAAATCAAGGTGAGATAACATGCCAATATAATCCTGCAACCATCCAAGGTGAGAAATGCTCCGATGATGTATATTAGAACCCAACTTGAGTCAGTTATTCATAATCATGGTGACCAACAATAATAATAATAACAAAATATACCTTTGCTTCTGAAAAATCTTAGAGTCGTTTGGAAATCTGCTTGTACACGCCATACTTACAAAGTGTAAAAGATGTGCTAAAGATGGGCGAGGGTGGAGAAACAAGGCTAAGGCAAAGGGAAATGACTCTTGAGTGACTTTCACTCAGTTATCTATCCGAATGATAACCAATATACTCTACCGAGGTGACATATCTATGATAGATAGCAATAGGGGATGGAGGTGTTTCACAGATGGATAAAGTACTTGGGTATGCTTCCCTTAGACTCTAGCAAGCTTTCCTTCGTAACTTTATTGCAACATAGGTCAACCTTCAAAGGCAGGTGCCCTGGACGCCTTCTGGGCTCCATTACTGACAAAGACCCAACCTTTGCAAGCTAGTCTCACCCTGATGCTCTGTGGGGGCACATGAGCCGAACACTATACAATGAGTGAGTGCTCATCCTTTGACCATCAACCTTTTCAAATCATTTTTCACAATTTACATAAGATGGTAACCAACCTACAAGAGCAGGTGCCCTGAAAAGCCTTCTGGACTCCAGTAAATGACTAAGTCCTAGCTCCGTTGCCGGCGAGCGTCCATAGCCCCGATGGGTTTGCCTCTCCCTGGTGCCTCTGTGGAGGGCAAATCGAGCCTTACATTATACAAGGAATGAGTGCTCGACCTCTTGGCCATTGACTACCTTTTTCGATATTTTATACTTTTGCATCCTTTAGATATGGCATTTAGTGTTTAGCAACACTGTTATGGTGGAGCACTTGTTTTGAGGACTTAAGGAGAACAACCCTGTGAACCCAACCACACTGGCCAAGACACATACTTCATAGCCAAAGACACATAGCAACATGGAGTCTATCATACATAGGAGTCGGGAAAGGATCTTCAAACTCACAAGCTTCCATCAGTCTGAGTCATGGGATAAGAACAAAGATGAATGAATCTGAATGGACAGGCATAGATGACATGGAACCAACTTAGCACTAAGGTTTACACTTTGTTTGAGCATGGCATGGGCAACATTCTTCACATCATATTCCTTGATCAATCATAACACTAGTTAGAGCAATATAAAGCATATAAGCACAGGTCACCATAATCATCCTAACATGACAAGCACAGGTATCTGAGATACATCACATAGCAAAACCAAACCAAGGAAATATACCTGATCTCACCATGTGTCTGCAACCAATAAGCCTCTCTGTGACTATGTGTACCAACTCCTGATTTGCTGCTATGCTCTAATGAAGTAGATCTTCACCAAAATAATCTCAATGGACTCCCTGAATCTCAGTGCCGACAAGGAAAATATCAAGAACAAGGCTCTGAAGTGGAATGAAGCTGTAGGGATCCATGCTGATACCCCATGTAAACATAGCCCGGGATAAAAAAAGAGACAAGTTGAAAATGTAAGCCTGGTTGAAAATGTATATGTGATAACAACCTCAATTTGTGTGCCATCAAAATACAGTGAAATATTACTGTCTCGAACCGCGTGTAGAACTGTACAGCCTCCAATTGTGTTGTACGATCTCTTAATAGTGTTGTACAACCTGTACAGTGTGATCAACTGGTAGTAGATGCACCCAACATGTACAATACGGTCCCAACAAAAGATGTACGACTTGTACGACCTTCCTATAGTGCCCAACAACAAGAATATTACATAGTAGTATAGGCTGTAAAAGATGGCAGCCTTGAGATGTGTGCCACAACGGAGAAACTTTGACTTCTTCCTCTTTAACGATCTCCTCTACAAATCGATTTCTCTTCCTCTTTTCCTCTTAGCCTCTTCTCAAAACCTTGCTCATTCAAATGGTCCCTCACTCTCTTTAGATCTGCCACTTTATAACACTTTTGTGACTAAACCCTATCTCCAACTATCAAGATCTCATCTTAGACTTAGAGATTAATGGTTGTGACTTATTCCCTCATTGACATGACTTAAGTCACCTTTTAGTCATAAAAATAATAAGTGACTTCGACTTTATAAAAATAAAGTGATAAAGTTGACTCTTAGAGAGCACCCTTTTAAGATGTTCTCACATGCTAGACACCGAGCCAATGTGAGAACACCTATCCGAGCTAACTTTTCAACATTAACGATTTACATAACTAACCAATTTGGAACTTAAAAATGAGTTTAAATTACCCAAAAAAATCCAATTTTCAAAATATATTTTTTGTTAACAATTTATATCCAAAGTAAATTGACATATATTGAGATTTACAATATAATAAGGACAATAACTAACCACTTAACAATTTACCTAACTAACTACTTCAGAACTTATAAATAAGTCTAAGTTCTATGTACAGAGACATTAGATACATTTCTCAAAACGACATACAAAGTACATCGTAAGTTGAAAGCTATATGCAGAAGTATGTGTGTTTTCGTCAATGGGAAAGTTGTTGTGTTTGGTGGATGGAACCTGTTGTGCTTCAGTATGAAGGCGATTTTCATTTTTGATTTTGAGTCCGTCAGTTGGTGCTGCGGAGCAGACATGCCCACTAGGAGATTGTCTGCTCCGTGGCAACGCCAACTGGCGGTGTCAAAAAATCATAAATGAAAACTTTCATCACACTGAAGCACGACGGGTTCCATTCATCAAACACAACGAGTTTTCATTCATGGATACACACTTACACCCGACTTACACCCTGTTGCTTCCTAAAACACTTTTACCGCAGAAAGTCTCCCAACCGCTAGGCGTGTTCTTGAGGGGCAACTATGAGTTTAGAACCCAATGTCACCTTGATTCCTAACTCCTTTGTTTAGACCCAACTCCCAAAAGGTCAAGGGGGGTAGTCCCTACTTACTAAGTTTCTCAAAGGTTTTCAATGGGAGTTAAATTTTTTATTTATCTGACAAACAATCATGCAATATGCAACAAATAAATTGATGACAATCAAACCAACTTGAAACTCAACTAAAGACTGCTTTAAAGAATGAAACAATGAAAACAATGTCTATACCAATGCCTTATCTGTTGGGCTTAAATGGAGTCGATAAACCAATGCTTGCTTAATGAAAATAAATTATACAAGATAGACAAAAGAATTGTAATAATTTCACTTCCAAACTTTAAAACATCCAAAAATGAAAATAACTTGCTGGAAATAAAAGATCTATGATGAAATGCTTCGAAAGTAAATGCGAAATGACAAGTGATTGAAATGTTTTGCAAGTGATCTTATAAATTTTAGGTTAATTTTAAGTCTCACTTTAGCTTAGGGGATTAATATTTAAAACATGAAACACACAACCTATCTAATGTGTCTACCATCGAACACTTATCTCTTTCGATTTGAGAGAGATTGTTGGGTGCTCAACAAGAAAACACAAGGTTCCTTCCTAGCTTTGAAAGTCAATCCCAAAGATTGTCGGGCGCTCAATAGGAGGACACTAAGTGCCATGAAGCTCCCAACAACCTCTACTCCTCTAGCTCTACAGGTCAACCTTTCTTTTCTCATTTTCTTATCAAGATAAAAGTTGGGTGCCTATTAATCTAGCCAACTCAAATCTTCCCCCTTTCTTGTCACCTAGGGTCGGACCAACCGACAAGGCGAGTGAGTACGGGGCGAAGATTGGGGCAATGTCTATTTACTTCGAAAAAAAAGAATTAAAAAAAAACTTTAAAGAGTTTTAACTACACTAGCCAGCACGATATTGTAAGGATGACAAAGCCAAAACCACTTACAAGCTGTGGGCAAAAAATAAAATAAAGCTAAATAACACACTAATCCTAGCCACTCAATCCACTTTGCGAATGGAAAGAATGGGGCAAAAATTAAATTTACGGATATGAAAACTAATTATTTTAGCCCTTCTTCAATTGCTATGCAAGAGGGGGCAAGCCCAATTTCTTTTGCATGCAATGGATAACAAATTTCAAAGAATAACAAATGCTAACCTAGCCACACAACTCTCTTCCTAAAGAAAATATGGGGCAAACAATTAAAAGTAAATAATGAAAAATAACAAGCCCTAGCTCCTCTTCACTTTGCAATGCAAGGGTGGGAAGCCCTACCTCCTTTGCATGCAAGGGATGGCCAATATATATACCTCAAATATAACTTTGGAAATCAAAAAAAGAATCAAGTCCAAGAGACTCTCTTGGACTTGTTACAATGATAGAAAATTCAGCACTTGTAGATAAGGAAAAATGAGAAAGAGAAATGAGGATTTGACCACTTTGAGGCAATGGGTTTTGAAGTGGTGACCCTTGGGGGTTCTTTGCACTATTTTCTGCCCAAATTTTGACAGAATTGCCCCTTGTAAAACCCTAAAGCTGCAAAAAACAACAAGCAAAAAGCGGTAAAAGATGCCCAAAATTACTTTGGGACACCTTGCATACAAGTGAAAAAATTTGCTCAATATATGTAATAAAAATTATAGAGTCAATGGCTTCAAATAACTTGTAAAATGAAGATTTAAACTAGACTTGAAGATGTAAATAGAGAAAAAAAAATACAGAAATTTTTTGAAGTAAGGAATTAATGTGCTTTTTGCTCTTCAAATGGTTGAAGAAGTGGGGCATCTAACAAAAGAATCCCACTCTTTAATCCAAATAACCTGCATCTTGAAAGATAAGCTAAATAAACACAAAGAGATGTGAGATTCTCACAATGATTAAAGAAATCAAACTATTCAACCAAGAAATGCTTAAAGTTCTTGAATGCAAGAAAGAAAAACTCATAAGATCTATACAAACTAAGAAGTTCTTACCAAGGAAAAACAGTTTGCCTCTTTAGCCTCACTTGTACTTGAAAAAAACTTGAGAAAACGGGAGCAAGTCACCACCAAACAACACAATATCTCAGATCTCTTCCAAAGCTTTTTATGAAAAATGCCCAGTGGCTGGAAATTACAGCAATCTCAAAGAATGAGAGCAAAATGGAAGCAAGAGAGAGCAAGAGAGTGAGAGCATGAGAGATTTTCACCCAAATGAGGAGGGGAAGCCTCCTTAAATAGGAAAAGAGTGAGAGGGGACCCCATTTGCATGTTTACCAGTTGTCACATGAGAGAGGAAAGGGCCCACGGAGAGGAGGGCACACTCCTAGAGTGGGCAACTTCCAACTTAAGAAACACTTGCATGGAGGGGCCCCTTTTTGCGTCTAATGTCACCTTAGGAACATAATATAACATTTGGAAGCTTAATTTCTCCTCCCCAAGTGACTTACTCACTTTACAAAATTTTGCCATTTTAAATAATGGCCATTTTTCCCGAGTTTTTGGATAGACTTAGGAAAACATGTCCAAAACCTTAGCAAAACTTGTCGAAATTACTTCAAGCTTGGCCCAAGGGTGTAGGGGGTCTCATGCCATTGAATTTGAGTATCCATACCTATATTTATGGGCATCAGGAGCCACTTATCCCTCTTTACATTACATCTTTTTTATGCCAAGGGACATTTCTTAATCGCAAAAAATTAAAAAATCCTAGGCAAAACTTAATGAAATTCCGCAAGACTTTGGATAATGTCTAGCATGGTAATATACAACATTCCTGGACCTTAATCACCTCATGGACTCAATCATTAGAACGCCTTTCACCACTTTGGAGGAAATTTTGAGTGAAAAACTCAGATAATTAAAATCACTTAAAATGAATTTTAATTATCCAAGGAACAAAAACACTCGATGAAAGGACTTCTCTAATGATAAAGTCCTAGGCAACTAAGTTTTACAAAAAGCAACCCTCATGCTGACATATCATTACAAAATCCTCCATAGAGGTGTGGAAATTTCATGGAGAAAAGATAAGATGAAGAGCTGCCTCGCTTGAAAAAATTTATTAGGTACTTCTTTCTCATGTTCAATGCACATGGTACATATGCATGGTATATGGTTGCCCACCTAGTTGGTTAGGTGGTCAACACACCCGACTGGAAGTCCAAGACTGCTGGGAAGGTGGTGTAGTCTTTCCCAGGTGCCCTTCACAGTGATTTCATTGCCTTCACCATAAAGCTTGTCCCTATCAATGTGCGGGACCAAACATATCAAATGTTTGCTGGTCAGATAGGTCTTTTTGTCTGCATAGAACTGAGGACTACCCATTGTGGTCTTCCAGCTTCTGTACGTAGTTTTCAACTTACGGTATACTCTGTAAGTCGTTCTAAGCCAACAATGTCTCTGGAAATCATTGGAAATAGCCTCCATGACTTGCAATGCTTAGTTTCCCAGAAATCTCTCATTCTCTCATTCAACTATACATAGATCTCAGACATATTCATAAGCTCGAAAGTTGTTAGTTATGTGAATTGTTAAGAGACTTTATTTGTCCCCCAATTATTGTTTTATGAGATTGTAAATGCCATTGTTTTATTGATCTACTTCGGGTGTAATTTGTTAATAAAAATCCATATTTTAAAAAATGGATCCTTTTTGATGCTTGATAGATTCAATATATCCAGTTTAAGATGTATCTATATTGATATAAAAAACACACTTAAATACATATATACATATATTTTTGATCTTGTACAGACTCACCTCAATAATGGACACGAAACAACCTGCAAATCTTGGAGTCTATTTTATTTTCTAAGCCTTGGTTGAATTTTCTCTCACATTGTTTGGAGATGAATGATTTGAGACTGTGGCAGCTGTAATAATAGAATTTTCCTTTTTGGGAAAGGTGTTTCACAACTTTTCTAGATTTGGAGTCTATTTGTTTGTTTCACAACTTGCAAGTTTCAGAGTCTATTTTGTTTTTGAAGTCTTGGTTGGATTTGCCATCCCATCAGTTGGAGATCAATGGTTTGAGACTGGCAGCCGAAACGATATAATTTTCATTTTTTGGAAAGGTGTTTCACAACTATGCATCAGTTGTAGATCAATGGTTTGAGACTGGCAGCTGAAATAATATAATTTTCATTTTTTGGAAAGGTGTTTCACAACTGTACAAGATTTGGAATCTATTTTCGTTTGTAAGCCTAGGATCAGTTTGCCTCCCCATCATTTGGAGATCAACGGTTTGCGACTTTAGGAGTTGAAATAATAGAATTTTCTTTTCTGGAAAGGCAAGGGGTTAGATGCATATTGTATTTCCAAAAAAAATGGAATAGCTTATACATTCTTATATGTTTCTCCATTTTCATTTAGTCTTTATCCATATTTGCTTATTAGTGTATGTGATCTATCTAATTTTACTGATATGCCATTATTCTTCTACCTCGAAGAAATATTTTGTTCTAGATTTGTATTTTATATTGGGAAGTAACCTGATGAAAAAGGTGGACTGCAGAAGGATGGAGATGCTGTCAAGGAAGCATTGGACCAGCTTAATCAAGTTGGATGGGCTCAAAAATGGAATTCCCAGCCTTATGTCTCGCGGCGGACGGTTAGTTTCTTCTAGAACGTAGGGTACAATTACATGATTGACAATTATATGGCTCTCAAATATGTTTGCAGGGGTTGCACATGTTTATTAAATATGTCAAATAAGTTACTAAGTTACTTATATTATATACCGTATATTTTTGTTAAACATACAGTACAAGTTACATTGGCACTTTATCTGGTGCAGACATTTCTACGTGAGTTGTCTTCTCTTGGAATAAAAAATGCAGAAAATTTAGCGATTCCAAGCACTCGAAATGATGTAAGTACTGATTGGATGTCTTTTATATTTTTTTAGAGGAGGGTAATTCTTTCAATCTAGCTTTATGATCATGTGTCCATTTTATTTTGGCATTCTATTCTTTATCATATGATTCACTGCAATTGTTGAGTTTATTTCTTGCATTACAAATGGAATTATGATATGTCCCTCTTTTCATTTTCCATCATATTAAATTCAAAATTCTGTCATATTAACTTTTCCATCATCTGAAGTCCAGTATGAGCTATAGCCACTTAATTAGTCACTGTTGATGTGCAGATTCTTCTTATGTTCCATTTATATATTTTTTTTCATAGAGAAAGAAGAATATTTAATGCAGGAATTGCACTTTGTTCAATTGATATGGATTTTTATCCAGTACTGTTTTGATAAGGAATGCCATTCTCATGTATTGATATAGCTTTCAAACTTCAGTATATTTGTTTTGATACCTTGATCTCAGTTGTGCAGGCAGCTTTCTTAGTCACAGTGGTTGGCAGCACAAGTTTTCTTGCTGTTCTAGCTGGTCAGCTGCCTGGGGTAATGTACTTCATACCATGCACTTCTACTTGATTTTTAAATAAAATGTCTGGGTAAAATCAAACTCCTTAAAGTAATGACTTTGAATTTTTTATATTTTTATGAACATTCTTTATCACCCTCATAAGTATTTACTATTTTCCCTATTTAATTAAAGGTGTATGGATGTACATATTTTTGGCACACCTAAGGGAATACGTTGGTGTATGCAGATATCATATAAACAAGGTTTCTTCTGCAAGGATTACTGTGATTGTTGATTACTAATCCTCAAGTTAACTGAAAACACACTAACATCAGTAATGCATTTAGAGTCCTTCAAATAAAATCAATATGGACTGCATAGCACAATGGTAGAAGTTGGGTCAACCTCACATACATATAACTCTTTAGTTGATAAGAACCATCAACATCTTTTTTGGCATCCTTGTTTATCCACGAATGACTCGGATGCATGATTTAGAAAGATGCCCCATAAACAATTGAAGGATGGGTTTAGATGTGAGCATTACTATTTACAATTCTGTTGATACAAGTATTTAAATCCAAAGCTAAGGTCACCAAAGTTTACTGCAGATTAAACAAACATCCAGATAGCTCGTCCTTCTTGAAATTAAACTATAGAATGATGTGATTACGTTTCTATATTTGGTTCAAGTCCTTGTAATGTCCCTTTCAACTTGATCATCCAGGGGACAACAAATTAGTCCATTTGATTCCTGTGGACTATAGTCACTAGGACAGGGTATTAATTTATTATTTAATTTCACCTAGAGAAAAATACTTTTATAAAGTGGCGTTGAGTAATAAATTAATAAAGTGACTATTGAGAAAGTCACTTTATTCTTAAAAGAGAGGTAAAAAGGTAAAAATGGCTAAAAAGGGTCAAGATGAGTTGAAAAAGGGGAGAGAGCCTCACTTTGCATTCATTCATGAATTATTTTTGAAAAGTGATTTTGGAGAGCTCTTGTGGCTTCTTTCTATTAGGCTATGTCACATGGTTCGGGTTCGGGTTTCGGTTAGACAAGGTTGAAGTTCGATTCGAATTTGAATTTTCCAATCGATATGAGGTTCGGCATTAGGTTCGACAATATACATGTTTTCAAAATATAAATATTTCAATTTTATAAATTAACCTATCAAATATAATTTTATATTCGATAAATAATAACAATTAATACATTTATATATAAAAAATTTAATAATTAATATAATAACTTATGCGATATAAAATATTTATATTTAATTGTTAATATATAAATTAAAAAAAACACACATTTATTATAATATATAATAACTTTATACCCAAATTAAATTACACACTTTCAATAGCGTTTAAATAAAAATAAATGATGGGGATATTGCCACAGACAATGCCATACTCGTCTTATCGGAATACCTATCGGGCACATTGCCATAGACAATGCGTATGCACTGGCAGCATTACTAAACGACTAACCTCTATTGATCAAATCACATCCCAAACTTATCAGAATACTCTTCGCGATTCAGAATATTGGCATAGAGAAAGCGTTGGCGTTGGCAAGATGACTTGGCGGGTAAACCTAGATCGATTCAGATGCATTTTTTACTTATCGAAATACACATGAAAGTAATCCTGGCTACGACCCACCAGAATATTTTTTAAAATTTCCCTTCAAATTCTCGGGCATAGAAGAATACCGAACATAGTGTACGCATTGCCATCGAAACAAAAATATGGAATACCAATGAATTGAATCTCAGCCCAAACTTTAATGAACTTCCTTTTTTTTTTAAAGTTCGCCGAATTTCGAACTTCAGGGTTCAAGTTCGGCGAACTTTGTGACATAGCTCTTAGGACGAAAACTATAAGGGAAAATATTGATTTCAGTGGTGAAACCATCTACCCTAATCAATCAGCTTAGAGAGATCGCTAAGATTTCTTGCTTGTGCTTCATTGCCATGTTCCAGACATAAGTTGTTTCCAGATCTGTGGAGTTTATAATGAGTTTCTGATATCTTTCTTGAGGAGGGTGCATTTGTACAGGGAGGCACCAATTTGAGAGAGAAAGCTAAGATTCCATCTATCTTCCCCTTGTGTATCCACTGTTTATTATTATTTCATATACAGATCTGAACTTATAGGAGTATGCGGCCAGTAGGAGTGAGGGTCTGATGAAATCATGGTACCCTTTACGAGAAGGCGCAACACTCATTTCCACCATTCAAACTGAGATCTGAGATAAAGGGATTTGCATCATCTTAAAGGCAGGCACTTGGAGGGCACACTCTACTGTGCAAGGAAACTACTACCAAATCACTGTCTAATCTATACTTCCAGCAGTATATTTGTGCACAACTCATGGGGGTTTAAAGAAAATATTTCCCAGTCAACTCGTGTGAATCATCATTGAGGAGGGCACACTTTAGGGGAGAACACAGTCACAGAGGGAAGGTTAAAGAAGACTTTAGTCCATGTATTTTCTGATTGGCTACCATTTTCCAAAGGAAATTTTCTGCTGTCACCTGCGAGGAGCTTCCTGGGTCCAACTTCATCTGAAGAGGTCAATACAGTCTCTGTGACTAGGGGTGTGGGAGCTGTCCCAATTTTTAGAGCTGTATGCCATTGCTATTAGCTACAGGAGTTAGCAAATCCATGTTACGAGGTCTGAAATAATCCTTATATTCTGATGGTATTATGTTGAATACCATTATTGCTATAATGACCAAGTGCTGTAGCTTACTGTGTTAATTTTGAGTTTGCTTGACTGTAATAAATGTCAATTGGGGGCAAGTTTATGTTTGAACATTTGTTATATGAACTCTGAGACCAATATCCAAGGAAAAGCCAGTCATGTAACAGCCATAAATCAGTTATAAACTCAACTGTGCATAGTGGTAGTATTTCAGTGGTAAAGTGTTTGACGAAAGTCTAGAACCAATTTACACAGGCAGTTCAAAAAATTTAGCTCATATTGGGTTGGGATATTACAGTCCCGGTGTTTATTTCAATATGGATACTTGAATTGGGCCACATGTGCTAGGTGTATCTTATTTGTTAAGCAGGGAGGTATTGTTAAGGTACACGCTTAATTTAGTTGAGGTGAAAAGACAATATACTAAGGTAAGGTTTGTATTTTGATTTTGTATGTAGGAAAGAGATCAGCTAAAGGGGGTTTTGTAATGGATAAACATATAGGTTCTTGGAAGAGTTAGGGGAAAATTGTAATGATTGTGCGATGCTAACAGGGTAAAAACCTAGAATCATTCTGAATGGACAGGAGGAAGCTTCTCTAGAGATTTGCAAGGTTCCGCATGAATGCATTTTCTTCAGGATGAATCTAAATGTTGACAGACCAATACGAAAGGACAGGAAATGGTTATATGATAAACTTTTATGAAACATGTGAAAAAAAAGGCTGTATGAGAAGCTAAGATTGAATGCTTCCATAGCAATAAGGAAAATTGAAATATGGTGTATTGAATAATGGAAAATGATGACCAATGTTAACTTTTTATAAATAAAAGTTAAGTATCAGTGTTAGGCCAGGTAAAATGTAAATGTAACTTTAGGTTTAGCTGTGCTGAGAGGCACATTCCACAATCGAGTATGGAGTAAATATGTAACCTGGGTAACATTGACATCAACATATATCTATCTATATAAAATTTGAACACATGAATCCACATAATAGTTGAGAAACTTAATCACATTATTAAAGCCATATGTGAGGTCTGCTGAATAAATGAAATGATAATATTAAATAACAATATCAGTTAAATAAACACTTCGTATATTCCACACCAATCTTAAACTCAATCGATGATTGATTAACATTATCCTATAAAACATCATGCCCTTTTTGAAATTAGAAAAATAACACTACTGTAGATTCATATTAATGTTGTATTTATCAAGACTTGAGAGGGATGCAATACCTCAAGGTGCAACCTCAAATTTTTGCATCTTAAAAAAAAATTGCACCTTGAGAGATTTGATCCCATGGTGCTGGATAGACACAGAATTAAGATGGCTTTATATGCCAGTATTATTTTAATTTTTTGAAAAATACTTCTTATACTCAAAATAAATATTTACAAGAAAACTAAGCAAAAGTTGGAAGTTTATATGCAATGGTATTTGCACCCTCTTCCTTAAAGCAACAAGGACAACAATAAAGTGTAAGTATGCACTAGAATCCAACACTTTTGCATTCTTGATCAACAAAAACCCTTTTTCTAGCAACTACATACATACCCCCTCTTTCCAGATATGACAAAATAAAGAGAGAGCAAACCTCATTGTAACGTCCCCGACCCTCCGACCGGCGAAGAGGACGTTACTATACATCAATCATCCAGGGATCTAGCCCCATGAACATAAACATACATATACATATAATGCTGAAGCATGATACTTTAAATCATAAAACATATCACGAAGCATAACCATTCATTATACACAATGGAAGCAAAACATATCAATCAACACTTCATGCATATACCGATCAACATTTAACATGTATATCAGCATTCATTAACATTAAATATGATTGCAGACACAAGTTAGGTAAGGATACTTATCTTATAAAGAGCTTGTTCCGCAACTAGCTACGTCGCTGCAACGTTCCACCCAACCGTAGGCTCACGTGCTCTTTAATCTCTCAGCAACGTTGCCACCCCCGAGCCGGCCATGATTCAACAAGGAATAAGGAATTAAACAGACTTACACATAGCCATGGATAACAACACCACAAGGGTACACAGTTCAGCCAAGCCAACACAGTTGGGTTTATCAGGTGAATAACAGATCAGCCAAGCCAACAAAGTTGGGTTTATCAGGCCATCCAGGAGCTGGGAAAGGCTAATGCTAAGCTGGTGAGCTCATTGAAGAGCTACAGACACCAACACCAGAACCAGTCTGGCTTCTAGAACACCCACACACACCCAACACAAGGAAATCAACCCTTTCTCTGCAACGCAGTCCTTTAGACCCTGATCTCCCTTCCAGTGCTATTCAGGGCTTGTGGATAAGGAAGCCAGTTCAGTAGCTCTATTTGTGTGGTTGTTAGTCCACTAAGTTTCTCAAGCACCTCAGGCCCCCATTCACCACTCCAGTGCAGTCCAAGGAAAAAACCACTTCATGCAAGTAGCCAAACAACTATTCAAGTTTTTACAGGGGAAAAACACAGTCAATCCATTGTGGCAACAGCAACCCACAACAACTATGAACCCACAGCAATTCCTCAAGGCAATCGCTGGAGAAATTACACAGACAGCAATGGGAAAGGAAAACGATTCTTAGTCTGTGTGTGAGGGGGAAAAAGACATAGCCAAAACGAAATGTGGATGAAACCACCAACCACACAGCGCAGGGACTCACAGCACGGTTGATCCTCAATACAATCGCTGTAGAACTTGCACAGGCAGAGGAGTGGGAGAAAGAACAGACTACCACTCTATATGGAAAGACAAAACGTAATCCGTCGAACTATCCAAGAAAATCACAGCCTCAAACCAACGATGGACATAACAGAACCATACGTAGTCTGAAATTGATGGGAAAAAGATGCAAAACTCTGCGTGAACAGAGGGAGAACGTTTTTCTGACTAGCAAGCCGTGTCTGAAAGGAATGGCGAACCCCCAACAATGAATTGTGGATTCCTTTAATTCCACTCAGCGTGATGGAAGATGGACAGACTTGTGATCTCCCTAGTGGGCAGACCATTCGCTACCCAAAAGGCACATCGTGGAGAGTGAGTGTAAGTGTGAGCGTAGGAGTGGTCTTTTTGCCAGCAAATTGCTGTCCCCACTAACAACAGAAAACTAAGGTGCTGGTGAGCAAAAGAGAGGGGTGACACATGGCTCTTCCTCGATGACTCAATGTTCAACATTCCCCTTCTTTATCCTTTGGAAATCATGCCCCTTCTCAATTTAGTTGCCGCGAACATAGCTGGTTGGGTTATTTAATTAAAAATGCGTGTTTACATGATGCCACAATTGAGTATATGCCGTATGTCCCAATATACCATCAGTGACCATTCCAAATCAGAAACACAACATAACCAAATCTATGGTGGGGCCTTGGCCTTTAGCTCCGCACCAAGATTATTTACAATATATGCAAGTGGGGTTAAAACCAGGGTATTACACCTATTCTCAAAAACATATCTGCCCCAGAGTTTCCATAGGAAAAATATTGCAGAAATCCACAAGCAATACCAAATACCATCGAGACAGTATTGGATTATACATTTGGAGTCACCCAACAACACTGTGCGCCCAAGCTTGCATGGGAGCGCCCCCCGCCTTCGGCCCCGCTCCTGAAGCTTGCTTCCGAAGGAAGGGTCCAGGAAGCGCGCTTCCTAAACGCTCCCGTCTGAGAGTGTTTTCAAGAAGCTCGCTTCTAGGCAAAAAAAATACTCCTACCTTTCTTTCCAAGTTTTCTTAAAAAAAACCAAAAATTTAAGTGATGGGTGGGGGGTAACTAACCGTAGGTCCATACTAATGCTATATAAAGGAGGCAAAGCCTACTTTAATAGCAAAAAACCTAACCTTAGTAATCATCAGTAGCATTAAATGGTAAATTAAATTCTTAAAGTAAAAGTTGGTATTCTCCTTATCTTTCATTTTCTATCCTTTTACTTAAGTTTTTAACATTACCATTAATTGTTTCAGGATGTTTGAGAGTGGTTCCAACCTCATGAGACTTCAAATGCAAAAATTAGAATTTTTGATCCCATTCAAAATTCAATAGGGTTAATAGTTTTTAGGATTTTAGGATTGCAATGTTTCCCCTAGATTCTATCATGTATGAGGGTATGGGATTTCCATTTAATCAAACACATCAATCCCTCTATGTATCTTGATGCTGGTGGTGTTGATTATTCAGATTGATGTTGGTGGCCTCAAAACTAGTTTTTGAAGAATCCCTAGTTTATATCCTATTTATTGATGTACTTTGGTTTAGATATGGATTGCACTCAGAGCTATTTGGGTTGTATGCACTCTTACTTGCTATATACATGAGAAACTTTGCATATTTGTGTATAATGGTTTGAATTTTGATGGATGCACATGGTTTTGTTGACATATGCATCGAAATATATAAAAATATATATTATATAAAAAACGCTCCCGAAAACGCTCCCACCTCGGAAGCTTTTGAAAATTTCACTTTTCGTTTCGCTCCTGCTTTTCACTTCTCGCTTTCGCTCCCACTTTTCGCTTCTCGCTTTTGCTCCCACACCCAAGTAACCTTGTGTGTGCCAATATAATCGCCCTTGAAGAATACCTACTTTCTTTGTTTGAACATGCTCCCAACAAGACCTAGAAAAGGGAAATCCGATAACAGATGTTTCACTGTTTCCCCCTTGGGGAAAGAAGGGCAAAGCCCATCAAAGAGGTCACTCTTAGCCAAATGAGCCTTTGTAGGAAAGCCCTAAACAGATCATTGGCCGAGCAAACACACATACCTTATAAGACACTCACATTGACCACACACCATGGAATCTACGAATCTATTTGCTCTTAGCATTCAGAAATGACCATCGTGCATTAAGAGCTAGACCAAGCTCATATCATTGATGTAGAAGGGAGTAAATTTTTTTGAGAATCATATTGAACTAGGTGTTGTTGAAAACTCCACTGCCAATCACACCAAAATAGGCTCTGCATATCAATGTTCATCTCAAAAAAATCATTCTATGGAATAAGACCAACAATCTCCATAATGGTGGGGCGATAAACAAACAAAAAGGCATATTCAAGAGCAAGGAATTGCCAATCCTTCCAAGATTTAGCATCGACATCCTACAAATCTCTCTAGAAAATGATCTTGCTCAATCCTTGAGCTTAAAAATGAGGCAAATTTGCAACATAGGTGCCTTGCACCTTCCAACTCTAAATTGATCTTCTGGCGAAATCCCACTCTACTTGACTGATTATCATTTGCCATTGTACCAAGTTTCAAAGCTTCCTCCATGCTGTCCAAATACTTCTGAGAATGAGGGAGGCCGCAATTCAAAAGTTATGAGGCATTAAAATGATATTGTAGAAACCGAATGATCCCTTGATTTTGCCAACATCCTGTGCTGTCAATATCCTATCTCGCAATAGGAATTGCCAAGGAGAAGATCCTTCTAGACATTGAACCACTCACTTAGCTGCCAAAATGCTCCCTAGAGTCGCCACATCAATCAACCCAAGGCCTCCCTCTTCCTTGGGCACACACAATACATACATCCCAACGAACCAAAGGTAGACCTCGATTCCCACCATACTTGGCCGACAAAAACAAATGCAGAAGTTGCTCCAAACAATAAAACTGAATCCTACTAGGAAGCCTGTGAGATACATAATAGATATGGGAACCTTGAAGAAGCCTTCCCATTGCAATCAACTAGCCAACAAATTGTAAGTCCTTGTGCTGCCAAAAGAAAAGCTTCAACTTGCAACCTCTCCAATCACCACTCCCACATAGCCATTGGAGACAAAATTAACATCAAATGGGGTGCTGAGATATGTAACAATAACACTAGTATGAAAAAAAGAATATGTTGAGGGAATCCAAGGAGGGGTTTTTCTATTTATTATAATCTTTAGGATGCAAAATTAGATGACGTGCATTTACCTTATCGGTGCTAGTGAGATCCTCAATATTGATGTAGGAGCATCTCTCTTATCTCTAGGGAACCTCGAGCCTCCACTTTTCATTTTGTCTTTGTTCACACGGACAATAAACACCATGGAAGGGGGTGTTTTTCCTTACGTGTCGAACCCCATCGTGGATCGATGGTTGGGGTTTGCATGTGGTCCAAAGATGCTTTTGCTAGTTTGAGATCTCGAGGGAGTGCGCGGTGAGGAGCACTGTCGATCCTCTCTTAAATTGGAGGCTGTGGAGAGTTTCGTTGGAGTAAACCTTATAGTTGGTGGTAAGTTAAAGGCGAGGGGCTTGTAGAGTGTGGAAGATGGAGGGACCAACACGAAGATGACATGGGAGGAAGGTGTTACCGTTCAAACTAGCAGTCTAGGTTTGTATCATTGTTTATAGCTCATGCCAGTGAATGGCAATCACGGGAGAGACTTAAGCCCACTATCAGTTTAGCCAAATCTCTCAGACTTTCTTTGGGAACCCCTTATAACCCAAGGGAGAGCCCTAATCGAGATACATGTCTACACAACACAATAGATACATTCCAACAACTTTGTGGCATAGATTAGTGCCTTATATGGAGTCAAATCAATCAACAACCAAGACAATCTGAGCTATGGGGGAGTTAATTCAACTTAGCCACTTGTCCTGCCAACGTATAACAAGGACAAAGGTTAATGACTTCTTTGTGCAAACATAGATAGCCAGTAGCAATGTATATCAATGTAGTTTAACTTAGTGCTTATATGTAAATGATAGAGAACAACAATATATGTCGGCAACTATGCTGAATCAACAAAGTAATCCCAGTTTGTATTTGAATTGTGCCAGTCAATCCCTAAATAAGGGATGCTAACCTAGTACAAGATCAGATTACGACGTTTATTGTCAGTATTTAATCTAGTAATTTATCAGTACCTACCAGTCATAAGAAAGGTGAAAATCTGTAGACACATTTTGTATATAACATCAACAATTAATCAACACTAATTTCATAGTAATTTGGCATTCATTAAAGCAATGAATTAGTAAACATCACCAATAATACTAATAATTTATCACTGGTTAACTTTCATAGTAGATATCAACATTTAATAATAGTACAAAAACCCTAAAGGAAGGCTTTAGAGGACCCAAAACAGTTTGCCTTTGTGAGAAAGGAAACCACCCAGGCATGTCGAATTTATTTAGCTAATCAGACTTGAAAATTGCAACAGCCCTAACCAGTTTTGACAGTCGCAGCAGGGTTTGCTTAGAGTTTTGAGGCTTCAAAACAAAGCCAAGCTTGATGGACAAGTCAAGTAGGGCACAACCCTTTGTGGGCTTAGTTTTGCAAGATTTTTAATGTTTTTTGAGTTCTGAATTTTTTGTATGTTTAGGGTTTTTATGTTTTTTGATTTTTTAGGCTTTTATGTTTTAAAAATGTAGCCCGAAGTTAACATGCAATGCAACTAACCTAAATGCTATGAATTGAAGTAAACAAATGATAAGATAATGGGATTTTTGGAATTACCTCAAACCTTAGATCATGAGGGATCAATGATCAACATCCCTCCTAGATTGTCTCTCTAGGCTTTGCAAACCAGGGCATCCACCACCAACCTCTAGGGTTCGTTGAAGGAGCCTAATTAGGGCCAAAACAAAGATACAAGGCCCAAAACAATTAAAAACTCCTTCAAGAGGATGTTTTTCACCATACAAGGTTGACAAAAGATTGGTAAGAATCCCTAATTCAGAAAAAAATGCAGCATCAAAACTACCATTCCATCCCCACAGAATTATTAGCTCACCAATGTTTAACAAGGAATGAGCAAAGAAGAGCAATAGGTCATCCTTGTGCTTGTCTTAGACCAACAATGCTAGCATTAACATTGCATGTGCAAGAAACCCTAGAATTCATCCACTTTCACTTCAAGCCAAGAAAAAGATCATTTCCAAGAGGTGTGCTCATCACATAGAGAACCCATACAATAGGAGAAATAGAATAATAATCATGATTTTAACCCTTGCCTTATGATTTACAATGAATGAGATAGGTCTTATTTATACCCTTCTCACTAGAATATTTCAATTTTGAGCCTACCAGCCTAAAAATAAAAAATAATATTTTAAGGGTAAATTCTACATAATTAAGGAAATTTACCCAAAATAGACAAAAATAGTAAAAATAAGCTGAGAAAAGGCTTCACTGGATGAAGAAGTGAGCCAAGGCAGAGCGTCATGCCCCATCTAACCCCAAAATGATGATTGTCCCTCAACACCCCTCTTTTAGGGCTTGTAGGCTCATATGTTGGAAGGATGACGTCATAGGCTAGTAGCACTAGAGTAGGGGGTTTTGGATGCTAGAATAGGTCCAAGTGGGTGCAGAAGGTGTGCTAGTAGGGGATACTAGCCCTTTACAACATGTTAGGGTTAACCTTGACTTATGAATGAGTCAAAGGTGGTTTAGGTCTAGCACATGTTTTTTGGGCCTCTTGCCGCCTAATTCGCACCTCAGGTCACGTGGTAGAAATCTTCAAGCCAATTGTTGCGACCTTGGGGGAAGGCAAGAGTCAAGTGCTATCACTTGATCTTGACTCCTCCGTCTAGGCTCTCTCCTAGTGAAGCNCTGTGGTGACAGTGGTCCCCAGCTCTCGCTTGCCCCCAAGGACACACATAGCAGGTTGTGACTTTCCTGCGTCTTAAAGTGTGAATTAGGCGGCAACAAAGCCAAGGTGGGTGGTCCTTAGTAAAAACAATCTAAGGTTGTTTAATCTATATAAGTAAAACAGTTAATCTAGGAGATGATAACGATATAAATACTGAAACTGCAAAAAAATTATATCACCAACATATTAAATGATATCCCACTCAACACATTAATTGATTTAAATATCTAGAAAACAAATATATGATGCAAATAAAGACTAGTGCTGATGGAGTGCTTGCATGTAGGGGTTGCTAATGATGTCTCGATAAGTATTGCAGTTGTCTCAGTTGGTTAATTTTAAATTATTAGATGAGTGATTAAGGAGTGGGTTAATTGTTGGTTTTTCCCACTAAGACTCAAATCTTCGAACTGAGTGTCAAAGCAACTTCACCAAGTGTCTAACGGGGGGAAGCGTAACCTACTTGGAGTGGCCCCTTGACTCTGTGGTATCCGTTCTTTGTGACCTATCGAGTTCTTAGAGATTAGTTTAGATGGATTGTCTTATTAAACTAGTCGTTTCAATCCCTTTTTGGTTTTCTCACCATTCCACCCAATGGCCTGCAGTGTTCACAAGAGCATATGGGGATTGAAATTTTCGTTGATTTTAAAAGATTGAATTAAATGTGAGTTGTTTAAATCCCAATACCGATACTCTCGTTTCCGAGAACACGGTCAGATTTGTTAATTTTAAAGCAAGAAAGTAAAAACTTAAAAAATTTGAAAAAAATAAAAAAAAAGTGAAAAAAAGACGCGAATCCCCCCTGAGGGATGGGGTGTGGGCACTTGGATGCCCACTTGCTTCTTTTTTTAACAATGATGACAATGAAAAAATACTTGTGTTCCTTTGTCGAATAGGAGACACAAGTTTACAAATTTAGGAGTTTTAGAACTGCCCAAAGAAGAGTTAGGAAGAAAGGTTGCTTCTTGATGGTTCAAATCTGAGAAAATTCGCCAGAATGCATTTCTACCTGATTGTCAATGGCTGCAAAACAACCAACAAAGTTATGCTAAAAATGAGATTTATCAATTAAAACACAAAAATTTAGCATGAAAATTTAAGTACTTTCAAAGATAAATTTTGCAACTTTTGACAAGTACTTGCTTGAAGTTAGATCTATCAAATATAACTTTTAAAATCAGATTTGAACTATAATTCAAATTAGCTTGTAATTTATCTTATAGCACTAACTTGATCAACACTACTAAGTAACCAGAAATATTAAAAATTTTATGTGATAGAAAATGTGAGAAAGAATTCCCCAAAAGCTTGGAAACTTGGGCATTCGATTCCTCGAGTGGAGAGCCGAGAGATTTAGATCTTTCAAAAAAAGACACAGACGTGGGAGATTCAAGCAAGATCCACCACCTCTTCGAGTGAGATCTACCTGCACAACTTGAACTAAACTTCAAACAAAATGTTTTATCCGGTATTACTCACACAAGAGATTAGCAAAATATGCATACAAGCAAGTAATACATACAATTTCTTGATCTCTACGCATAAGAAAATAAAAGAATTAAACAAGTACGCAAAATTGATTATTCTTTCCTATTGATTAGCATAAATCCTACCAAGGACGGTCATAACATTTAATGAAACGAAGCACGAAACTGAAACAGCTCTACCTCATGAAGCACAAAAGATCATCCACACACTGATGCCCGACACAGGTATGCCTCCAAAGCCTTTATTTCATTCAACAAATGATCAACAAATAATTACAAGAGATACAAGAGTAGAGGTTCCACACACTTCTCATGAAGAATAAAGAGAGCATGCTCATATTTATAGCAAAATCCCAACAAGAGAGAGGGGTGCACTTTCCTCAAGGATGCGCTAGGGCTGAGTGAGATGGCAATGACTTGGGACTAGGTTGGAACAGGAGCTTGAGGGTGGAAACATCACATGACTAAGGTAGCAATTTCCCAAACTTCATCTTTTTGCTAAAATCGAAAGCTTTTCCATCTAGCTAGCGCCCCCACTTTTGGAGAGTTGCGCCCCTCTTGGAGAGGAAACTTTCAAACCTTTGAAACTCTCTGAAAGAACAATGTTTGACTTCCTAAAATTGCTCGGGTACTTGCCACTTTACTTTGCAAAGTCACAAAAATTGTTTTTGGCAAGTTTCTTTTATTTTTTTAATGGCCGATTTTTTTAATAAACTCATTTTTTGGTCTTTTTTGGGTTTTTTCGAGTAATATTTGATTTTGGAGATAAATAATTACTCGAAAACTTAGGAAAGTGGGTTTAGGGGTTAAGTGGGTGCTCTGAGTTAGAAAATGAGCACCTCCATGGAAAAAACAACCTCCTAGCCACACTTTTATGACTTTTTGAATTTTTACAATCGACTTATTAAAAATAAGCTTGTAAAAACGTTGTCTATTTTTTATTTTTTATTTATTTTTATTGTTCCAGAAATTAAAAAAAACTTATGGGGGACTTAGGACATGTTCATAATGACTCAAAATAATGATTAACATGGTAATATACATTGTCACATAGGTTTTAATAACCTCCGAAGGCCTAACCACCAAGGCAATTATTCCAGCTTTGGAGGCTTGGTTGAAAAACTCAGAGATTATTTATCGCTTAAAAATTATTTATCACTTAACAAGGAAAATACACATTGGAATAATGCATTGATGGTTAAGTCCTAGGAAACCAAACCTTTTACATAAAGTCATCATGCTAACTCATTTTATTACAATACCCCATGGGGTATGAACATGTTTAAAAAAATAAAAAAGGGGCCTAAGAAGGTCTGCATGGACTTCTGAAGTTGAAAATTGAACAAGTAATTGTTCGTCTTTGGCGGCTCATTTAGAAATCTAACTTAGTTCAACTTAGTTGGTAACATCTGGCTCCATCTATGGGACATGTGATTGATTTGAACTTTGTGGAAATTGATCATATGAGAACCCTAGAATCTTTGGTTCCTGCACAAAACTAAAATAAGTCAGTCACATGTATATATATAACCAAATGAAATGACCAGTTGCATTTTATGATACAAGATAATATACAACAAGTGAATTTAAAAGTTTTTTCTATGTACACAATTTGTTATACAAAAAGAAAAGATTAAGCTAGGAAATAAAATGCAGAGGAAAGGTTAGAAATCCATGATACAAAGATGCTCCCATGGGCATCAGATGTTGTCACTGAAGAATAGCTTTAGAACCTGCTCGTTCACTGACAGAGTTTGCTTTTCACCATCCATGTCACTTAAATAAAACGAGTTGACACCGACTATGTCATGGATGATGTAGGGACCCATCCATGAGCTATCAAACTTTCTGTGTTTGCCAGGATTTTCTTTTCTCTTGTCCCATAGTAACACTGTATCTCCTTTCTGAAAGGTTCTAGGCCTAGAAGACTTGTCAAAATTTCTTTTTACTCTATCTTGACTTCTGATATTCTGATCAATTGCCTTTCTTCTGACTTCATCCAACTCTACCAACTCATGAATTATGCACTGATAATCATCCTGATCTGACCTTGAATCCTGTAGAGCCTGATACAATGGTAACTTAGATGGATTGGTAAAGTCACATTCGTGTTGTATACCAACTCAAAAGAAGAACTCCTCGTTGCACTTTTCTTAGTGATTCTATCTGCCCAAAGTGCAAATTTGATTTTATTATCCCAAGACTTCTTGTTATCACCAATAATCTTTTTTACGATGGTCATCAAGTTTTTGTTGCTAGATTCAGCAAGACCATTTCCCTGGGGATGGTAATTCGAGGAATGAGATAAAATAATGTTGTACTTAAAACAAAATGATGACAACGCTACTGAACTGAAAGCTTTGGTATTATCAGTGGTTATCTTAGCAGGAACCCCAAATCTAGCAATGATTTTATCTTCAAGGATATCCATGACTACTTTCTCGGTTGCTGCTTTAGTAGGTATGGCCTTTACCCACTTGGTAAAATAGTCAGTTGATGTCAAAATCCAAGTGTAACCATTACTTGAATTATCCTTAAATTTACCAATGAAATCAAGATCCCATTTGGTGAAAAGGGGCTTGGACTACTACTGGCTTCAAAGGTAGTGTGACAAGTTTCTGTTTTCCTGTGAATAGTTGACAATTTTGGCAATTCCTAACAGACTTGTGCACGTTAGTGAATAAGGTGGGCCAATAGTATCTTGCTCTAAGAATCCTGCGAGCTGTAGTTTTAGCTGCAAATGGCCACCACAAAATCCTGAGTGGAATTCTTCTAAGAGTCTTCTTCATCTACACACCTAAGTATGAGACCATCTGGGTTTTTCCAACCCAAACCATCTTGGGTAAGGCAATACTTAGTGGCTTGTAATCTTAACGACCTTCTTTTGTGGCCGACTAGGTGTTCTGGATAAGTTAGGTTGAGGAGATAGAAAACTATATCTGAATACCATTGTTACTGTTGAAGATGCTGAAGCTCTACTGAACTGGATGATGCTAATGAACTGTTCTGACAAATCATGCCTAAGGCTTGCGCATTTTCCTTTGTCATCATTTTAGCAAGACCTTGACCCTTGATCAATTTAGTGGGTTAACTCTCTAAGTTATACTCCTAGATCTTTGATACCCACTTTCCTCTTATACCAAGGCAATCCTGCTGGGATAGAATGTCTTTCATCGCAGAATAGGGGACATAACCAACTACTTTAGAGTACCCAACGTAAGTTCTAAAGTGTTTTAAAGACTTAACAAGGGCATAGGCTTGTTTTTCCATTATAGTGTACTTTAGCTCTGAATTCTGTAAGGCCCTACTCATAAAAGCAATCGGTTGTTCTTGACCTTCTTTGTTCTTTTGCAACAAAACTCCGACAATTGTATCCTCCAAGGCAAATGAAAAAATCTGGAAGTCTTTAGAATAATCTGGGCTAGTCAGAACAGGGGACCTTGCTATACAATCCTTGATGCTTCTAAAGGCTTATTTTCCTACATTATACCATTCAAACTTAGCATCTTTTTAAGTAACTTCTGCATGGGTTTCATTAATTTAGCCAAGTTCGGTATGGACCTGTTGTCACATATATAGTAGCTGGCATAGTTTTAAAAATCGGCTGAACTGGTTTCAAAATTAGTTGATTCATCGATTTAAGGGTTGACCGAGTCAAACCGGTGAGAAAATCGGATCGGTGACCGGTTTGATATCGAATCGGCCGGTTTGGACACCGAATCGGCCGGTTCGGTACTGAACCGGTTTGCTCTGTCGATTCATGACAAAAATCGGCCGATTTTTGTGAAGATTTGTGCACTCAAAAATCAAGGTTTTTTTAATGTTTTTTCCGATTTTTGTGAAGATTTGTGCACTCAAAAATCAAGGTTTTTTTAATGTTTTTTTTCGTTTTTAATTTTTTTTTCCTAACCCAACCTATGACCTCTTTAGTGACTACCCCTGACTCCCCAACCTTGGAGAGTTAGCGGTCGGTGAACTCAGGAGTTAGAACACTAAATCGTGAAGTTTGAACTTTGAACAAACTGTGGAATTTGAACAGTGGACTGTGCAGTAGTCACTATTATGTAGCTAACTATGTAGCATGTTATTTTTTGGACTCTACAAGCCATATACCCTAGGGCCTACAGGCCTCATGGATTATGTATTTTGTTCCATTTCCAGTCTGCTAGATATGTATTGCACAGTACACTTTGTGCCATTTTGAGATATTAACACTTATATGGTATATACATGAGTAGACTTCGAATATTTTGTCTCTAAAGCTTTGAAATCATGGATTAAAATCTTGAAAATGATGTTTTTCTTTAAAATTTAAATATTTTATGTATTTTTTAGTAAAGCGATTCATTAAATTCAAATCGATCGATTTATGACCGATTCATTACCGATTCTGATTCCGATTCGGAGTTGACCCTCGACCGATTCCGAGTCCGATTCCGATTTTTAAAACTATGGTAGCTGGGCTACTTTTGTTCATGAGCAGTACTGAGCAATTCTTTGAGCCAGTCCTTTACTATGGGATCAACAGATGATGAGCCAGGAGTTGATGATCTCTTACTTTCAGCAGATCTAGAGTGACCAGTTCTATGCCATGACTGAGCCTCATGACCCCAGATTTGATGACTGAGTTAGGCATTCTCATGACCTAGAGTAGAGATTGATATAGTGCCTATGTGTAGCAGCAAAATTTGTCCCAAGGATTTTCGTAATTGATTTAAGATCTAATACATGTATATGACCCAGGTGATATTATGGTTTGTACTTATGGACTTTGATGTTTCTTTGTTACCTATTTTAGTAGCGAGACTTAGTTGATATGGATTATATGTTGGTAATATTTTATATTGGTTTACTTGAAATCTAAAGAATAAATGATCCAATGGTTTTGGACAGGAAATTCTTTTGTATACTCATTGACCTCGTCCTACTCCTAGTATAGATTTAGTCTTTTCCCCTCAGGGACCTAGTTTGCTAGTTTTGGCATCACTTCCTTTGTCTCCATCCATCCGTGGCCTTCCCATTTCTATTGACTATCCTTAACTTGTAATTTGACTAGTGACATCTAGAATTTCCCCCACCTTCACCTCTATGTTGGAATAGGTCTCCATGTATAAAACTATGTCTCGGTGTTGGTTTATGTGATTTCTGTCACAGGGAATGTCTACCTCTAGGTCTTGACCACAAGTAGTCCTACCAAAGGAAAGTGTCTTTAGACACTAAGGCATCAGAGCTTAAAGTTATTCTAAATGGATGCCTTGCTAGCAAAATAAAAGTGTCTTTAGACAATATTGGAAATGGAAAAATAAAATTAGCCAGTGGCCAAGAGATGAGCACTCATCCATTGTATGGTGTAAGGCTCATGTATCCCCACAGGGTGTCAGGGAGGCAAGCCTAAGAAGGCTAAGCCTTAGTCATTTTCTGGAAGCCCAGAAGGCTTTCTAGGGCACCTGCTCTTGGAGGTTGGCAAGTTATCAATGAAAAATAAAGTTGATGGCTAGAGGATGAGTATTCATTCCTTGTATAATGTACTATTCATTTGCCCCCACAGGGCAACATGGAGAGACTGGCCCAAGAAGGTCATGTATTTGTCATTATCTGGAGCCCAAAAGACTACCAGGGCACGTGCTTTTAGAGGTCAACTAGTGAAATAAATGCTGAGCAAAGTAAGTATTAAAAAGGTTGCTTGTCTGGAGGCTAGTGGATCCTTCTCATCATTCCACGCATTTGTGAGACACCGCCATGCCCTATTGTTCACCTAGTCCAACTTATGTGTTGTGTGGATCCCCTTTTTTCTTTAGCCTAGAAGCTTACAGTGTTGAGTTATCAAGTCATCCCTTGGCCTTTCCTATTATTTATGATCCCTTCACCCTTGACTAGCAAAAGGGCTAAATCTATAAATGAGTATACACTAGAGGTTCTTGTTTTGAAGCAATTGATCATTGTGATTTGGATTATTATATATGTATTGTGCTTATACTTGCCAACAAAATCTAATCATACTTGAGTGCCACTGCTAGCATAAATAATTGAGTAGGCATGTCCATTAATACTTTGCAGCATCATAGTTTAGCACTTGGGTCATCATTTGATCAATGTTGACTTGGTCAATCCAGTGTTGGCCAGGCCATGAGCAGGATTCAGGATGAGTTATAGACTGATGATGATGGATGATGATTATTTATGGTCTATAGGTGTCCATTAGACATATTCATGATTCAGATGGTGATTTGTTGTGATGGCTTGTACTATTTCTATGATTATCAACATTTACAGGCTTTATTATTATTATTGTTTTGACATTGGATAGGGCTTTTGATGTACATATATGTTGGACTTATGGTGTATGAGTACTCATTCAGTTGATTTGGACATTATGAGTCCATTAGTTCAGCTAGTTTTCAGTTTCAGGCAGGCACAGGATAGATATGGGTCTTTTGTGCTTTTATAGCAGAGCTGCCCTGGGGAAAATGAAAATAAAACAGTTTGCAGTTATTGAAGAGATCTCTTGGAACACTGGAGTGGATTTGTGGGGTGCAACCAGGCGTTTGTACCATATACATGGGGTGCTAGCCACATCTGTGTAGTTACGTTTTTGCGTAGTCTCCTCCCGGGTGAGATATTGGCTGTTTTATGTTGCCAAGACAACATTTTAATAATTAAAAATGGCAAATGAGGAAATCGGTTTGGGTAATTGAGGCAAAGGAATGGCATGGAATTGTTATGAGGCAGAGTATTTGGGTCATATTCATCATCCAACATCAGCTCCATTTCATTCGGGGTCCACATGTACTTGGTTTATGCATTTTGAGGGAGATCCCCTAGTGATTTTCATCACAACTTTATATTATTTGCCACCACACATTGTTATTGTGCAATGGGGCCATGCTAGTGAAGAATAACATAACCTCTTAGCCCCACCCAATGTTATCGGAACTGGACCGGTCATCGAACTCGCGAAGCCCAAAATGTGAACCGGACTGAAAATCGAACCGGAACCGGCAAAAAACCGGGTAAAAAACCGGTTGACTAAAAAATACATAAAATATTCATATTTTGTAAAAAACCTATGTTGCACGGGGACCCGTCCCCCCTAAAATTTCACCCGTTCCTTGCGTTTCGGGGACTTTGGAACTCCTCGGAAACGTCCCCAAATGGTCGGGGACTCCATTGGGGACTTGGGGACTTTTTTGCCGTACCCTAAAAGTACCCCAAAAAATAGGGGACTTTTTGGGGACGTCCTTGAAGTCCCTAGAGCAATTGGGGACTCCCACGCGTCCCCTTTCCTATACATGAAAAAAAAATTAAAATTTAAAAATTTGAAAACTTTAAACCCTACCCTTCATTTATGCTTAGATAGACTCTTCCTTTTGCATATGAATTTCAAGTTTTAAACTTTAAAGACTAAAATATTTATGTGATCACATTTGTAGACTTTAGTCTTTTATGTTTCATGAATGATTCATAACTCTTAATTTTTAAATTGAAATTGAAATTTTTATGTTTTTGAATTTTTCAGTTCTTTTATAAAGTTTACATGGTAGATATTTTAATTTCATGCTGTAATCATGTTCTGATTTTTCATTTTTATGACTCATTTATCTCAATCAAAGGCTGCAAACATGTATGTTTTGATGTTTCAATGTTTCATTGTTTTATTATAAAAATTCATGGAAGCTATTTTAATATTCTGCTGCAAAGATTTTTTATTTTATGATTTATTACAATGTAAATAATTTTTATTTTTAATTATATATATAATAATACATATATATTATTTTTAAATTTTATATTATATAATTGCCGTCCCCTGAAAAATTGGGGGTGCGCTCTAGCAGTCCCGGAAACTCGTCCCCACGTCCCCTGCGTCCCCCCCTCCCCAAGACTAGTGTAACATAGTAAAAAACATATTTATTCATGTGCATACATATGAATCCAAACCATTAATACAGAAATATGCAAAGTTTCTCATATATATAGCAAATATGGGTGCAAATATCCAAAATAGCACCTAGTGCAATACATCTCTGAGGTTTTGAACCAAAGTACATTAACAAAGAGGCTCCAAAGTACAACAACAAAGTTTTATTTTTTGGGTTTTTAAAAAAAAATTGAGTTTCGTGATTCCCCAGTCCAGACCGGCCGGTTCAGCCGGTTTTGGCCGGTTCCATACCCGGTCTGGAAAAAAATCCGGTTTTTTGAATTTTTTTTGCTGACCGGACCGGCCAACCCTGTAAATCGGTCAGACCGGCCGGTTTTGCCAGTTCCGGTCCGGTTCTGATAACACTGGCCCCACCATGTGCTACTTTGTGGTCATGACTCATTAGTCATCTTTTATGTGGTGTGCCCCTCATCGGGCATTTCTAGTGATGCACCCCCTTATACTTTTGAGTTGATCCATGTGAGATGTATCTGGCTAATCTTAGCTGTAGATTAGGATGATCTTATCTTGTGATCTTGATCCTTGATCTTTTTGGATCTAGGTATTATGTGCTTGAGAGATCTATATATTGAGATGCTCTCTCATTTGTAAAGGGACTTTTGGCTCTGAGAATATTGAATACAAGAAAACTTTTGCAAAAACTCTTGGAAGCTTTGTGAATGTACTTGGATGTGATTGTTATGCCTCTTGCTTGGACATTTCAGTAGATCTTGTATGCAAACAACTATTTTTCTGGAAGGCCGTACTGATCTTTTGCAGGGTAGCGAATTGCTTGGAGGAAATTGCTAAGGCGTCTTGCATCGTCTTTCGAACAAATCGTTCATCTTCAGGGAGTTTTCAATTGTTACTTTGTGCATTGGATATTTTTTTGTTGATGAAATACGTAGCTTATCTTTTTCATCTATAAACAAATTTCATTCGTAGTTTGATTTTGGAGGTAGAGAAGAGGAGGCACACTTCCTTCATTGGGCGTTTTTTTTCTGTGTCATGCCAGTTCTTGCTCGAAATTGTAACCAAGTGGAAGGATCATCGACATCC